>OZ038384.1:85362801-85592038 GCA_964036045.1 Eutreptiella sp. 'Long Island Sound 2002'
GGGGCGGGCTGGCGGGGGCTGGCGGGCGGGGGCGGGCGGGCGGGGGCGGGCGGGCGGGGGCGGGCGGGCGGGGGCGGGCGGGCGGGGGCGGGCGGGCGGGGGCGGGCGGGCGGGGGCTGGCGTGCGGGGGCGGGCGGGCGGGGGCGGGCGGGCGGCGGCGGGCGGGCGGGGGCAAGGAGGCGGTACCCCTCCAGGAATTGTAGTCCTCGGCCTGGCCCCTGATGTAGACCATCCCATTGATCGACGTGCAGCCGCCCAAGACTTTGCCTCGGGGATAGTTCAGGGAGCGGTCGTTGAGGCCTGCACATGCGGCGCGTGCAGGTGTACGGCTGTTGACCGAAGGTCCTCTGCCGAGGCAGCGCTGGGGCAGTGCGGGGCAGTGCCGGGGCAGTGCCGGGGCAGTGCCGGGGCAGTGTGGGCGCCTCCGTCGTTTGCGGGTGGGGGCTGCCACCACCACCACCCCTTGCAAATCTGTGCACACTACAGTGCACCCCGTCCGCTCTCCCCTGATAGGCATACCTGGATCCGGCTCCGTCACCATACACCAGTCAGTGCTGGGGTTCATCATTGTGTACAGATATCCCACTGGAATATGGATCCATGGGTTCGTATCCTTCCCCCCCGCCTCCAAGAGAAGCACCCGCGTTCTGGAGAGAGCAAGTGGTTAAGGAGGGGTAGAAGCCGGGGGCAGAGAGCGGGTGCGGGTGCTGATGGGAGTGTGCAGCAGGACAGGGAGCAGCCGGGATGGAGAGGTCAGAGACCCGTCCCATAGGCGACCAGAAATTTGCTCTGAGGAGCGGGGGGGCTCGGGAGCCCCAGGATGGTGTGAGGGGGGGTTGAGAAAATGGGCACCCAAATCCAAGAGCCAATTTTGTTTGTGTTTACCCTGATGCTGATGGGTGGAAATTTTGAAATGTTGAAAAAAAAGATTCAACCACTTGTGTATGTTCAAGATGATCAGCGCATCATGGGGATCAGTCTGAGGTATGTATGTTGATCAACCAGCAGAAAAGCGCAGTGTCTAAGCGATCGGAAGTGGGCGCAGACAGCACAAGAGCAAAGAAAACGGGGCGTCGTATAGACCCTCTTCTCCAGCGGGAGCGGGGCGCAGAGGAAGCGGCAGAGGACCAGGGGGCCACGGGAGGGCAGGGGGGGCGTTGGCGCACTGCAAGCGGCAGGTGCACAACGGAGCCAGAGGCAGAGGGGCACAGCAGGGCACAGCAGCGGAGTAGAGGAGGCGCCGTGCAGGAGAGGCGGGGGGGGGGGGGGCAGGCAGCTTGGGGCCAGGGAGCAGGGGCGGGACATAGGGAGGCCTGCGCTGGAAGGGGGGTGTTGTACCCCAGCCCCCCCCCCCCCTGTGTGAGACATTCCGTCGGGTTGTTGCTCCTTTACGGGGCCCTGGACAGTCACCCGTTCTTCCCTTCGCATGTTGCGGCGGGTTGCTGCTACTGCGGAGGCACCCCCCCCGCCTCCTCCAGGGCGCCCAGCCTATGCCCAGCCACTGCGGGCGGGGGCACCCCCCGTGTGACATTCCGTCGGGTTGTTGTTCCTTTACGGGGCCCTGGACAGTCACCCGTTCTTCCCTTCGCATGTTGCGTCGGGTCGCTGCTTTCTGTCGGCCGCTGCGGCCGGTGCTCCTGCTGGTGTCGTTTCCGCGTTCGCGGGGCCCAGTAGTTGGTGTGCCGGGGCTGTGCTGGATGCCCCCCCCCCCTTCCCTTTCCCTTGCAGAGCAGAGTCGCAGCTAGTGTCCGGCGAACCATACGAGAACTGACGTGAACCCCGCCCCCCCCCCCCCTTTGCAGGACACCGCCGGACGAAGACCATGTCAAAACGTGGGGCACCTGCGAACAGTCACTGCTCAAGGGGGGGGGGGGACGGTGATGAGGTGCAGGAGAAGTCACAAGGCGAAGCGTTACGTTCGCCGCACATGTCAATGTCCGTTTGCCGGACGCCGCCGGACTCGAGCCCCCCCCACCCCCCCACCCCCCCACCCCCCCTGCCGGATGCCGCCGGAGAAAATTTTGCCAGAAACTGGATCCAACTCTGTTTCGGAGATAACTGCCAGTTTCGCTCCGACCGCTTCTGTCCGCCCCCCAATGCCCTCGAACCGCTTTGCAACCGCCAGCACGGCTACTGCAACTGCTTTCCAGCCGCCGGCAGAGTTCCGCTTAAGGAAGGGGGCGGTGGTGGGGGGGGGGGTCCAGGGGGGGGCTGTGGGGGGGACCCCCCCCCCCTCAGGAGACCCTGAGTTGTTAGAGGCGCCGAAGAAATTTTTTGGCCCAAACTGACTTGCGCCGAAGGCGCCAGAGAAAATTTTTGATTGGCCGAAGAGCCCAGAGAAAAAATTGCCCAATCACTTAAGAGGGGGCGGGGGTGCGGGGGGGGGGGGGGGGGGGGTGGGAGATGCTGAGTTGTGAAGCAAAACTCTGGCCGCCGGTAACCGCTGCAGCAGCCGCTGTTGAACCCTGGCTCCCCCCTCAAGCGCAGCTCTGGGCGTAGGAGCAGCGCAAGGGGCAGTGTGGCAGGACAGAGCAGACGAGCAGGGGGGGCAGCGCAGCAAGGGACAGGGGCAGGGCAGAGCAGAGCGGGGGGGGGGGGGGGGGCAGGGGAGCACCGCAAGGGGTCAAGGGGGCAAAGCAGAGCCAGGGAGCAGTTGAGCACACCACCAAAAGCCCGCCTTCCCAAGAAAAACTCCGGATATGGGTCTCGGCTCGGGACGCATTGGAAGGGAAGGCACCTCAGAGGCGGCCCCGGAGGCGGTTAGGCAGGCGGTTGGAGGAGGTTGCCAAAGCGGTTGGGGGCGGTTACTGTCGGTTACAAATGCCAGTGAAGCTGGCACTTGTCGTCAGGGAGACAGTGGCCGGGCACAGGCTGGGCGCCCTGGAGGGGGGGGGGGGGACCTCCCCTTCCAATGCATCCCTGGTCTCGTCCCCCTGAGAGATTTTTCTTGGGGGGGGGGGGTTGGCATGACGCCAGGATGGATTGCTGTCCGCAGGCGGCGGCGCCCATTTAGTGGTGCCTGTCAATTGAGCCCTTTTCCCGAACCCCCCCCCAGTTTTGGGGGGATCTATTGACCCGCCCCCCCCCGGAAGTGAAAACCCGACATGCCCTGCGCACAAGCGCATGCGGCCCACCTCAATCCCTGCCATTCTCTTCCTGTGATCTCAGTGAAAGGGAACCAAAAACCAGAAGATGCAAGTATCTGTAGGGTCCCGTCGATGCAATACAAAGACACACTGGGGGTCTTGCGACAGCCGGTTCGCAAGTACACATCCGGCGGCTCCAGCTCCGACAACGATGTAGTCGTACTTTCGCGCAGGCAACGCCCGCAGGAGTGGGGTCACACGCATGCGGCCAGAGAGGCAAGCGAAGCTCTGTTGGGAGGACAAGAAGCGGCGGGCGCGCGCTGGCGCAACGCACTCCCTTGACGCTGTTCGCAGCGTTCCCACACACGGCCCCGCATCCTTCGTGTTTTGCCCCCCCAGTACAGCTGTGCCCCCAGTACAGCTGTGCCCCCAGTACAGCTGTGGCCCCAGTACAGCTGTGCCCCCAGCACAGCTGTGCCCCCAGTACAGCTGTGCCCCCAGCACAGCTGTGCCCCCAGCACAGCTGTGCCCCCAGCACAGCTGTGCCCCCAGCACAGCTGTGCCCCCAGCACAGCTGTGCCCCCAGCACAGCTGTGCCCCCAGCACAGCTGTGCCCCCAGCACAGCTGTGCCCCCAGCACAGCTGTGCCCCCAGCACAGCTGTGCCCCCAGCACAGCTGTGCCCCCAGCACAGCTGTGCCCCCAGCACAGCTGTGCCCCCAGCACAGCTGTGCCCCCAGCACAGCTGTGCCCCCAGCACAGCTGTGCCCCCAGCACAGCTGTGCCCCCAGCACAGCTGTGCCCCCAGCACAGCTGTGCCCCCAGCACAGCTGTGCCCCCAGTACAGCTGTGCCCCCAGCACAGCTGTGCCCCCAGCACAGCTGTGCCCCCAGCACAGCTGTGCCCCCAGCACAGCTGTGCCCCCAGCACAGCTGTGCCCCC
The DNA here is from genome assembly GCA_964036045.1 of Eutreptiella sp. 'Long Island Sound 2002'. Lineage (NCBI taxonomy): Eukaryota > Euglenozoa > Euglenophyceae > Eutreptiales > Eutreptiaceae > Eutreptiella > Eutreptiella sp. 'Long Island Sound 2002'. The sequence continues at coordinate 85,366,829 of OZ038384.1, forward strand.
AGCACAGCTGTGCCCCCAGCACAGCTGTGCCCCCAGCACAGCTGTGCCCCCAGCACAGCTGTGCCCCCAGCACAGCTGTGCCCCCAGCACAGCTGTGCCCCCAGCACAGCTGTGCCCCCAGCACAGCTGTGCCCCCAGTACAGCTGTGCCCCCAGCACAGCTGTGCCCCCAGTACAGCTGTGCCCCCAGCACAGCTGTGCCCCCAGCACAGCTGTGCCCCCAGCACAGCTGTGCCCCCAGCACAGCTGTGCCCCCAGTACAGCTGTGCCCCCAGTACAGCTGTGCCCCCAGTACAGCTGTGCCCCCAGTACAGCTGTGCCCCCAGTACAGCTGTGCCCCCAGCACAGCTGTGCCCCCAGCACAGCTGTGCCCCCAGCACAGCTGTGCCCCCAGCACAGCTGTGCCCCCAGCACAGCTGTGCCCCCAGCACAGCTGTGCCCCCAGCACAGCTGTGCCCCCAGCACAGACAGCTGTGCCCCCAAGACAGCTGTGCCCCCAGCACAGCTGTGCCCCCAGCACAGCTGTGCCCCCAGCACAGCTGTGCCCCCAGCACAGCTGTGCCCCCAGCACAGCTGTGCCCCCAGCACAGCTGTGCCCCCAGCACAGCTGTGCCCCCAGCACAGCTGTGCCCCCAGCACAGCTGTGCCCCCAGTACAGCTGTGCCCCCAGTACAGCTGTGCCCCCAGTACAGCTGTGCCCCCAGCACAGCTGTGCCCCCAGCACAGCTGTGCCCCCAGCACAGCTGTGCCCCTGCCCCCAGCACAGCTGTGCCCCCAGCACAGCTGTGCCCCCAGCACAGCTGTGCCCCCAGCACAGCTGTGCCCCCAGCACAGCTGTGCCCCCAGTACAGCTGTGCCCCCAGTACAGCTGTGCCCCCAGTACAGCTGTGCCCCCAGTACAGCTGTGCCCCCAGTACAGCTGTGCCCCCAGTACAGCTGTGCCCCCAGCACAGCTGTGCCCCCAGCACAGCTGTGCCCCCAGCACAGCTGTGCCCCCAGCACAGCTGTGCCCCCAGCACAGCTGTGCCCCCAGTACAGCTGTGCCCCCAGCACAGCTGTGCCCCCAGTACAGGTGTGCCCCCAGTACAGGTGTGCCCCCAGTACAGGTGTTGCCCCCAGCACAGCTGTGCCCCCAGCACAGCTGTGCCCCCAGCACAGCTGTGCCCCCAGCACAGCTGTGCCCCCAGCACAGCTGTGCCCCCAGCACAGCTGTGCCCCCAGCACAGCTGTGCCCCCAGCACAGCTGTGCCCCCAGCACAGCTGTGCCCCCAGCACAGCTGTGCCCCCAGCACAGCTGTGCCCCCAGCACAGCTGTGCCCCCAGCACAGCTGTGCCCCCAGCACAGCTGTGCCCCCAGTACAGCTGTGCCCCCAGTACAGCTGTGCCCCCAGTACAGCTGTGCCCCCAGTACAGCTGTGCCCCCAGTACAGCCCCCAGTACAGCTGTGCCCCCAGTACAGCTGTGCCCCCAGTACAGCTGTGCCCCCAGTACAGCTGTGCCCCCAGTACAGCTGTGTCCCCAGTACAGCTGTGCCCCCAGTACAGCTGTGCCCCCAGTACAGCTGTGCCCCCAGTACAGCTGTGCCCCCAGCACAGCTGTGCCCCCAGCACAGCTGTGCCCCCAGCACAGCTGTGCCCCCAGCACAGCTGTGCCCCCAGTACAGCTGTGCCCCCAGTACAGCTGTGCCCCCAGTACAGCTGTGCCCCCAGTACAGCTGTGCCCCCAGTACAGCTGTGCCCCCAGTACAGCTGTGCCCCCAGTACAGCTGTGCCCCCAGTACAGCTGTGCCCCCAGTACAGCTGTGCCCCCAGTACAGCTGTGCCCCCAGTACAGCTGTGCCCCCAGTACAGCTGTGCCCCCAGTACAGCTGTGCCCCCAGTACAGCTGTGCCCCCAGTACAGCTGTGCCCCCAGTACAGCTGTGCCCCCAGTACAGCTGTGCCCCCAGTACAGCTGTGCCTTTCCTGCTGGCGGGGCCGCTGTGAGCCTTGTCTCCTGGAAAAGCGCAAAACGCATTCTACTTGTAGAGCCACCTCGTAGGCCACCTCCCGGTGTGTGCAAACCACGACCATGTGTCGCAAATTCTATTGCCTCTGGCAAGTCCACCTCACAGCAGCGCCCGTGGACTCCATAGACCAGTATCGTGGCAAGGGACTGTTGGCCGGAGACGCCCCACGGAGGCTGGGGGGGGGGGGGTGGGGAGCTTCGCATCAAAACCGGCAGAGCCCGCCCACTCAGGGAGCAATCTCAGTCAAAAAGTCAGTACAAGTGCATGCTTACAAACAAAACTGCGTCTGGAGGTAAAATAAGGGCGTGTGGGGACGGTGTGATGATGGATTCTAAGTCATCACATCAGAAGATCGGGGAGCAAAAAGGGGGGAAAGTTCATCATCAGCGGATGAATGTGATGAATGGGATGTGGTTGTAGGGGCCGGTCAGTACATTGTTTTGTTTTGTTTTGCACACTTTGCACGGCCGTGGTCAGCGGCTTTATATGAGCACATGACAATGTTGCTGTGATAGGGGTTGTGTTTGACTTCGGCGGGGGGGGGGGGCATTTCTGGGTGCGCTTTCCTTTGGCTTCTTCTAATCAAAATGGCTTCATCTGTAAGTTTGACAAAGATGCTTTGCGCACTAAGCACCTCGAGTGGATCTTGCTTTGGTTTTGGAGTACATACAATGTTGATCAGGCTGGTGCTGATCGTTGCAAAAACCAGGAGCTCTAGGCTGTGCTGGACTGGCTTCTGGCGAGATGACACTTCTCTCCAGGTACACTCCTGATAAACAATCATCATGTTCAACAAATTACCCAGTTAGAGAACTTTTTGCTCGACTTCCCATTTCCGTTGATATACTGAAGAAGAACACCCAAGTTTCCCATGAAACACTGTGTAATGAGGAAAAAGGATCACTGTGTAATGAGGGAAAAGGATCAAGAAGAAGAGAGGGTGATTAGCCAACATCAACATAAGTGGGGGGAATACTTTTTGAGTGCTGCACGTGCTGCAGGCGCCGCAAGATGGGAGCAATTCTCCTACAAGCACAAAAAACAAAACAATACAACGAGAAGAGAAAACCACCGTTCAATAGCCATTTGGGGGACTTGTCCACAAAAATGGCTCTCAAAGGAGCAATGCACATTGATCTGTTGACACTGTTACTCTCTACAAAAAGGGGGACGTCCGCCCTGGCTCAATGTGCAAAGCACGGCGTGCCCATTCTACCGGGTGGCTTGTTCCAAATGCAGCAGGCATCCTGTAGGGTGCGCTGCAGGCACCGCAGGGGAAGACCTCCCATTATCAACAGGATGACCTGCACACCCATTCTCATTGTGCTCCATAAATGCCGTGCCCAGGTTACCTCAGTTGCCGAAGGTCACTAACTCAAAGAAGCTCCATGCTCAGCCAACACTCAACAGGAAGTGCAGCATCGACCAAGCAGTATTCAGATCACAATGTCCTGTGCACCAGATGGTTACCGGGCGGGTATTAACGATTTGCGGAATACTAAGTTTTGCGTTGGGTGTTTTAATTTTAGTTGCACAACATTTTTGCGATGTCACCTTCTCTTTCATGTGTGCGATTTTTTTCTAGGGAATTCAGTTTTCCAGGACTGTTTTTTGTTGACTGAGCCAAAAGTTTTTTTTTTGCGCTTTCTTTTTGCGTTTGGCTTCCTTTTGGGGGGGGTTCTGTTTCATTCATTTTGGTGCCACTGAAACAGGACCTGGGGTACCTTGGACTTGGGATTGCAGTCCATGGCACAGACAGCAACCAACAAGGAAGAGTATTGGATGGTTCAGGCCTGCCAGTTTCTTAACAAACCAGTGTAGATTGGTCCATAACAGTGCACATGGCCCATGAAATGCTGAAGCACAAATGCAATTTCCAACATGGCCCTACCACTTTTTCACAAAACCGTTGTCTAAAAGCAAGCAAGGAGGGCACAAATGCGTTCATTCAGAATGGGAGGGCGGGGGCCAAAAAAATTTTGCCATTTATTTGCGGATTTCATTTTTGCAAAGGTCATGCTCTTGAAAACTAACATTTTTTGTATTATCTTTTGTTGCAGTAAAACAACACCTTATGCGGGAATTAAGTATGTTTGCAACTAATCGATATTGGCACGGTAAACAAACAAATCTGAAACCCCCCCCCCAAAAAAAACAAAGCCAAGCGAGAGTTTCTGCCCAAGCGGGGGGGGGGGGGAGGGGGTTGTAAAGGAGGGCCCAAAAGTAGGGCCGGGGGTTGCAAAGGGGGGGGCAGGTTCAAGGTATTTGACGTGGGCAAGTGGTCCTGCTTCTCACCAATGAATGCTTCATTTTCCGATTGGAACCTCCTGCCGTGTTCCATCTTCAGCCCTGCTTGAGTACCCGGGTCAAGGCCATCAAATGTTGCCAGGAACACACACCTCTTCTCCTCTGGCCGAACGGAAGTTTTGGCTCAACGTTTGGCCCAAAATCTTTGCGAAAAATGTGCCCCATTTTCAGCCGAGGGAATCGTGTGGTACCCGAAAATGGTGGATTTCGGCTCGGATGACAAATGTTGACCGAAAATGAGCGGTTTCGGCTCGGATTACAAATGTCAACCGAAAATGGTCGGTTTCGGCTCGGATGACAAATGTCAACCGAAAATGAGCGGTTTCGGCTCGGATGACAAATGTCAACCGAAAATGAGCGGTTTCGGCTCGGATGACAAATGTCAACCGAAAATGAGCGGTTTCGGCTCGGATTACAAATGTCAACCGAAAATGGTCGGTTTCGTCTCGGATGCCAAATGTCAGCCGAAGAGGGTCGGTCGGTTTCGTCTCGGATGCCAAATGTCAGCCGAAGAGGGTCGGTCGGTTTCGGTTCGGATAACAAATGTCACCCGACATTGGTCGGTTTCGGTTCGGATAACAAATGTCACCCGAAAATGGTCGGTTTCGGTTGGGGATGAGCCGATGGAGTGGACTCGTGTGGAACGGACAGACGCCTGGCCCTGCTTCAACGGGTGTTTGTGCACTACGTGCCCTCGCTCATTTGTTGGGTTTTCACTGGAAAGTTTGCCCAAACCCGCCATAAAGCGGGGTGCAGCACATCCTTGGAGATGAGGGGGCCACCGTGCTAACAACCCTGCGACCCAACATGCACAACTCAGACACAACAATGTTTCCACCACCGTTGCAGAGAGCGGCTCATTGAGAATGCTGGAAGTGTTGAAGAGCATGGCCAGAATACACACTCCGCTGGCAGAGAGACCACATGGTGGTCACTCGGGCACCTTAACATCGCAAGAGTGCTACCTTGTGTGCTTGATATATTAAGCATCACCCAGCAAGGGTTTCCAGACTTGGGAGTTTCATCCATCCCAATTTATCATGTGGAATGCCACCTGGAGGTCACTCCAGGTCAAACAATATATAAGAATACTGCGCGGCCTGTGCATAAAAAAATGTGGTAACAATCACAAGCAAATAGGATGTGGCCATCTCAAGCCTGATGAATGAATGGAAAAACAGGATGTACGACCCCAGTCCTTTGATTAAAGAGGGTCTTGAGCGTGAGAAACACCCAAAACGGGTCAGTGCAATTGAGCAGAGCCGCCACGGTTGGCAACTCCCCATAGCATTCACAGCAGTGCTTTCACCAGTGACAATCACTGCGGTAAACCGACAGTCTGCTTCAGTCACGGCAACAGCGACCGCAGTCTCATCCCACACAACTCCTGATCCATCGCATTCGTCTGACTAGCAGCCGACTTTCATGGCGCCAAAGCTGCTGAGCCCTCAAAGACAGCACTCCCAGGTGCCGGTGCAGGGGTGTCAGCACACCATTCATTTGCATCCTTCCCTTCCTTTAATTCGACCCAGCGCGGTCTGCACCCCGTGAGAGAACAGTATACTCCGTCTCGGGCTCCTCAATGGTTGGGTACACTGGTGGCTTGCGGTTGCGGTCACTTGGGCGCCTCTTCTTTGGTCGGTCGTAGTTGAATGCCTTCGCATGCTTCCGTTGCACATGGGTGGCGTCCAGCTGCATCCCTGGCCTGGTGGCAGTCGAGGGTGTAACATAGGCACTCACCGAGCCAGCCCCGTTGCTGGCATGTCCAACGACACCCATGGTCAGTGCCAATGAGCCAAAAAAGCCTGCCATTGCCAAAGCAGCTGTAACCAGCCACTCATGACTCTCGGCACGCCGCATGGGGGCAACGGTGGAGTAGGCCATTCTTCGGTAAGAGAGAGAAAACGGACACTAAGCAAGCGTTGGGGTGACAGCTGGTCCATATTCTAACCTGTGGCTTTGCACTGACAAAAAATCTGGCAAACCTGGATATTGTCCGCCCCGTTTTGAAATGCAGGCTGCTTCCTCCCTCCAAAAGCAGGTGGCACATGCTTCCATGCACCATAGACTGAAAACACGTTTGGGGTGGGGGCGTCCCCCATGCGGCATCATACCGCCCACTGCGCTGTGCTTGCTACACCCACCAACATGGACATGCTCCCGCAGGTGAAATCACTCGTGAGGACTCAGCATTTGTTTGTTTTTTTGGTTAATGGAGTGTGCCAGGCCTACTACACTCCGAACTCACAAATTGTGGTACTGTTTCCTTGATCCGACCCTCGTCCTGTGAAGAGGACACAAAGGGAGGGAGGGATGTTGGGGCTGGAATGTTTGAGGGTTGGTGAACCCCCCAGTGCGAAGCTGAGGACATGTTGGTTGTGCAGCTTGATGGTGGGGGCGTCGCACGAGGCCTACAGCGCTATATCTCGGCGTGCTGGGATCAGGAGCGGGGTGGGGGGAGGTTGGCCCAGGAAAGGGATTCAACCCCAAGCCTATTGCCATCAGTGGAAATCGCTTGCTCTCAGGCCTTTTCGTAAGCCCCTGACAAATGCTGTAACTCAGTTTTGCCAATTGTCAGCCACACAATATCCTATGATCACGCACAGCAACCCTCTTTCCCCACTGCGTAGAAAAGGCACGGCAGAAAGAGGTCTGAAAACGTGTCCCACAACACCAACCTGGCCTTACTGTGTTGGGAGTGCAAGCACAATCAAAGCACAATGAGTGACTTTGCCCTGCTTTCCTGTCTTTTGCTGCATCAGTGGCAATGCATCCATTGCTGTGTCAGGAAGCTTCTTGTAGTTGGCCACAACTCCAAGGTATCGAAGTTTGGGCAAAATGGGGTGTTGGTGGGTGCCAGTCTTTCGGGGCGAAACTTCATTTGTGGTGGGGGAGTTCGAGCCCTCCTTCCGGAGTCGCCCCCGTTTTCCAAAGGGCTCTTGTGATGTGCAACATGCACAACTTGGTGGCTGATTCATGCCTCTGCTCGCATGCAGAATTCAAGGTAATCATTGTCAGCAAGTGTGTGTCCACAGCTGCATTGCGCATCAAGTTGTTCCCTTCATCCACTTTGCCGTTGCTACCTGCAGACTAAAGAGCCCCCGCGGTTAGCTACCAATGAGCTTTTTGCACTCCCGATGCTCTTGTAGATGTCATCACCAAAACGCCTCCATCTGAGCCAATTGGAGGTATCCTAACAGATATGAATCAAAATGATACCCATGATGTGCTAATAATCGTGACAATTATGTCACGGGGGCCGTGTCATCTTGGCTGCACCAGGCCCATTGTCAAGCCACCACCAGACCCCAGACAACCGCATTTTAAAATGTCACAACAGCGTCTTTTTCAGCCCCCCTCCTCTTTTCTGGGAACGCGAACGAGCCCCTTCCCTTGGCGTGCTTTGCTTTACCCCCTACAAAACTATGTTCTACATGCTGGAAATGACTGAGGCTGCCAGCAAGTCTTGCCAGGGCCAATTTGGCCTATATATTGGTAATAGCCCCATTCTGAGCCCCACAAAAAAAGCAATCCATGGGGCATTTTCCTTTCAACCCTTAGGGAGGGGAGAATCCGACTTGGGAGATGGTAATGAATGATTGCCTTTGAGGGGGGTTTTTTGCAAAAGTTCCAACTACCCTGTTTGGAGGCCAATTGGGCCCATGCTGTGCTGAAGGCAGGTGGATAAGTGTATCCGCAAGCACTTGACGTGTGGTGCTGAAGCATAGGCCTATACGGGAGAGTACTGGCCTTGGCAGAAATTGCACAACTGGTCTGGTGTGCACATGCGGTGGAGGTGGAAACGCACCGTGGCTGATTCTGTATTCCCAACTCGGCTTACATAGCGCTCACCTTTTGCCCCAGAGCCACACAGTGATGTGGCCGGATGCTGAAACCCCCGCCCTCGCCTGCTGTGTGACAGTTTGTTTGCCCTCTGACTTAAGAGGTGGTGAACAGTCAATCGGTGCATTTCTTGGTTCAAGAGCTGGTATTTCCCCCTTTGGCTGAGTGCTGCCCCGGAGTTTCAGTTGCCGTCGGGCTTGGGCTTCGGACAGAGATCCTGCCTTTCATGCCCTCTTTGCCCCTTGGGTCTTCGGTCCACGTTCCAAGGCCCAGCACAGCCTGGGCTCATTCTCCTTTGGGACTAGCTGCAAGGCAACAGGCTGCTACCTCTCAACCCCCATGAACAGTGAAAAGCTTTGCAATCCTTTCGTCACAACCCTGACGTCTCCCTCGGTATGATCCGGTGGGGGGCGACAGTTGTGTGCATACGCTCGGACGCCCGTGCACGCTCCCCGTGAGCCCCCAGTCCCAGGCACCCTTCCATTGCCGTTGTGCCATGCCCCTGGCTCGCCCGCCCCTTCTCTGTGTACTGAAGTGCTGTGCCGCGTGGCGACTGCCACCCGGGGGTCTGCAGGGGCCTTGGGAGTCTGGGGTGGGCGCACGCCGTGGCTCACTCACCATCACCATCACCATCACCATCACCATCACCATCACCATCACCATCACCATCACCGTCACCATCACCATCACCATCACCATCACCATCACCATCACCATCACCATCACCATCACCATCACCATCACCGTCACCGTCACCGTCACCGTCACCGTCACCGTCACCGTCACCGTCACCATCACCATCACCATCACCATCACCATCACCATCACCATCACCATCACCATCACCATCACCATCACCATCACCATCACCATCACCATCACCATCACCATCACCATCACCACACCACACCACGCCACGCCACGACACGCCATGCCACGCCACACTGGCACCATCACCGTCCCCGCCACCATCAGCAGCATCAAGGAGCTTCAGTACTAGCGCCAGCATCAGCTTCGGCTCCAATCTCGCCCTCACCACTATCAAAATGTCATCAACTCATCCGCATCCCACATCCCCGTCTCCGTCTTCATCACCACTGAGGCGTCAGCATCGCCATCAGCAACAGCTATCGACAGTGAACTCAGTAGCAGCCACAGAAGCAGCCGCACAGTATCGCGCAACTAAAGACAACACGCACTGCAAATCCACAAAGCCTTAAATGACAAACAAATTCGTATTCGGGCTTCCGACGCTGCAACACAACTTCGGTTAACATAATCATAAGCGTAACATGTTGAATTGCCCACATGCACTCAAGACCTCACTGGGGGCCGATAATCGAAACCTACGGCTGATGGAAGGGGATATACAGGCAAGCGACGTGCGAATGGGAACGGGGGGCAGGGCGACAGAGACCAACCTGAGAGTCCTGTCAGCTACATACAAAAAAATAACAAACAAATGATGGGCCAGTGTGCCACATAGTGTGCCCAGCATCAGCATCGATGTTGCGAAAAAAGTTGCTAAAAAAAAAGAAACGAAAAAGAAACAATTGGAGGTAATGAGGCAGGGGTGTCAGCTTGGGTGGGGGGTTTTGGACCCTTATAGAACGTCTGGACTGCCTGCTCCACTTGTGGTGGCTTGCTATGAGGCAGGCCTTGCAGTTGCATTCTAGGTGGTGCCTCCATCCCGCTACCTGCTGCCCTACAGGTTGCCCACTGCCAGACATCATATAAGCTGTGTGGTTCTGCCCGTGCCCTTGACCCGGAGGGCGTCATCGTTGGGGATTTCTGCTTAGGCACAGTTCTTATTGAAGAAGTTAATCAAGGCGTTGGTGGAGCCGTCGTGCTCAGCGGTGGTGTTGCCCTTCTTCAACTCCGGGAGAATCTTGTTGGCCAAAGCTTTGCCTAATGAACGAGACCGGGCACGGAGTCATGCGAGCAGCAGCTGGACAGAGGAGCAAATGGGCAGGGAACGGGAAACAGACCCCTGCCTCATCACGTCGCTTCAAACACGTCACATAGACACGCTTCTTGCCGGGGGGGGGGGGGGGGGTTGGCACAAGGCCTTGGTGTTGGTTTGTTGGAGGCGCCTACTGGCCTCTCGCCACTGTGTCTGGGTCTTGAGTCTTGAAGATCCACCAAGCCGTTGAGTTGGCGCACCGTTTCTGTTTCTCCATGGTGGCGGGTCGTGGCACCAACACATTAAGGATTCAGGGGGGGGGGGATTGCGGTCAGGGCGCGTCAAATCCAATTGTGAAAAATTGCGGAAATTGCGGGAAAATCTGCGGTGCCGCAACCAAACCTCCCGAGGCCTCAAGGAGCAACACTTCTGCACGGGCGGCTCCGAATGATTCTGTGTCTCTTCGAACATGGTCCACAGGTATCACCATCACAGGAGGCTCTCAACCCTCCATATCCCATTGGAATTGGAGCATGAACCGATGGCAGGTGGACATTGTCATCTAATTTGTGCTGCCACTTGGAACTAGTGCCACACTGTGAGAAAAAGCGCTCCACATTGCCACCAGAAGTTGGCTGTGCAATCAAGCACGCAAGGTGGACGATAAAAAAGAAATTGCGGAACATTGCGGAAAGTTGCGCTACATGTACGCCCCACCTGCCGGCCTATCTTCATTCCCAACCCTTCGAAAGCCTTCCTCCACTCCCAGTCTCCGCACGCCCGTCCCTATTCCCAAACATCCACGTGCCATTCACACCCCTGTCTGCAGTCCCAACCCTCTACACACCTACCCCCCCTCCTCATCCCCCGCCATTCCTCGGCGCATCTCTCTCCACAATCACAGTCCAGTGACACCGGATCCCACCCCTACTCCTCCACAACCCTACTCTACTACAACCACCACTCCAGTCTCCACACACCGACCCCACAACCCACATACCGATCCAAGTTCCCCATCCTCCACACATGGAGCTCCTGCACCACATATCCAGAACCAAATCTCAACAGCAAAGCGCCCAATCACAGCACCAACCCCAGCCTCAGCCCCACACGTCTGCATACCTAGCTCCACTCCCCACTGATCATATGAATTGATGTTCCAAACAATGCCCTGGACAAACAACTTGTGCTCGTACAATGCAATCAATGCCCCAAGAGTAGCAGGAGTGACCTTGTTGAGGACGATACTGTTGGTGGGCCGGTTGCCAAGGAAAATCTGCAACGACATGTGAAGTGGACTGCAAAGGGGTGATAGGGAGGGCTTCGGAGGGTGTCCTGTTGGTTTTCTGTTTTCGGAGCCTGAAACCGGAGGACGGAATCGAAATGCGCACATAGCGAAGGGATGTTTGGATTCCCATGAAACCGTGAGGAGTCCGGGAATGGAGACTTCAAGTGAGAGTTTACAATGGCGCCGCATCAGGTCTGCCACTTGGGTACCTTGTCGTCACGATTCCTGGACTTTGGTCGCCTAACGTTGCCTCAAACTTTGCCTTTCAGCGTGTTGGGACCTGCCCTTTGTGGGGATGTCAGATGACACAAAGGTACCTGATCAGTTTTGAGGTGCACGAGCAGGCACCAGAAAGGCGGCCCTCTCGCGCCGGGTAAGGAAGACCATTTTCCACTCGGCAAGGGGGTGAGTAGGAGGACGACGACGACCACCGCCGCAATGAGACGGATAACGACGGGGAGGGTGAGGAGGACTGGGCTGGAGGAACCGGACGGGCAGCAGCAGGAGAGCAACGCCGAGCAGGACGGTGGACTTCCCCCGGAAACACGGAGACAGCGGCCTGCTGCCCTTCTGTCCCTATCCCTGGTATGCCCCTCAGTCCGCTCCTGTCCCCACCCCCGACAGGCACAGAGAAGGGGCTTGGGGAAAATCGCTGCAAGCGGGCGAACCATCAGAGCCCCTTTTTCCAAGTCGCCCTTGGGCATTGGGCTCTTCCGTCGGAGGCCAAACCGTCTGATGCAACACCGTACCTCCCCTGCTCTCTCCCAGTGGCGGTGCAGGGATCTGCGTACAAGTATTTGCCTGTGCCCGCCCTCCGTACTTGAATGACCACCTGTACTTTTGCTCCCCGAAGCACCTCGAAGCACCTCGAAGCGGTTCGAGGTGCTTCGAGGTGCTTCGAGGGGGACCTCGAAGGGAGGGGGGGGATCAACCGGCCGAAACAATTTTCGTTTTGAGGGTTGGATACCATGAGCGCTATTGAGTTTTGTTGAGGGTTGTTGAGGGGGCTCACTCCGTTTCCGGGTGACAAATTTGCCCCCTGAGCGTTTGGGGCCCGAGAAACAAATGTTGTATTTGTGTTAAAGGGCAATGCGGGGGGCCTAGGCAGGGCGCTAGGCTCCACGGCTTGGGCCCGATGACGTGTCGCTCCAACTCAGACACAGGCTCTGACTCAGAAAGGGATTGTTGGGAGACCTCCTTTTTTTCAGAGGGAGGGGCTCTACTGTTAGAAGCCGGATTCCACGACGTGGCATTGGTGGTGGTATTTGTGTTCAGGGAATCACCGTTACCATCCGAAGTTGGAGCTCGGGCGTAGAACTTGGAGGTAGAACTGGAATTATCGCCAGAATCTGTTCTTGAGCTCTAGATACTGTCAACAGTCCTGTGATTTGGGGCGTATCTAGGGGTCATGCAGCCAACTTGAGACCTCTGAGGTGTTGTCAGCACAGCAAACGTAGAAACGCAATTGTCATCAGGACTGTACCACAGTTGGTGGCATCCCCCGTGTATATGAGCTATGGGCCTGCGCCCTGTGCCCTGTGACCACCCTGCCCTACGCTCCACAGACCCTACTGTATGCAGGGCAGCCACCGCGCAGCGATCGCCGCCGCCCTCGCCGCCCACCCACACCGTCCCCACACGCCCTCGCCGGGGCCGAGGCGCGCCACAATCAGCAGCCCCAACCCCGCGCGCAGCCGCCGTGTCCGCCATCGTCCACCGACGCACACAGAAAAGGGCACCTTTTGGGGGGTCAGCTTCTCGACGTCGGCCTCACTCTTGCCTGCCTGCTGCAGCTCGGCCTTCACAACGTCGGAGGACTTGCCCTGCATCAGGGCCTGGGTCTGCGCCACGAAATTAGAGTACAGGATCTTGTGGTGGATGCCATCCCGGAGAGGGTTGTGCGTCTCCAAGGGCATGAGGAAATCGGACGGGATCAGCTTGGTGCCCTGCGGACGCGATGGTCATCACCGCGAATCTGAGCCTGCACCGACCTCCGAAGTCGCCCGACCCCCTGCCCCCCCCCCCCCTCCCCCCCCCCCCCAAACACACACATTTTACCCCTTTCCATCCCCGCACACCCCCTGCACGGCATTGCATCATCTACACCATAGTGCCCTCCGCATCCCGGACGAAGCCTGGGGCACTTGGCCGCGCACTGCTCCCGCACCACGCGCCCAAACTCCTACTCGCCTCCCACTGTCCTCGCTGTGCCTTCCTGCTCCGAGGTGCTCCCGAAGGCTCCAGTGCGCACTGCAGGCGAAAATATGGCACAGCGCTTCGAACCGCTTCGAACCGCCGACCGCAAAAACTGCGGCCGGCTGCGCTACCATTCGACCATGGGTTGTTGCGGTTGCTCTGTGCATCCCCATTGCTTGGAGCCTTCTGACCACAAATTATTACACCATGCCTTGGGGTATGCTACGTGAATGACCCCCCCAAAAGGGGGGTATACAACGCCCACGCCCGCGCTTGATCTAACAACCTCTCTTCGAGGTGATTGGTACTTTACCAAGGGTTCTGTCACAGGAGCCCCATTGCCAGACCCCCCCCCCCTCCTTCGGGGGGCTCCCACGACCCCCCCCCCCGCGCAAGCCAATTTTCCCCTCGCCAAGGAGGATGGGTCCGACTTGATGTTAGTGCGGCGCCTGGGTTTGCGGGATACACACTTTTTCTTTCTGGGATACACACGGGTGACACGCTTTGGAGAGTTCGGAGACGGATGGGATACGCGAAGAAGCAGACACACGTTGATGGCTGTGCAAAGGCAGGGGAGGGCGCACGCGTGCCTGCAACGGTGTTTGCTTCATTTGTGTTCTGATCAGACGGCATGGCACTCCGGAGTGGCAGCATGTCCCGCAGATGATGATGGGGGTCAGCCTGTTTTGTCCTCACAGGACTTCATTTCATTGCAACGGTTCAGAGTTCATGCACCCAAACCAACTGTTGTTTGCAGGCGTTCGCATGGGCGCGGATCATTGCTGCCGGAGCCGCCGCAGAGGATGCAGCTGCAGAACAGGGGTACCGTGTAAATCCTAAAGTTTTGCGGAATCCTAATTTTTGCGTTGCGTGTGTCTGCGGTAGGCAGCTCCGCACACAACGTCTGGACGCAACAATACACGTACACTCCGAAAACAGACATTTGGTTTCTTGGAGACGCACTGGGTGCACACTTTTGAAGTTCACGCTCACTTTTAGTCTGGGGAGAGCGAAGCCACTGAAGGCGCAGGCAATCGAATCCTGACAGAGTGACCTGATGGATGAGCTGGTAGAAGGCGTGCTGGCCGTTGGTGCCAGGCTCTCCCCACAGAATGGGTCCCGTGGTGTACTCAACGACTTCACCATCGCGAGAGCACGACTTGCCATTGGACTCCATATCCGCCTGAGACACGTTGCAATCCGTTGAGAGCTGGGGGCCCCGCAAAGTACAGACATTTCAACACACACCACCGTCGCTTATTTCTGGCAGCGAGAAGTTGTGGGCAGGGAACCTTTCCCACGCTGACAGGAAAGACCGCCCTCTTCATAGCCCAACCCCTTCGCCCTGGCATGCCCACGCACCTCCGAGATAGACGTGGCAAACTGCTGCTCGATCCCGGTTGAGCGAAGAAATGCCAAAAACTCCACTAATCCCCAGTGTGGATTGCAATCCTGACCCATTCCAAGCTAGTCTCACCCAACAACGCTCGAGTCGATGGGGATCCGGCGCGAAACCCTCTTGCTGCATCGAGGCCTGGGCACTTTTCTGAACCTCGTCCAGACTCAACACACAGTTCAGGCGCCTGGCGTTTTCGCTCCTCACTGTGGTCCCATGTGCTGCGATGTTTGGGAGTGATAACAATCCCCCAAAAAAAGAGGCGAATGAATTTAAATTTCAACTTTTCAAGCTTCAATTCTCGCTTCAGTGTTACTATCCGCTTTACTTATAATAGCAGTGCCAGTTTTTCTAGCTTCTCCAACGAATGGGGAATTTGCCGGTGGGAACAAGGGGCATATCGTAGGGAGCAAAAGGGTGAAACAGTGATCACACTTCTGCAGAGTGTCCGCTTACTTTTCCCCCCGTTCCCCATTCTGCCATCAGTTACCCCAGGCATGTTGAGGTGCTGACCCCGGCCATGTACAGTGCAATTTGAACTGCAGGTCGGTGATGATGTCTAGTGTGCTGCGTGTGCCGTATGCGCTGTGAAGGAAGGCTGCACAGGGCCATCGAGCCGCGGTGGGTGAGGGTTGGGAGGGCAAAGGCCGCACTGCCTGCCCGGCTTCTATCACTAGCCCCACCACACCTGCTGCAAATACGAGGAGAAGTGCTCCAAGTACTGGTCGTAGGGCAGCACGGTATAGCTCTGCGCACCGAAGAAGTTATTGTACCTGCACAGACCATGGCCAAACGCTCAACCGACATACTTTGAAGAGGGAAGGCTCAAGGCGGTCCGGGTCACGGAACAGAGGCAATACCCACTGCTGCCACAGCCCCCCCCCCTGTGTGACACTCCGTCGGGTTGCGGTTGCTTTACGGGCCTCTGGACAGTCGCCCATTCTTCCCTCCGCCTGCTGCGCCGGGTCGCCGCATTCTGACGGCCGCTGGGGCCGGTGTTCCTTGTGGCGTCGTTGCCGCGTTCGCGGGGCCCAGTAATTGGCGCACTGGGGGATTGTGCCGGTTGTTGCGGGCCGCCCACTCCCCTCCGCGTCCCGGTCGTCCACCACATGCCTCGCCGTGTTTGTGTGCCTGAGGCCCAATTGCCCCACCCCCTCCGCGTTGTCCCGGTCGTCCGCCACCTGCCTCCCCACGTTGCCATGTGCGTGAGCGCCCCCCAGGGATGTATTAGAAGGGGGGGGAGGGGGAAGGGGGTTTGGCTGAGACACCCCTCCTCCCAGGGTCCCCCTATGGTCCCCGCCGAAGGCGGGCCAAAATTTTGAAGCGTAAATCCTCTTGGCGCCGAAGGCGCCGAACCAAAATTTTGGCTGTCAGCCTCAAACATTGGAAGGGGAGGAGGGAAGGGGGGCGAGGGGGGTCTAGAGGGAGGGGTACCCCCCCCTTCTCCTACGGTGCACGGCCGTTCTAATACATCCCTGCCCCCCCCCCCCCCCAAAACTCACACGCGTGGGGCGGACAAACACAGCAACAAGGCGGCCTTCTGAGTGTAGGCCATGCCCCAGCCCCCCCCCAACACGCAGGCTTCCCTCCTCTCCGCCTCCCTCAACATCTCCCTCCTCCCAACCCCGTCATGCCCCAAGGCCCCCCTCCCCCCACCACAAAACCAAGCCACCGACAGAAACCCGCTCCTGACGGATGACCCGCCCACACCCACTCGACGGCCCCCTGTCGCGAACGGGATGGGCATCATCCGTGACGCGCCCGCACCGTGTTTTCCGTCACAACTCTGCCCCTGAGCCGTGTCGTGGCGGGGGTTGCAGCACAGCCACACACGGCGGCGGCCAGTCCCGTGGCGCTGTGCAGTGCCGAGGGCCCGAGGGGGCGGGGCGGGGCAGTAGTAGAAGGGGGGGAAAGGGGGCCCTGGGGCCCCAAAAAGTTTGTGTACCAAAAATGGCCCGACCACACTTCCCCAACGGTAAATTTCGTTGTTTCCCGCGATGGTCCCTTTGGTCTGGCGGGGGGAGGGGTCCAGGGGGGATGCCCAGAGTTTTCCTTAAGGGGGGGGGGTCCAATGGGGGTGGGTGGGGGGGGCTGTGGGGGGTACCCCCGAATGGTGACGTGTGAGTTGTCACGTGTGGGTTGTTGTTTGAAACGACGTCAGCAACAAATCAGCACATGCAGATCACAAGAAGGAGGTAAAAGCTTATCAAGGGCCGAAAACGACCCTAGGCGCCTTTCGCAAAAGGTCTGTGGGAAAGTTGTATTGAGAGTACGACCAAATGCGGGAGAGAGGAGGCAACATCAAAGCCATTGCAGCTACAACACACGCACACCGCAAAGAATGACAGATCGTCAGAGCCAGCGCCACCCCCCCCCCCCCTCAGGAGACCCTGAGTTGTGAGTTATTTTTTTGCCTAAACTGACTTGCGCCAGAGAAAATTTTTCATTGGCTGAAGACCCGGAGAAAAATTTGCCCAATCACTTAAGAGGGGGGGGGGGTCCGAGGGGGGGGGGGGGGCTCCTCCTGCGGCGTACGGCCATTCTAATACTTCCCTGGGGCCGAGGGGGCCGCGCCCGCACTTTCGTGTACCTTCCAGTCTCGGGAGGTCTGTGGTGTCTGGGATACACACGTCCCGCCGAAGGGCATACTGCTGTGCTTCGTGCTGCGCAGAGGGCAGGGGCGCGAAAAAGAAGAAAATGGAGGGGTAGACCCTGACGATGTACCCCGTCATTCGTGGCTACGCACCCCCTGCCACGCAAAAGATCGCAATCGGAGAGCTTTGTTGCGTTCAGCACCGAGCAACGCACGCCGTTGCAGACCCGAGTGCCCCCCCCCTCCCCCCGCCCCCCTGTCCGCTTTCCGGGAGCCCAGCAGCCGATGTTGGTTCCCGGTGGCTTGTGCCGCTGTGGCCTGGGGCTGGGACCCACGGGAATCGGTGCTCTGGGTCTGCTGGCCCCTGGAGGCACTACTCCACCTCCCGGAGAGTCCAGTGCTTGAGCCCGACTCGCCGGCGAGATGAATGGGGCGGGGGGGGGGGATTGTATGAAGGCCCGCGTAGTCCAGCCTGTGTCCAGTGCCATGCCCCATGTTTGACCTGCTTCTTCGTCAGGGTTGATTCTGGGGTGGAAGTGGGAGGAGGGGAGGGGGGGATGCAGTGTTGTCACTGAGGGGGGGATGCCCGTCCCCCTGCTCGCGATCGCAGCACACTCCCCCCGCGCCACCCGCCCGTCCCAGACCGCAAACTGGGGGGTGGGGGGGGGGGGGCACAAGGCCTCGGTATTCAGTTGTTTGCCTCTGGCGGCGCCTATTGGCCTCTCGCCGCTGCTCATTCTGACCCCCTGTGGGCCCGAACGTGTTTTGGTGGTGTCAACGGAGCCCCTGGACATGGCAGAGCAGAACACGCGGCACACCAGATGCCCACCATCGCAAGGATCACCGGCAAGTTCCCCTCCAGCGGCGTTGTCATGAAGTGCTTGTCCATATCGTGGCCGCCTGAGGCACAGCGAGGCCGTGCCGCACGTCCCCGCCCGCCGCGACCGCGCGCGCCCGGGTCCGGCTCAGCGCCGGGGCGGCGCACGTCATCCAACCAAACCGGTCCCCCTCCGGCGCCCAGACCGGCACTTGTGTGGGCCGTGCCACCACCCAAACCCAGCGAGGCGCATACTGCAGCCGCTGCCATGCGACCACGGCCGGGTGGAGGGCAGAGATGCATTGGAAGGGGGGGAGATAACCCCCCCGCCCACTCCAGGGCGCCCAGCCTACGCCCAGCCACTGTCCCCCTGACGCCAAGTGCCAGCTTCTACGGCATTTGTAACCAACAGTAACCGCCCCCAACCGCTTTGGCAACCCCCTCCAACCGCCTGTCCAACCGCTTCTGGGGCCGCCTCTGGGGCCCCTCCCCTTCTAATGCATCTCTGGTGGAGGGTCGACGGACAACCGACGACAGCCCTCACCAGACGTGGACCGGATGATGCAGCCTTCACCTTTTTGCGTGGCCGCTGCGGACAGCGTCGGGCTTTGTTTATCAGAGTTGGGGGGGGGGGGGGGCGTCTGTTGGCTCTGAGAACCACCCACACAAAGAAAATCTTGACCCAAAGTTTGGCTGAGGGAAAGTCGAGTTTGAACAAGCGGCCCCTTTGTGGGCCCCACCCAGACCCACCCCCTTACGTATTGAATTCCTGACAAGCAACGCCTGGACAGCGTCAACACCCAACGATCCTCGGCAAAGCCCACGAAGCCTCCGCCGCGGACGGCCCTCAACAACCGTCCGATAGCCTCAACAGCACTCGCCAACCAGACGAAGACCCGGGATGTGTGCGGCATCCCTTGATCCAAGGGCAGCGTCCGAGGTGGCCCCGGCAGGCCACGCCTCCTCCGACCGCCCCTTCCCAAGGGGCAGGCGCTCGCGCCCCTCGGGCCCCGCGAAGACACGCGGCATGCACTGCAGATGGCCATGGGCCTCCTCCGGCCGTTGCCCGCGGTTGCGCGCTGCTGCGGGCTGTTGGCAAGTGTTACCGCCAAGCACGTCTCAGACCCCCCCCCCCCTCGCCCTCTTCGTTGGAGGCGACCCTGAGCCCCCCCATCACCCTCAGCCCAGTTTTAGCCCTCGGCACTCTGCAATGGTTCTCGCCCGCGAGCAAGAGCCCTCGGTGACCCACACGGCCGGTGTCGACAGGTGTCAGGCAGTTTGTATCAACCCCCTCACTGGGCCCTGTCGGTGGCTGGGCACGGGCCCCTGCAGGCCAAGGGGGCCGGGGGGTTAGGAAAATGGGCCTCCGCGCCATCCCCCCCCCCCATCGCCGGGGAGCAAGCAATCGGCGCCACCAAAGGCAAGCAAACCAACACCATGGCCTCGTGCCAACCCCCCCCCCCCCGAGACCAAAGGGACCATCGTGGGAAAAAACGAAATCTACCGTTGGGACAATCTGATTGGGCAATTTCGGTACACAAACTTTTGGGTCCCAGACCATACGTGGCGCTAACACCTGCCGCAACTGTTTATGACGCCTGCCAGCACCTGCCAAAACTGCTAGTAACACCTGCCGACCTGCCGGACCTGTCTGGTGCAATACCATTGCGTAGCATTGCTGGGTATATGACACCACTCACCCCAGACACTCTGCGCAAGAAAGCAAGAAAGCAGCAACAAGCAATTCCGCCGCTGCATTGTGCCTCTGACCATCGCATCACGGCTTGCCGCCGACCGCAAGGCTATGGGCCAAATCTCAGGCCGAGATCTCACCGGTGGCGGCCCGGGGCACAAAATGCATGCAGTTTGCGGACACTGGCACAATTTGTAGACACCGTGCGCAGTTTGTGGGCACCAGTGGGGACCCCAACGACCCCGGGAATGGGCTGCAGACACTGTGCTCACGAGTAGCAAACTGATCCCCGGGAAGCGGTGATCACCTTAAACGCATCAGGGGGGCGGGGCTAACGGGTCCAAAACGTTTCTGTCCGAGCCACGCTGCGGCCCCGATGCCGCGCCACCGGCAGCCCTCAGACAAGCCGGCACGAAAGCACTTGTTCCAATCCCCCTCCCCCCCCGTGTGACATTCCGTCGGGTTGCGGTTTCTTTACGGGGCCCTGGACAGTCACCCGGTCTTCCCTTCGCATGTTGCGTCGGGTCGCTGCGTTCTGTCGGCCGCTGCGGCCGGTGCTCTTGCTGGTGTCATTTCCGCGTTCGCGGAGCCCAGTCGTTGGTGTGCCGGGGCTGTGCTGGTTGCGGCGGGTGCCGTTTGTGCGTCAGCGGTGCCCAGTAGCTGGCGTACCGGGGGTTGTGCTGGTTGCTGCGGGGGTCGTTTGACGGTTTTCGCTGCCCACACACCTCCGCTCTGCGGTCGTCCACCGCCTGCCTCCCCGCGTTTCCGTGTGCGTGAGGCCCAGGTGCCCCACTCCCCCCCGAACCCCACCCCCTTTGCCACCCTCCCAGAGAGCAGCTTTCGAGAGCCCGTTTTCTGGTCTCTTGTAGAGGGTTGTGGCGTTGTGATTGGTTCTGAGGGTACAGCGCGTGGTTGAAATTTGCTTGGCTTTGGCCCCCGGAGCGTCGCCATCCCAAAGCGACCTTCACGATTGTCGGGTTGAGTGAGAATGCTGGCCGCACAGCTCCCCCTGGTCGCCCCGTTCTGCAGTCACAGACCTTTCAACATGGCCTCGAAGTTGTCGAACCCCACGTACAGGGCGATGGGCATTCCGATGGCGGACCACAGGGAGTAGCGGCCCCCAACCCAATCCCAGAATCCGAACATGTTGTTCTCATCGATGCCGAACTCAGTGACCTGTGCGGAGGACGCAGGCGGGCAAGGGGCATGGTCGTGCACAGGCGGTTCTTGGCTGGAACTTCACAAGGGGGTGCTTGGACTAGGCAGGGCTTCTTTTGAGCAGGGGGGGGGGGGGAGGGGGTTTTGGACCCAAAACTTGGTGTACCAAAAATGGCCTGACCAGATTTTCCCTATTGTAAATTTCGTTTTTTCCCACGATGGTCACTTTGGTCTGGGGAGGGGGGGAGTGGGTTTTGGGGGAAGGGGTCCCCCCCCCCCCTTTGGTTTTTATTATTCTAAAGCAGCCCTGGACTAGGGAGGCGCTTGGGCCAGGGGGATGCGTGGACGCGGGGGCCCGACCAAGGGGGTTGCCTGGGGAAAATGGCACGTTTGGCACGCAGCATTCCATGCGACCATGGCGAACGCCCGACTCCCGGGCTGGCACACCTTCTCCTTGTTGGTCGAGAGCGCGATGAAATGCTTCCCCACGGCGCCGTCCGTGGGGATGCCCTTCTTGGCGAACGTCGCCAACAGCCACTCTTTGGCGGTGGTCGCATTCGCCATGGTTTCCTGTGGTGCGGCGGCCGCAAAGACACCAACCGCCAGCCTCGCGTCCCGTCGCCCGAAACGGGGCGGGGCCGGCAAACTCCTTCTGCAAAACGGTCCTTCTGCACGACTGGCACCCTCTCGCATCGCCACCCTCCGAAACGGTGAGCGCTACTGGACGGATGCCAATCACCTTGAACAACCCTCTCCCTGTCCGATCGTGCGCAAACCCCGCGTCTGTCGCCAACATTCCCACCTCCACCGCCGTGCCGCGCCCTCGTCGGTGCCCCATCGTACCCCATTCAGCACCATGTGATAAAGCCCCACCGCATGCGGCATCGTCTCCAGACCCACACCTCCGCGTAGCGCACGCCCTACATCATGCAGCACGCCAAACCCTCCCGCACCAGGCGACACTTTCTCGGGCAATGCAGGAACGCTCCTCACCTGAGTGGTGAACGTCTTTGAAGCGACAAGGAACAGGGACGTTTCTGGATCCAGCTTCTTGAGCGTCTCTGCCATATGTGTGCCGTCCACGTTGGACACGAAATGCACTTTCATGCCGGGCTGTGCAGAAGAGGGGGCGCATGAGCGAGTCCAGCTGGCTGACAAAGACCCAGTCACCGCCGCACCTTACCGTCCCCCAGAGAGACCTGATGGACTGTGGGGTAGCTCCTCTGCCACGGTGTGTGTGCCATAAAGGACGAGGGAGTGTGCCGGTTCGTACTGCCGAGTGTACGCACTGGTTTGAGTTTTTGAAAATGAACTGTTTGGCGATATTCTGCTTTTGCCCCCCCCCCCCATTCCGTCGGGCTGCTGTTTCTTTACGGGGCCCTGGACAGTCACCCATTCTTCCCTTCGCGTGCTGCGTCGGGTCGCTGTGCTGTGACGGCTGCTGCGGCCGGTGCTCCTGCTGGTGTTGTTTCCGCGTTCGCGGAGCCCCGTCATTGGTGTACCGGGGCTGTGCTGGTTGCGGCAGGGGTCGTCCCCCCCCCCGCCCCCTCGCTCTCCCACTACCGGCTGGGCTTTGGCATGGGGTCAGAGAACCCAAACCCCCTTATTTGATTTGGGGGTGAGGAGTTAAAAGAACAATGTGTTGGAACAATCTTGGAGGGTTGCAGGTGGGTATCAGGCCACATCAAAACCTAGGAATCGCTAAAAAGGTATGACATCAGCGCTGGTAGGATCATAATCAGAGTCCCAGAAATGGCCATTTTTGCCCTTAAAATAATATACACTACCCCTACCGCCATAAGATAGCAATTCGGAGTATTTCCCTCACCCTTCATCAGTCCTCTGGGGTACAAGTCCACAGTAGGGTTAAAAGGGACTATTTCGGGGGGATGTCGTCCTGTTTTCCCCGATTGTTGGTGCTGTGGGTAGGATCCTGCCAACAGTGATGTTGTACCCTATTTTTAGCCCTTCCTACCCCTTCATGAGCCTCAAAACCCAGCCCCATCCGTCCAAACACCATCCAAAGCAGATTTTGTTTTTAATTCCCCACCCTCAAAGTGGGGGGGTGGTCCCTATTTACCCCCAAAGCCCACCAAATCACAGAGGGAGGGTGTGTGTGGGGGGGGTTTGGCACAAGGCCTCGGTATCTGATTGTTTGCCTTTGGCGGCCCCTATTGGCCTCTCGCCACTGCTCACTCTGACCCTCTGTGGGTCCGAACGTGTCTTGGTTGTGTCAACGGAGCCCCCGGATGACTTGTCCTGTTTGACTACTCCGGGGGTCGGAGACGGGCCGTTGCCCGTGCCGTTGACCAGGTGCATCCAGATGCACACTCCGAGTCCATGCGGGGGTTTGCCGACTCCAGCACTGACCTGTGCGCGCTGGGGTGTGCATCTGCAGGATAGTGTTCCTGACAGGGGCTTCTAACAACCACAATGATTCTTTGCCGTTTTCCCGCGGGGTAATACACGTAGTACGCAAGGCTGCGCAGTATTTGCCGTGATCCTTTCTCCTCCTTTTCTCGCCTGCTGTTTCTTTTTTCACGGTGGTTGGCTGCAGCAGCGGCCCCTACCAACAAGACTGGCGGAGCGCCAAGCAAGCAGCCGGCCACCAAGGCTGCACCGGGTGGCCCTCCAACCGGTTTGAACCCGCCAGAAATTACCTCCCAACCGCTTTTCCACCGGCCGGTTCTCGCTTGTGGGCCCCCCTCGCAGCCCCCCTTCCCCTCAAGCGTATCCCTGGCCTCGGCCCTCCATTCCGCGAGCCGGCCATCCCCCTCCGCTGCCCCTGTGCCTCTGGTTTGCCCAGAGCGTCAGCCATCGGGCACCGCTCCAAAAAAGAGACGGTGTGCGTGGGTGTGTCACCCAAAAAATGCTGCAGGGCGTGCGGTGGCATGCTTCCGAGGGCGGGGGGAGGCATCATCCTGACCAGCCCTTGATAACACCTTCCGAACGACGATGACTTCCCGATGATTGCATAGCGCCAACCTCGGAACACGCGACTGTGTGTCATTGAATGATCGTGCGTTCTGACATGGCCGCCTCCCACTTCAGCCCGTACCAAAAAAAATTTTCCCGCAAATGCGAAAAAGGAACACCAGACGGTCGGCGGGGGCATCAGCCTAAGGCCACACCACCCCCTTCGGCAAAGCCTCTGAACTGTACCAAGCTTTTGAGATTTTGAGGAACAAGAGCGGGAATTGCAGGAGATAGAACCATCGAAAACACGCCAAGCCGGGCAGGGCCAAACACTTGTCGGGGGTGCTCCGCGGCGGGAAAGTTCGCCAATGCACACCTTTGCGTAAGGCTCCAACGCAGTGCACGCCATGTTCGGTCCCAAATCAGAGCCTCCGATACCTGCCAGAGCAGCAGCAAAACCTACTTCTGCAGAATTCACAGGACCTCGCAGGACAGAACTGATCGATGAGCACTGGCACGTTGTGTGACGAGAAGGAGCAGTTTAGGGGGTGTTTGCGATAAAAGTTTCACGGGTTCAGAAATTTGGTGGGGGGGGGGGGCTTCCAGTGGTTAGCGTGGGTTGCTATGGGGACTAGATCACAGTGGACGGCAACAGTGGCCATCTCCTTTGTTATGTCCCCAGAACCGTGCCTTTTCATCTGACCCAGAGCTGAAGGGGGAGGTGGGGGTTTCGGGGGAGAGGACCCCCCCCCGTGTTGGAATGGAAACTAAAGCAAAGCCTGTGGTGGGGGGGGGTTGAGGCAGAGATAATTTCACCAGGGACAATTTCAACAGGCCCCATTTCACCACCAGGGGAGTTCCAAAAGCTCGTCGAACTGTCCCCTGCGTGTGTGGGGGTGCATACAGCGGGTGGGGATTGCTGCACGGGGAATGTTCCGCAGGGGAAAATTCTGCACGAGGAGTATTCCGCACCCATCCCAAAAAATCAAGCGTAAAATTCCGCACCTCCTAAATCCTGAGTGCATTGGAAGGAAAGGGCTCCTGGGACTGTGATCCCCAAAAAACACACAATACAGCAAAGCAGCCAGTAACAATTCTTCAAACGTCTGCGCATGAGGTAATTGAAGTAATACGAAAAAATCTGCTGCGGTGACGACTAACAACGATCACTGCTCTCTAACTTTCTGATTGACAGAAATGCGGGGAACTTCCGCACGGCCAGGCACAGAGCGGGCTGCTTGTCGTTGCACTCCCGGAGCCCGACTCCACACGGGCGATAAGTGGTCATACCGATATTGATGATGTGCTGCACAGGTTTGCCGGTGGAACCCTTCCACTTGCCGGCGTGCACATCGTTGCAGAAGCCCTTCATCTTCGCCAGCACCTCATTCACGCCGGGCATCACATCTTTACCGTCCACATTGATGGGGGTATTGGCTTGGTTGCGGAGCGCAACGTGCAGCACAGCTCGGCCCTGAGCACAGGCAATCTCCGCGGCGGTGCGCACACGCAAGTAGCGGCAGAATTTGTAACCTTGGCACCAACCGCGCCGCATCGCCTCGATCCATGTGGCCACAATGGACACCCCCCGAACTCCTGAAGCCCTGGCTGGTTGGGCACGGTGTCAGAGACCCGGCGTCGAGTGCGAGCTCTGTGGTGTGACATTCTTGTTGGTCAGCGGCAGGGGGTTGGGCAAGTAGAAGATTGCAATTTCGTCGGCAAGACCGGAATTGTTGTCCCACTGCTCATGAGTGTAGCCTTCTGCCCCCATGGCCTCCACCCCCCTGCCAGCGCTGCCAGGCTGCACGTGCAGTGGTGATCAGACCATGAAATGCAGAGGGTGCTCGACGCGGGGGGCGGGGGCGTTCCACAGTGGTTGGCCCGTAACCGTGCAGCACCTTTGGGCGGGCGGGCAGAGGAACATTGGAGGCCGGGCATTCGAGCAAAGAGAGCGGACTGAGCCGCGATTAGTCAGTACACTGGCAGTACCTTTGGGCGGGTGGGGAGAGGAACACCGGGGGCGGAGTGCGCCCCGAACACAGGGAGGGGATTGCCTGCCACCAACGCTGATGGTTTGGCCCCTCCTTTGGAAAGCAATTGCGGGTCTTTGGGGTGGGACTGGGTGGACCAGGGATGCATCAGAAGGGAAAGTACCTCAGAGGTGGCCATAGAGGCGGTTAGACAGGCGCTTGGAGGAGGTTGCCAAAGTGGTTGGTGGCGGTTACTTTCGGTTACAAATGCCGTTGAAGTTGGCACTTGCCGTCAGGGAGACAGTGGATGGGCAGAGGCTGGGCGCCCTGGAGGGGGGGGGTAACCTCCCCAGCTTCCAATGCATCCCTTGGGTGCCCCCACCCGCCCGTGTTGTATGGGGGGCAGGCATGGTGTTTTGGTGTTTTGGTGTTGTGGCGCTCAGCATGTGCCGACGAGAAATTAGTCGGCACGCTCTCCCTGGGCAGAGCGCCAAGGAGCAGCGCGTGTGCCTGCCTGGAAGCCAGGCAGACGAATAGTGGTCCTATTGCCGTGGTAGCTGGGGTAGCATCCCGGCTTGAGCCAAGAAAACAGGGCCGCATCCAAAATCCCATGAGACACCTCGCCGGGAAATGCAACGCTTTTCTGACATCCCAGGGAGAGGAACCCCTCAGTGTGTAGGTGTGTGTGTGTGTCTGTGTGTGTGTGTGTGTGTGTGTGTGTGTGGGTGGGTGGGTGTGTGGGTGTGTGGGTGTGTGGGTGTGTGTGTGTGTGCGTGTGTGCGTGTGTGTGTGTGTGTGTGTGTGTGTGTGCCCGCGCAAGACGTTTGAAAATATTGAGATGTGGAGAGGAAGGGGTTCAGATTTAAACGGAAGGATGGATGCCGTCCCGGGACGTCCCCCCCCCCCGTTCCGGGACGCATCCCCCAATCCCGGGACCTTATGAGGTCCAACGCTCTCTCTACATGGGAGGATGGGGGAGGTTGCGATGTGTCCGCACCAGACGGATACCTCTGTAACATTGATCTTTTCCCCTTTGAACATGCTGTCCCTCATCTCAGCAACTTTGGCTTCTTTTGCCATATCCATCAGCAGACGCATGGTCTCATCATTCAGGAGATTCTTGCTGTAATCCAGGATCATGCTGTCGCCGTTGCTCAACTTCAAATTCTTGGTGTATTTGTCAGCTCTAAAACAGCACAACAACATTCCAGCGTGCACGCTCTCTGTCCACTGAATGTGTGTGTGTGTGTGTGTGTGTGGGATCTATGCTGTTGTCGTGATTGGTACCCTGAGATGGTACATGGCGAATGGACCCTTGGTGCAGTGACTTGCCCCTCACAGAAGTCAGCAATGTCAGTGAGACGTCACCAAGGTACTCGCTGATGGAGAGGGATAACTTGGATGTACCCAGGTTCGAACCCAGGTTGCCGCAAGTTCTGAGCACCATTTGTCTATTGTAACATTGTGGGATATCTGTGTACACCATATCCCCCGCCTTCAATTTCACCTTTTACCTGTATCAGTGATACATACTTAGCACTCGCTGATGTGAATGCTTGAATCAATGCAATTTTTTCGGAACTGAGACTAATAATTGCATTCCCTTCAACCCCGAGTCTTTTTCCTTTTGCATTGTTGCATTGTGTGTGTGCGTGCGTGCGTGCTGTGGTGAAGCAACGGTCAAAGCGGAGCTTTTTTGGGCTTCTCTTGCATGGGAGTTTTGTTTGAACAAGCACCGCAGAGTATGGGGCAGTTTGTGCAAGGTGTGGGCACAGCACCCGTTATTGGCTTTAACAATCTCCCAACCACCTGAAACCACACGTGCATATGTGAAATGTGAAAAGGCAGAACCAAAGGATACAAAGCTGCACAATAGATTACCCATGCTTATGGTACAGGTTGGCAACATCCTTTGCAGTCTCCATGTACCGCTGCTACCGCTGCTGCCCGAAGAGCGAGTGCTGGAGATTCCCCACAACCTGGACTCTCATGGGAAACTTGGGATTCTGAGGGTTGCGGGTATTAGCTCTGGGTGGCAGCAATGGCTTGCAACACCTGGCGTGGACTGCCGAAAACACACCGTTGGGGAATTCCGGGTGGCGGAGAACCCCAAATTGTTTCCTAATGCAGAATTTCAGCTTCGGCTTGCGTCCGGAAAATTGAAGGATTCATTTGAAAGCATCACGTCAAGCACATTGAATTGTGTTGATGGGGGTAGCACCAGAAATATATAGAAATTTTGGCAGTTGGGACTTATTGTGCGGCTGTTGTTGTGAGTAAGGGACACCCCACCCAACCTTGCACCAAGCACAAGAAACGGTAGGGCATGTGGTCCTCCTAAGTGGAATGGACCACGCGTGCCACCAAACTTGCACAGACCACACTTGGCCCACATAGACGCAAGGGAAACTCTCAACAGTACACAACGCCCTTTGCCGAGAATTTGTCTGATCACATTTGCATGCTTGTGTTGGCAGACCAGGTTTATCCAACCCATTGTCAAGAGATGCAAAAAAAAGTTGATACTCCTAAGGCTGCGTAGCTCTCCCTCTCACACACGCATGCCCAGGCCTATGTGCAGTGGTAGGCTGAGGATATAGGTGTAGTGTTGTCGTCGGTCCCTTGGATCATAGGACATTGGTAACATGCACCAAATTGTCGCTTGAAATCCGGTAAAAAAACCACATCTCGTCCGAATGTCCAAAAAGAAATGTGCCACAAGAGGCATGTTCCCAACCCATGCCTACTTATTGCATGAGGTAACGCACCTAACGAGGCCCCCGAAGCTTGGGCCCTGGCTATCTTTCTACCACTATCCACACAGGCAGCGAGCATTGGATTGTCATGGATCGTTAGTGGACAAATTAGTAGGGCCCGCGCACAGGGGACACCAACACAAAACGTGTCCAACATGGTAATTTACCCATGGTGCAAAACACACATTTGAATTTGAGATGGTTCCATTTTTGACCAACCCAAAACACTCTGGGAATCTTGTGCTACCTGTCCCCCTTTGTTACCCGCCCACCACCCCTAGGAATTATGTAATTAGCTTATCTGCCTACCTACCCACCCTGAGCTGCAAGAATTAAATTTGGACCTCCTCACCTCGGCAACCTGCCCTACCAGTTGGAGCAGAACTGCAGAGGTAGTGCAGAACTACAAAATTGGGTGAATTCGGAGTATCCCCTCAAATAAGTCCAGCACGTATGCATTTGATACCAAGCATTTGATAAATAGTGCTGAAATTTCATTTTTGATACTAAATATCCTGCACACCAAAATAGCATCAGAATTTTTTTCACTAATCACCCCGGCAAAGGTAATAATTTATTTTGCTTGGCACCCGCCTACCTGCCCCCCCTTGCCACCATGAATTATTTTTACCTGTTCACATGCCCACCCCCCTTAATAATTAGTTACCCGGACAGGTAGCACAAGATTCCCAAAGCATATGAACAAAAATTGCAGCTTCTAATTCCAATGCCCTTCGACCCCATGTTTGGGCCACGAAAATGGGTTGGCATTTTATTTCATACTTTTTTTCATTTTTGAACCCCACCCCCCCGCTCCTCCAAGGCTCAAAAGTGTCTAGCTCCAAATCCCAATGTGCCCCCTCATACCGTGGGGTTACCAAGTCGATGAGCCCAAGTATGGATTCCACCAATACACAAGCGGGAGAGAGGTGGCATGGATGCTATGCACACATGCACCACCTTTGCAAATGTAGACATGCTTGGCAAAAATTGTGCGGTCCACCCTTGAGGGGTGAGTGCAGGATTCCCAAAAACAATGGTCTACCCCTCACCTGCCCCTATCTTCTGCATTCCCAAAGAAAAGCCCCATACGTAAAGTGGAGACTACAAGAGACGCACTTGGGGCTTGCGGCTCCCTTGAGCACACACAACTGTATATGTTGGCAGGTTGACAAACAATCTCAGTAGCTGCCACCAACCGGCGGGCGTGCTCCATTCGTGACCCTTGCCGTTGATGGTTCATCGAGGGATCTTGCACTTCCATATCCAGAGTGCATGCCACACGGCGGTGCAAACGAATGGTGGGGTTCGTGCTAAGATTGAATACCCGTTAGAATCAAACACACAAGGCGATGCCCTGCAAAGCGTTCAAGTGTGCGTCCCCTTGATGACCTTTGTCTGTACACCACATAAGAAAGTTGTGATACCATGCACCACTAATGCTTCGACTGGTGAGGTTGTCCCCTTTGGCGCAAGTGTCGGCGATGCAAACGAATGTCGGCGAGGCAAACAAATGCAAAAAAGAAGAGCAACACCACGGCAACAATGATTTCAGCCCCGTTTCAGGACGATTGTCTTGAAAGTTTAGGACAGTCGCTGGTGTAGGTGTCTCCGATGAGGACCACGCTTCTTCCACAATGATTGGACCATCCATCAAAGGATTGCAAATGGGTGTTTAATGAGGCATCTCTTACGCCGTAGTGGTGTGCGGTGGTCTGCTTTGAGCTAAAATGAGCCACTTTTCAACCAAGTTGAAGAAAAGTAGAACAACCCTGTAGCAA
The DNA here is from genome assembly GCA_964036045.1 of Eutreptiella sp. 'Long Island Sound 2002'. Classification (NCBI taxonomy): domain Eukaryota; phylum Euglenozoa; class Euglenophyceae; order Eutreptiales; family Eutreptiaceae; genus Eutreptiella; species Eutreptiella sp. 'Long Island Sound 2002'. The sequence continues at coordinate 85,397,452 of OZ038384.1, forward strand.
CTAATCCACAATGGCTCACAATATCCGGGTAGCTGAAAACGACCGTCAAGCAAATGCACACAATCTTACGCTGTAGTGGTGTGCAGTGGTCTGCTTTGGGCTAAAATGAGCCATTTTTCAACCAAGTTGAAGAAAAGTAGAACAACCCTGTAGCAACCAATCCACAATGGCCCACAATATCCGGGTAGCTGAAAACGACCGTCAAGCAAATGCACACAATCTAAAACAAGTTGCGTGTGTGATTTTGAGCCGTACAGCCTAATCTATGGCTGATTACCGGGCCGGGTTTCCAAAGTGGAGGTTTTACAACCCTTCTTAGGGTCCAAGGTGAGCGACACATTTGAGCAGCATCAAGCTACAAGCAGCAAGCAGCAAGCAAGCAAGCAGTAGATGATTAAAAAGTGTTTTTGTGGACACCATGACTCAAAATAGGCATTAAGATAGCTTAAAACGACTGCAGATGCGCATCACCAGCGACAAGTTTTGTTTGATTTCGAGCTGTTGAGCCCATTTTGTAGCAAATTTGTGTCCGAAATGGCCATTTTCAGCCGTTTTGGGGAATGATTGCCAGTATGTCAAGTACGCGATTGCAATGAGGGCCATTTTTCTTTCATAGCATTTGGGCAATGACATCACCTCGATTGCAAATGGGTGTTGAATGAGGCGTCTCCCACACCGTGGTGCCATACATTGGTCCATTTTGAGGTGAAAATGAGCAGTTTTTGAGCCATTTTCCAAGATGATGCTTTAAAATGGGCAGGACCATATCCGACTCAAGCTGTTCTTCTTCCAGGGTGACTTCCTATGCATCGAGCCACGCTAGGACCCGGCTCGGCTCGGCTATTGTTGTAAGCCTTGATTTGGTGTCCAAAATGGCATTTTTCAACTAGTTTCCAAGTGGATGTGACACCTTCACAACACACTCGTGATCGTCCTAGACGTTTTCATGACCACCATCTTGAAAATGGGTTGAAAACGGCTCATTGTCACCTCAAGATGGACCACCGCATGGTCCATTTTGAGGTGAAAACAAGCTGTTTTTCAACAAGGTTGAGAGAACCACAAGGACCTACCTCGGTCCTAGTCGCAAGTCTTGAGTACGTACCCTTCTAATTGGTTAAGGAGTTGGTCTGTGTGTGTGTGTGTGTGTGTGTGTGTGTGTGAGCGAGAGAGCGAGAGCGCGCCCCTCCCCACAGGTTTTGCCTTTCTCTCACTTCCGACATATCCCAATTTCCTGCTGTATTGTGCATAAATTTGCCTACAAATCCGACTTGTCCCCAGGGACCACAAACTCTCTGCAATACAATTTTCGTCGTTGTTTCGGGTCCATGTTGCCACGGGACTACCTCAATTTAGAAAGTGAAAACTTGTTACAAACAAGGAATGACAAAATGGTTCATGCGTGAACACACCTCGCGGAGTCTTGTTGAAACAACTCCGTCATGACGAAGTTCTTCCCCTTCTCGTCATAATGCTGAGGGCAACAACGTAGCAAGCCAGAGCTCACTTTGGGCACAAGGTTAGGCACATGATGCCATCCGTGGGTTGCACATCGGGTATTATTTTCCAACGCCACATCACGAGCAACAATGGCGCAACATACCTTTTGTAGCAAGGGCCAAGTATTTTGTGTGTATTTGGGGCATCCTCGATCCTAATGGAAACAAGGTGGATGCAAAAGACTCGTGTATCCCATCGACTAAAAGCGTTTAAGTAAGACAAGCGGAATCACAAGCAGTAGCGGGGGCAATCACAACCGCGCCTGGTGTTGAATACGTTTGAAATGGAGACTTTTGAGCTGGATAGTCGCCCTCAACGCGAATACTTGTCATGATGTTTGACGCAACACCTATCACACAAAGGTAAACGAGGTGACATCGGGCTTGTCCTACCACGTTCCCAATGTGGCCAAATTGTTCAGAAAGTCCTACCACGTTCCCAATGTGGCCAAATTGTTCAGAAAATCCCATTGCGCGGGCATCCTCCTTACACGATGTGCGACGGCGACGCCATGGCCATGTGCGACGCAAATTTCGTGAAAAATCAAGCCGAGAGCATGTTAAAGTTGGATTCGGTCACCATTTTTCGTTTTCAGTGGTTGCTACGCCGGTCGAAAGAGCTAACGTGGAGAAATGGTGCAGAAAATCCCGCATGACAAGTCTTGCCCAAAAATCAGGAGGAGGGTAGCTAGCACTATCATGGCCCGTTATGCATCATCTCTTGAATGGAGACGAGGATGGTGGAGGGACTGTTAGTCCTCTGCATTTATCATTTATCGTCCTGGGGAGAACCTGCGGAGCGCCGGTTATTCGGGCCCGGCAAAGGGTCAAGGGCCATACATTTCGGCAACTGAGTTGTAGCTTACACAAACATTCAGCGCATTTAGAACAGTGCATCCACGGTGCCCTGATATATTTGTGCGAACTGGCCGACGACAAAGAAGGGCGGAACACATGGTCTTCGTAGCGCTTTCGTTCTTGGGTTGATAATACTTTTTTTCCGCTTGCTTCGGCGGTTTCTTGTGAAGATAAAGAGTTTTGCTCATTCGCTCGTTTTGTTTGTCTGTACTGCAGCAGTGAGCTCGAAGTGTGTGCGGTGTCGCGTTCGACAGACCTTAGGTGATATTCAAGCGCACATGCGGATACAGCGCATGCTACTTGCGTTTTATTGCTGGGCTGCTGTAGTTCAGCCCACATTGTGTGCGTTCGAAACCAACCAGAAAACGGAACCAAAAAAAATCATCACCGTGCAGTGAGCTATCTGAAGTCACTGCTTCAAGTTTCAGGGTTGTACTTGCAGTTCGCCAGCCCTGACTTGGTTAGATAAAGCGTTCTTCTTTCGTGCCTTGGAAATTTCTCGAATCGGTTTGTCGAATACATTTTACCTCAGGACAGTGAAGAAGCCAGGGCGTGGGGCTCACCAGGGGACACAGTTACCCAGCCAATCACCCTGTACGCGACCACGTTAAGATGTGAGAAACAGATACAATGTGATTGCAGTCCCATGTGCTTGTGGCAGTATCGGGGACTCGAAGCCAATATTACTGAACTTTCTTGGTAAGGGGTCAGCAATTTGCAGTATTGGTATTGCACCTATTTTATGCTTCGTTGCTCTCTCACGTGCTCCGGTGCGGTTTCAGCTGGCGGCCGAATTGCTTCGTCTGCCAACTCGTCAGCGAAGCTGAAAGTCTTTGAGCAAACGCGAGCGCCTGCAGTTTCGTCTGTTGTAAGGCACCACGTAGGCACTGCCAAGGTAGCTCCGGTGCGTGTTGGTCTGCTGCTCATAAACCGCAGCAGCAGGTAGAGCATACCCTTTTATGAAACAGAATACAACTAAAACTGGGTTTCGCGACGGAGCGTCCCATTGTCGCGACTGCGGCACTGCGGCAAGGAAGATGGAAGGAACTGCGGCAAGCAAGATGCGCACACGCCATGTTCTGTGCGGCGCGGTGTTGAGGCCGTGCACCGCGGTGAAACCCTGTGCGCAGGAGGCATAGTGAAACGGATCATGAAACGCGGTGCGGCGAACGTCCAACGCAGTTTGACGGTACAGACCCGGTTGTGCTCTGATCGTGTTGCTGGAGATGCTGGGCAGCGACGAGAAAAAAACGAACACAAGAAACTTTGTTTGGAAGAGTAATCACGCCAAAATTGTTGTCTGTAGTCTGGCACATGCAATCATCTCACACAATTCTAGCTGTCTCAAACTCGAACTTTGTTGCGTGATTCACGTAGTCTGTCTTCTCTAGCTGCAGAGTTGTGGATGTTGGAAGAAAAGGGAAAACTGCGCTTAGAACATGCGCAAACGGCAAAACGTTTATCCGTGCACTTCCCATGTCTTGGTTTTCAGGCATTTGTCGCTCAAACATTGGGAGCCGATAAGCGCGCAGTTTGACCATGGCGGCGTATGTTGTTCTGCGAAATTGCCTTACCGTAGTTGGTCCTTAGCAGCACAGTCGACGTTGTTTGCCTGTTCCCGTGGGTTGCTACCCCTGTTAATTGGTCACTTCCTCGCGCGTTGGCCCCGTTTGCAGAAAGTTCGGAGGTTTAGATAAGGATGGGTTATATGACATGATCATGAACAAGGACACCGACAAGTATCACGCGCTCGGTGGTGTCGACGGTTTAATATCCAAGTTGGACAGTGATCGTGAAAAGGGTATTAAAACCTCAAGTCTTGAAGCCAGAGAGGAGCACTTTGGTGTGTTCAGCCCCATCCCTGGTGGACCTGCCTCTGTGCCCAGAGTGTCTCGGTCACCTGGGGTGCCTTTGTTGCGAATGAGTCCAAGTTATGGTGATGGCGAACCGAATCTCATCAAAGGCAAAGGCCGATTGTAGTCCTGGACGCTGTGCGACGGGTCAAGCGGGGGGGCCTATGGGCTAGGGGCCAGCCGAATCTCATCGAAGGAACCACGTGGGTCTGCAGTGGCAGGAACTCGACGATTCCAAATTTGCTGGCACCCTGAGACTCGCACGGAATTCAGAGTGAACACATTCCGCAGTTTGGATGCAACACTTTGTGAGTTACCATGCTGGTGACGGCTGCACACTGTCATGCTTATACCATGCGTCCTGTCACTCGAATGCAACAACGCATTAGCATTTCCATGTGCCGAGAAATTAAATCCAAGCACCTTTTGCATGGCCACGTGCTCGTATATCCCAGCACTGTGTACGATTGGATTTCTAACAGGACCGAATCGGACACCTGATGCCGATCCAGTTACCTTCTGGGGGCTGGTGCTTGAAGCATTGGGTGATACAATGCTGCAAATTTTGATTGGGGCTGCGATCGTGTCGTTGGTATCTTTCCCCGTTGCACCTTTTTTGCTTTCTGATGTGGTTCGTTCGTTGTGACGAAGTTGTTGCGCCACGTGTTCCCGACTTGCTGGATTGCTGCCACCGCCTCTCTTGATAGGTGTTGGGATTGACCGTCCCGGATCCTAAAACCGGGAAGGTCGAATACTCCACGGGATGGATCGAGGGGGCTGCCATTTTAACTTCTGTCGCTGTCGTTACGTTTGTCTCTGCCTGGAATGACTATTCAAAAGCCTTGAAATTTGCCGAACTCAATCAAGAAACTGCCAAAAAAGAGGTGCATGCGACCGGCATTTAGCATGGAGTGTTGGCTTTGGGATTGCTGTTTTGCACGTACGTACGCACTGCTTTGCACGGCAGCATGCACGTGGCTCTGCTAGTTTTGATGCGACTGTCTCACTATGATTCTTTGCCACGGATCATTCATTCATTCCGACAGGTTGTCGTCATCCGCGACGGCCATCGACACCGCATGGATATCTCTGAAGCTTTGGTGGGTGACATCTTAACCGTCGAGTACGGAGATATTTTGGGGGCCGATGGCATCTACGTTGATGGAGAAGATATTATCTGTGATGAATCTGCCCAGACTGGAGAAGCCGAGCCCATCAACAAGGGGAGCAACAAGGTACCATGTGACCATGGTGCGCGCCCTAGACACCTTATGAAAACCAATATGGCTTATTTGCCAAGAGGCCGAAAAATTAACACGTTAACCCCAAGTTTGCCCTTTTTGGATGGGAAAAATCGTAACCCCATGCGGTGCCTTACGGGTTTGGGTGTTGTCACTCGGGGGTCATGGGCGACGGGGAGGGTTACACTGGTGTCAGTGTGCAAAATTACCTGTGGTTTCCAGAAATTAACCCTCCCTAAAACTCCCTACAAACGCACAACAAGACAAGGAATGCCTTTGTACCTGCTTACTCATGTCCTAAAGGACCACCATGGCCAGGCATTGCCACACACTGTGGCACCTGTAGGCCGCCCCTCGTAGTTCTTGGGACCCCGTCTTGGGTCTCGACAATGGGGCACTTTGTTGTGTGGGGTGAGTGGATGGGTTGGGGCTGGCTTCTGTTTTGGGGTCAGTCTCGAGGTCAGTCGTGGGGTTGGTCTTTGGGTCAGTCTGGCCCTGGGGTTTGGGTTGGGTCTTGCCCTTACGAGCATCGTCTCGATGCTCTTGGGGGGAAGAGGAGGCTGCGGGCCACCTCGTAGAAGGTGGTGCTGCCTAGGTATTCAGCATTCAGCAAGGATGGGTAATACTTCCTTTCATGGATACATGTGATGTGCTCTACCACACCTGACACCCGAGCACATCACCACAGCCCATGCCCCCTCCCCGATTTGTCTGAATGTACAGGTCAGCTGTTGTGACGACCAGGGACGCCTGGTCATGTCTGTACTGCCTGTTTTACTGAGGTTCAACCAGGCATGGCATAGAGAATAAAGATGCACTTATGCCGAGGAGTGCATTACCTCTGTCTGTTTTGCTGCTCTGTTTCTGATTCTCTCTCTTTTTAGTTCAATATCTCTCACTTAATCTAGGTCATACCCCCCCCCGATTTGTCTGTGTAACACCATCTGCCTGCTTCGATGCCTACAGGACGTATTCTTCCTGGCGGGAGCCATGGTTACCCAAGGTGGTGGTGAGATCCTTGTGACTGGTGTTGGAGAATCTTCTTGCAAGGGCCGCCTGGAAGCAGCTTTGTCCGTCGAAAAGGCGGAGACCCCATTGCAAGAGAAGCTCGGAGTATGTTGCCAACCTCATGTATTTGGCGAAGGGCCACTCCACAGGAATATTTGCCACTAGATTCGGGGGCAGGCTAAAACCTCCCCGGAAAAATTAGATCCCCCCAGCCTGAGCTGGGATGGAATCATTTAGCTCCGACCACAGTGCTGCTGTGCCCGGTGTTTTGACAGCCTTCTGATTTCTTTCCACTGCCCCAGCTCTCTCCATTTGACCACAGGACCTTGCAAACACGATTGGTATGTTTGGATTGTACGCCGCAGCTGTCACTTTTGGTGTGTTGGCTGTCAAGGAATTGTACTTCATCTTTGGTACTGGAGCCCATGCGTTCCACTTCAAGCCGTTCTTGGATTTCTTGATCGTCGCTGTGACAATTGTGGTCGTTGCTATCCCTGAAGGTGTGCACCGGATGAGCATGGCAATTACAAGGGAGAAGGCACAGTTTGCGGGACTGAGTCGCAAACATATTGAGAAGAATTTTGCATGAAAGTAGGGACAGTGATGCCTTTCCTGTAAGCCTGGTCTCCAAATGTCTCCTCATATTGCTCTACCTGTGACCTTATTCAGGGTTTATGACACAGTTGGGCACAGAAGACGAGTGTGCCAGTCTGAGTGGTACCGGGGGGGGGAGGGGGTTGGCGAAATTTGGAACGGCAAAATCTGGCATAACAAAATTGTGCCAAATGCCGCGGTGTCTTCAGGCCCGTAGCCATTTTTCTAGGGGTCATTGTGGGCGCTCGGCATGCACATTCCCCTTGTGCCCCGCCCCGCGCAGTTTGCTCTGCAGGGGTGCCTCCACGAAATGGCAGCAACCATCCAGAAGCCTCCGGGAAATAATCACAACTAACCAGGCCGCATCGGAAACTACCACCACCATTCACAGTCTACGCTTGTTGTGCCACAACCCGGGAATTTTGTACCAAAATTTTCAGGCCGCCCATGGCCCCTTTCCAATTGCCATAGTGGTGCGCAGAGCTACTGTAGAACGGTAGCCCAGGCCATGTACAGCGTAAAGCCCGCAAGCTGCATCAAGTACCAGCAGTACCCAGGGTTTTTGCCAGCCATTTCAGTACAGGCACTACTCCATTGCTATCGCACTGAGGTGCCTGTGAATTTTTGACCACCCACTCTTGCGGCTGGCTCGGCTGTGCAGAAACGTGCTGCATTTGCATTTCGGCACGTCTGCTTCTCAGGTTTGCCTTTGGCTGTGACCATCTCCCTGGCTTATTCCATGAGACAAATGCAGAGCGACAACTGCTTGGTTCGTGTGCTGGCTGCTTGTGAGACAATGGGTGGGGCGAATACCATCTGTTCTGACAAGACAGGGACTTTGACGACCAATCAAATGTCCGTTGTCCGAGGTATTTGTGGGTTGCAATGTGTGTCTGCATGCCATCTGCACAGGTACAGGTCGACACAGCAGCGAAACAGGGACCAGTGTCAGGATTTATGTGATGCATAATTGATCCGCTGCTGTTCTACACCAAGCTGCCTTTCACCCTGTGGCAACTTTTAAGGCACGTGCCCTCCGTTAAACGATGGCGCACTCACATACATTTTCCACTGAGGGATACCACTGCCCAATGCAGTGTGGCAGTGTGCAGCTATCCCCCTGTAGTGTGGCTGTGTACTCAGTGCCCGGGATCAGCCCTCAGGGCCGTATTGTTCGGCTGCCTCCCCCATTTTGCTGCAGAAATGCAGGTGTGGCCCTTGCGCGCCCGAGCCACACTCCTCAAGGCCCGGCGCTCCGCCAGCAGGCAGCGAGGCAAGGGGTGCCCAGGGCCACTGTCAACAGACCGCTGAGCAATCAGGTCGGCACATGGAGAGTGCGTGCCGGAGGCGCTGTTGCCGAAACGCGAATGTTTTTGGTAGATTGGCAGGCCCTGAACCCAACCCAGTGTTACGCCTTCAAAGATAGAGCCTGTGGCGGGGCTCGCTTGCAGTGGGGGCAGAACACACACACACACACACACACACATGCACATGCACATGCACATGCCTGCGGTCTTGTGCAGGTTACGTTGGTGAGAAGTATTTTGATTTGACGCCTCCCAACCACTTTGATTTCAACACCCTCAACAAACATTTGCTGGAGTCTCTGTGTGAGAGTGTCAGTTTGAACAGTACCGCTGAACAGAAGCAAACTGAAGAGGTATGTGGTGACGTTGCGTGGATCGATGTGATTTCTGGAACAGTGGAGCGTCGTTTCCTGCCTGATTTTGCTCCAATACACCACACGTTGGCGTAATCCTGCTGCACGTTGTTTCATTTGAGCGAAAAATTGAACCCGTGTCGAACAAAAGACTGACATGCATTGGTATGCTTTAGGAAGGGACCCCCCGCATTGCTGGGTTGGAATTGTATGCCTGCCCTTGATCTGACGACCTTCTTCGCGGCAAAATGAGGGCGAATGCTGAGAGTGTTTGTTGAGGCCTAGCAGTCACACAGTGACAGCTGTTTTGGGGAATGGGGAAAATATGGTGAACCCTTTGTCTCTGCAACCTCCCACGCGCCTTTTCCTTGGCACCTTTGTCTGTGAACGATTTCCGTTTTTGTGTCCGCAAAATGGTCTGGATGTTCGATGGAGCTTGTTATTGATTTGATCGATTGATTGATTTGCCATTTGGTGCTATTGCAATCCAAGGAGCAACAACGGCTAGGGAAAGGAAGGGAACACTGCGGCACGTGCAACTGCATGTAACCGAGCAGTCTGGGTTGTGTCATGATTCAAGGAAGAATTTGGAAGAAATGCAGCGGTGAGTTGCACTCTAGAAACATCGACCCCTATTTTTGGTGTTTTCCAGGCAATGCTGTCAGAAGTACACGTGGTGGATTAAGGTGGGTGAAGTTTTCCTAGAAATGGGACCACTGATGTTGCGTGTCTTTTGCATACTTCGGAGGGCCAAGGCAAAGGTCGGTGTTTCATGCGTGCGTGCGTGCGTGCGTGCGTGCGTGCGTGTGTGTGTGTTTATTGACGCGTTGTTCATGCACCTCAAGCAGGACGGTCCCGAGGATGATTGATCTTTCTGATTACTCATGATGACACACTCGCCGGTGTAATCTGAGGCACAAGGTCGGTGTTTCATGCGTGCGTGCGTGCGTGCGTGTGTGTTTATTGACGCGTTGTTCATGCACCGCAAGCAGGACGGTCCCGAGGATGATTGATCTTTCTGATTACTCATGATGACACACTCGCCGGTGTAACCTGAGGCACAAGGTCGGTGTTTCATGCGTGCGTGCGTGCGTGCGTGCGTGTGTGTTTATTGACGCGTTGTTCATGCACCGCAAGCAGGACGGTCCCGAGGATGATTGATCTTTCTGATTACTCATGATGACACACTCGCCGGTGTAATCTGAGGCACAAGGTCGGTGTTTCATGCGTGCGTGCGTGCGTGCGTGTGTGTTTATTGACGCGTTGTTCATGCACCGCAAGCAGGACGGTCCCGAGGATGATTGATCTTTCTGATTACTCATGATGACACACTCGCCGGTGTAATCTGAGGCACAAGGTCGGTGTTTCATGCGTGCGTGCGTGCGTGCGTGTGTGTTTATTGACGCGTTGTTCATGCACCGCAAGCAGGACGGTCCCGAGGATGATTGATCTTTCTGATTACAGGGGGGGGGGAAAATTTCGCCAGGGGAGAATTTCGCGGGGAAAATTTCGCCGTTAAGAAAGGTGGCGAAATTTTCCCCTGGCGAAATTTTGGCGTAACAGTTCCATCCTTCACCACAGCTGCAGGCATTGTGTTTCCTGAGCAGGGCCAGGCGCGATTACGAACGCGCCTGTGCCCGTTGATGCCTTGAAAAAGAAGCCTGCACCTTCTGCACCAGTTACTGGATCGTCTGCATCAGATTTCATATCATTTTTCGAAAATTGAGAGACATTTTGCGAGACACATGCTTGCTTGGGGCTTTGGGGATTTCAAGGGTGGCGAAATTTTCCCCTGGCGAAATTATCCCCTGCGAAATTGTCCCCGGGCGAAATTTTCCCCCCCCCCTGTACTCATGATGACACACTCGCCGGTGTAATCTGAGGCACAAGGTCGGTGTTTCATGCGTGCGTGCGTGCGTGCGTGCGTGTGTGTGTGTTTATTGACGCGTTGTTCATGCACCGCAAGCAGGACGGTCCCGAGGATGATTGATCTTTCTGATTACTCATGATGACACACTCGCCGGTGTAATCTGAGGCACAAGGTCGGTGTTTCATGCGTGCGTGCGTGCGTGCGTGCGTGTGTGTTTATTGACGCGTTGTTCATGCACCGCAAGCAGGACGGTCCCGAGGATGATTGATCTTTCTGATTACTCATGATGACACACTCGCCGGTGTAATCTGAGGCACAAGGTCGGTGTTTCATGCGTGCGTGCGTGCGTGCGTGCGTGTGTGTGTGTTTATTGACGCGTTGTTCATGCACCGCAAGCAGGACGGTCCCGAGGATGATTGATCTTTCTGATTACTCATGATGACACACTCGCCGGTGTAATCTGAGGCACAAGGTCGGTGTTTCATGCGTGCGTGCGTGCGTGTGTGTGTGTTTATTGACGCGTTGTTCATGCACCGCAAGCAGGACGGTCCCGAGGATGATTGATCTTTCTGATTACTCATGATGACACACTCGCCGGTGTAATCTGAGGCACAAGGTCGGTGTTTCATGCGTGCGTGCGTGCGTGCGTGTGTGTGTGTTTAATGACGCGTTGTTCATGCACCGCAAGCAGGACGGTCCCGAGGATGATTGATCTTTCTGATTACTCATGATGACACACTCGCCGGTGTAATCTGAGGTACATGTCCTGATTGCGCGTGTTTCTCAAGGTGATATTTCCCTGTGAGGAGTGGAGGACCGTTTGTTTGCGCTTGTTTGGAAGTGGTAGGCATTCCCATAACGATATGCAGGGGGGAAACGGGACGCTTGTGTCTTTGCATGCATCCCTGCTTCCAGGGCGAGATCGTGTGGGAGGGCAACAAGACTGAACAAGGGTTGCTGCGCTTCGTACTGAAGAATTTGGATTGCGATTACAATGCTATCCGCCACCAGTTCAACCGAGCCAGCAAAAAGCAATGGCCCTTCAATTCATCAAAGAAACGCATGTCCACAATCGTCTTGAAGGGTGGCCAGGGTATCATTTACGTTAAAGGTTTGTCCTGATACGTGGCTGTTGGGCAGTCTCACAGTTGTCTGCCTTGCTGGATGTAGGCAAAACAAGGTCAGTTTGGTGCCCAAATTGCCGAAAGCGTCGTTTTGCAGCCGCAATTTTTTGCTCCTTTCGGTGGTCAGTATCGGTGGTCTCTGCTCTGCTGTTCATCAGGCGCAGCCGAGATCCTCCTTGCCGAGTGTGGATCGTTTGTCGATGGCAACAATGCCCGGCAGCCAATGACACCCACAATGCGTGCCACCATGGATGAGCAAATCAACAACATGGCTCGTGAAGGTTGACGGCACCCCACCTCTTGCCCTGATTGTGTCTGCTCGACATGTTTGACACCAGGACACATGCACTGGGCACCACTGGGGTCCTTGATGATCTCCGTATGAGACAAGTCCACGTCACGCAACTGATGCACACAGGACGAGGGGTCTGCTTCATATGAGGGATATGGAGTGGGCAGCGTTTACAAATGCAATTTGATTCAATACAGGGGGGGGGGGGGGATTTCGCCAGGGGAGAATTTCGCGGGGAAAATTTCGCCGTTAAGAAAGGTGGCGAAATTTTCCCCTGGCGAAATTTTGGCGTAACAGTTCCATCCTTCACCACAGCTGCAGGCATTGTGTTTCCTGAGCAGGGCCAGGCGCGATTACGAACGCGCCTGTGCCCGTTGATGCCTTGAAAAAGAAGCCTGCACCTTCTGCACCAGTTACTGGATCGTCTGCATCAGATTTCATATCATTTTTCGAAAATTGAGAGACATTTTGCGAGACACATGCTTGCTTGGGGCTTTGGGGATTTCAAGGGTGGCGAAATTTTCCCCTGGCGAAATTATCCCCTGCGAAATTGTCCCCGGGCGAAATTTTCCCCCCCCTGTATGGAGTCTGATCCTGTGTGCATTAAGTTGCCTCCCTGCTGCCTCGATATAGGTGACGTGGGCCTTGTTGTGTGCCGAGAGTGTATGTTGTAGTTCGTGTAATTTTTTTTTTTCCGCTGTAAATGCGCGTAACAAAAAAACCGTCAGGTCGTGTAATTTTTTTTTTTGCTGTAAGTCGTGTAAGCCGGGCACAGGCAAGTTGATTTGGCGAGGAAAGTTGGTTTGGCGAGTAAACCTTTGTCATTCCTAAACCCCGGCAAGGCATGGAAGGTGTGCCTTCCCATCGTTCCTCCATTGTCAATCAACGTGCTCTTTCCTCTGCCAGGAAACCGCGTGCTTTTGATTGCGAAAGCCTCTCATGCCAACCACATTCCAGAAGATGAGCCCGAAACCGATGAATTGACAGCCATTGGTCTCCTTGGTACGTGACCGCCTGCACCGTGCTCCTGCCGAATCCGACGTGTGATGCTGCAATTCTCAACCTGCTCCTCAAATATGCGTGCCGACCACGCCATGCGCCGTGTGGACCCATGGCGTGATCGTCGCCCATCGGATGGTTTCCTGGAGCTCAGCAAAGGGATCCCATCCACATACACTTACGCATACACGTGCGTCGTCTACCTGCGTGCAACACACGAGACGCGGACATGTCTCCCGGCGCTGCGAAACCCTGGTTCGTCAGGTCCAACAGATTGTTTCGGTGTTTTCAAGTGTGCCCACAGTAGGATTTCATGCGTTCACTCTCCAGTTGTACAGCATTGTTGCTCGAAGTTACTGTGGCCTTCACCGAATGACTACTTTTTTTTTCCCCAGGCATTTCTGATCCCGTTCGCCCTGAGGTCCCTGGTGCCGTGAAGAAGTGTCAGGAGTCTGGAATCGTGGTGCGTATGGTGACTGGCGACAACATGTTGACTGCGCAGAGCATTGCCAAGCAGTGTGGCATCTTCGAGGTCCAGTTCGTGTCCATTCATTGCTCTCATTGAATGATAGGGACGTTGAAGCCGAGGGTGTTATCAGTACCCTCGGCTTGGTACCATCGGGTTGGTTTGCTAAAAAGTGATAGAGCAGTGTTGATGTGTGCCGCCAGTGTTCCGCTTCAGTGAGCAGCTGAAGAGAATTGTGCATGCGGTGCTTTTGTCATGGTTGCGGTGCTTGCCCCAGCCAGCTTTTGCACATAAACAGGAGGGTGGCCTTGCAATGGAGGGCAAACAATTCAGAGAACTGGTGGAGAAGGTGAAGGCAAACAAGAACTACGTCGAATCCAAGGCTTTCAAGAACATTGTCGACAAGTTGCAGGTGCTGGCCCGCTCCAGCCCTGAGGACAAGCAGACCTTGGCTGAACTGCTGCAAGGTATCATCCTTCGCGATGTTGCCGGCCTGTGAACTGTGACCTGAAGTGTCTCTGTTGCTGGCCACTGTATGTGCGTGCGTGCGTGTGGGTTGGACGGAATGAACCGGCGGTACCCTCGGCGGCGGTTCGGCTCGGCCGGTTAGGTTCCGGCGGTTCGGCTCGGCGGCGGTGTCGGCCGGCCGGACCGCCGGAACCTACCTGGCCGGTGGTTCGGCCGGCCGGCCGAACCACCGCCCGGCGGTCCGGCCGGCCGAACCGCCGGGCCGTTCCGACGCACCCCCCCCCACCACCCCCCAAGGATCCCCGGGTTAGGCACCCTTTTTTTTCACCCACCTTCACAAATTGGGGACCGAGAATGCAAGGGTCCTTGGAGGCGGTGCACACAAAAGGTGGTCTATAGCCGGCGCAGGAGTCATGTTATTAGCCCGGCGGTCCGGCCGGCCGAACCGCCGGGCCGTTCCGACGCACCCCCCCCACCACCCCCCAAGGATCCCCGGGTTAGGCACCCTTTTTTTTCACCCACCTTCACAAATTGGGGACCGAGAATGCAAGGGTCCTTGGAGGCGGTGCACACAAAAGGTGGTCTATAGCCACCGCAGGAGTCATGTTATTTAAGGGGCCACAGGCAAGGCGGTACACACAGAAGGCGGTGCCTACACAAGGCGGTGCACACAAAAGGCGGCCTGTGGCCACCGCAGGAGTCATGTTATTTAAGGGGCCACAGGCAAGGTGGTACACACAGAAGGCGGTGCCTACACAAGGCGGTGCACACAAAAGGCGGCCTGTGGCCACCACAGGAGTCATGTTATTTAAGGGGCCACAGGCAAGGCGGTACACACAGAAGGCGGTGCCTACACAAGGCGGTGCACACAAAAGGCGGCCTGTGGCCACCGCAGGAGTCATGTTATTTAAGGAGCCACAGGCAAGGCGGTGCACACAGAACGCGGTGCCCACACAAGGCGGTGCACACAAAAGGCGGTCTGTGGCCACCGCAGGAGTCATGTTATTTAAGGGGCCACAGGCAAGGCGGTACACACAGAAGGCGGTGCCTACACAAGGCGGTGCACACAAAAGGTGGTCTATAGCCACCGCAGGAGTCATGTTATTTAAGGGGCCACAGGCAAGGCGGTACACACAGAAGGCGGTGCCTACACAAGGCGGTGCACACAAAAGGCGGCCTGTGGCCACCACAGGAGTCATGTTATTTAAGGGGCCACAGGCAAGGCGGTGCACACAGAACGCGGTGCCCACACAAGGCGGTGCACACAAAAGGCGGCCTGTGGCCACCGCAGGAGTCATGTTATTTAAGGGGCCACAGGCAAGGCGGTACACACAGAAGGCGGTGCCTACACAAGGCGGTGCACACAAAAGGCGGCCTGTGGCCACCGCAGGAGTCTTGTTATTTAAGGGGCCACAGGCAAGGCGGTACACACAGCAGGCGGTGCCCACACAAGGCGGTGCCCACACAAGGCGGTGCACACAAAAGGCGGCCTGTGGCCACCGCAGGAGTCATGTTATTTAAGGGGCCACAGGCAAGGTGGTACACACAGAAGGCGGTGCCTACACAAGGCGGTGCACACAAAAGGCGGCCTGTGGCCACCGCAGGAGTCATGTTATTTAAGGGGCCACAGGCAAGGCGGTACACACAACAGGCGGTGCCTACACAAGGCGGTGCACACAAAAGGTGGTCTATAGCCACCGCAGGAGTCATGTTATTTAAGGGGCCACAGGCAAGGCGGTACACATAGAAGGCGGTGCCTACACAAGGCGGTGCCTACACAAGGCGGTGCATACAAAAGGCGGCCTGTGGCCACCGCAGGAGTCATGTTATTTAAGGGGCCACAGGCAAGGCGGTACACACAGAAGGCGGTGCCTACACAAGGCGGTGCACACAAAAGGCGGCCTGTGGCCACCGCAGGAGTCTTGTTATTTAAGGGGCCACAGGCAAGGCGGTACACACAGCAGGCGGTGCCTACACAAGGCGGTGCACACAAAAGGTGGTCTATAGCCACCGCAGGAGTCATGTTATTTAAGGGGCCACAGGCAAGGCGGTACATATAGAAGGCGGTGCCTACACAAGGCGGTGCCTACACAAGGCGGTGCACACAAAAGGCGGCCTGTGGCCACCGCAGGAGTCATGTTATTTAAGGGGCCACAGGCAAGGCGGTACACACAGAAGGCGGTGCCTACACAAGGCGGTGCACACAAAAGGCGGCCTGTGGCCACCGCAGGAGTCTTGTTATTTAAGGGGCCACAGGCAAGGCGGTACACACAGAAGGCGGTGCCCACACAAGGCGGTGCACACAAAAGGCGGCCTGTGGCCACCGCAGGAGTCATGTTATTTAAGGGGCCATAGGCAAGGTGGTACACACAGAAGGCGGTGCCCACACAAGGCGGTGCACACAAAAGGCGGCCTGTGGCCACCACAGGAGTCTTGTTATTTAAGGGGCCACAGGCAAGGCGGTACACACAGAAGGCGGTGCGCACAAAAGGCGGCCGGCGGTGTCGGCCAAATTTTCGGCCGAAATCCTCAGCGGCGGTCTCGGCCGGCCGATTTCGGCCGGCCGAACCGCCGCCGAGTTTTTCGGCCGAGGACCGCCGCCGAGCCCCACCGCCGTTTCATTCCGATGAGCTGTGCGTGTGTGTGTTTTTGTTTGCGTGTCACACGTATACGTCGCACCGTGCATACATGCCCGGTCCGCATTCTGCCGCGGGGTTCATTCTGCCTCTGACATGACGTCGTCGTCTGTGCAGCCGGTCCTGCCCTGCAGGGCAGTACCGTGCACCCCATCTTTTATTGGTAGGTAAATCATGTCTGTGCGCCTGTCCCGACAGAGAGGCGCCAATTGGCGTTGAACGTCCTTGTTTGACTGTCCAACTGACGAGGACTCGGACCTGGCGTTGTGCTCGTCTGTTTGTTTGCAACCGTGTGTGTGTATGCGTTTGTGCGTGTTTGGTCCTGCTGGAGGTTCATTGGCCCAACGGTGCTTCTTCCCATGCAGCCGTTGTCCAACCATCCAAGCAGTGCTCTCTCTGTTGCGGCGAATGCCGTGTTAATCCTCTGGGCTTTCGCAAGTGTGTCTCCAGTGCTGTTGTGTATGTGCGTGTGGATTGCATGGTCTCTCTCTCTCTCTCTCTCTCTCTCTCTCTCTCTCTCCCTCTCTCTCTCTTTTTTAGCTGTGTCAATCATTTTTATTGTTTCTATTTGATTGTGAAGTTTTGCTTGTTTTGTTTGTTTGGCTTGTGAACATTGCATGTGATAGGCTTGTTTGTTTTGCTAAATCCTCCACTCAATAAATGTGGCGTTCTGGCGTAAGGCTGCATGTTCTGTGCCCTGCTGCTTTTTGACCGTGGACCGTTCCTGTTCTGCAGAGGCTGGCATGGTTGTGGCCGTGACTGGTGATGGCACGAATGATGGCCCTGCGTTGAAGATGGCTGATGTCGGGTATGTGATCGGGACACCGCCCCTCTTTGCGTAGAAACGGTTCGATCCCGCGCTGACTGCTGGCGATGACCCGCCAAATCCAGTCGGGAAAGTGTGCAGGGGGGCGTGCCTCAACCACGACGCGTTCCATCCGAACCCCCAATCCCCTTTCTTCACCAATTTCCCCAGCCATTTCTTCTTTTCGGCTCGCGCCAATTTGTCAACGGGGGATTAGAACGGAAGCCGCCTGCACTGCCACGCACAAACGTCCCTGGCTGGATCCAACCCTGCGGCAAATGTTTTTCTAATCGGTTTTTTTTACCCCAAAACTGACTCGTCGAAAGCCACACAAAGACGTTTTGGTCCCATCTCCCCCCTTCCAAAGCCTGGCACACCGCGGAAGCCATTGGGCTTTCAGGCCAAACCAGATCAATCAAACCCAAAACATCATCGTCGAGCACTACAACCTGCCATCCTTAGCCCCGACCGTTTGCATTGATCATGAAGTGTGTCCTGTGTGCCGCCAGATTCTCCATGCAAACTGGGACCGACGTTGCCAAATCTGCCTCGGATATTGTGCTGCTGGATGACAACTTCCGGAGTGTGGTCAAGGCCGTTATGTGGGGCCGCAACGTGAACGACAACATCAAAAAATTCCTCCAATTCCAGGTCTGCGTTTGGGGTGTGCAGTGCCGGGGCATTTGCAAAGAATCAATTCGGATGTCTGGTTGCGGCCATGAAGAGCGCCTAACATTCGATGGTTTCGAGTTGTTTTTCCTTCCACCGTCGGAGAATGTGCCGTGCCCAATGCGGCCTGAGCGTCACGCATTCGCCATCCCGGTCTTTATTCTTCACCGGCGAAGTTTCAGCGCTCCGGACCAAATGTAGTCACTCGAATGGCCTTCTGTTCCCAGAGGCCAAACCTGCCTCTGCTGTGGGGGAGCGTTGGTGCGCCGGGCGCGCGCCGGGCACCTTTTTTTTTTACCACTCCCCACCGGTGCCTGTTTTTGCCCCCACCTCACCAAACAATTTGGAGTACCTTCTCGCCGTGTCTAAGAATTTGGCCCATCCTTTGGACCTAGTCTCCGACGATGGCAAGGGTGGTGGTTGGAAGTGGTGGGAGTGACATTTTGTGATGTTGAATTCTCATATCGGCTTATGCAAGATGCCTTGCGGTCTAGTGCGGTCTACTTGGGGGACTTCCCAAGGTGAGGATAAACCTGGGGCTAGAGATAAGATACTTAATACAAAGGTAGCGCGCCGGGCAAACATCCCCTGTGGTCGGAAGAATGAGATTGAAAATGCCCAGTCCACGAACCACAGCTTTTCATTTTGTGTGAAAAACAGATGAATGTCTGCATGTGGATCTCTGCAGGTTACTGTCAATATTGTCGGGGTATTGATTACTTTCATCGGGGCCGCTTTTGACGCATCGAACGAAAGCCCGCTTACTCCCGTGCAACTGCTCTGGTTGAATTTGATCATGGACACCTTGGCAGCTTTGGCACTGGCCACAGAGAAGCCTGTTGAGGAAGTGGTATGGTTCTGCGCTGCATGACTGTGTGTAAGGTCAGCAGAAGATTGGGGCTGTTCGCGTTAGATGCATGTTGATCGACGCGTGCGTGGTGGTGTCGTTTTGTGCCGGCATTTTGTCTGGTTTTCTTAGCTGTTGAAGCGCATGCCAGAGTCTCGAGACGCAAGCTTGTTCTCGCCAAGGATGTGGGTCAATATTTTTGGCCATGCCATCTTCCAGCTCGTGCTGCTGATGTGGCTGCTGAACCGAGGTATGGTGGTCGGTGCACAAGGGTTGTCGTGTGGGGAGGCAGCATTTGTTTTCAGCTGATTCTGGTCCGGTGATCTGTGCTGTGCCAGAGCAGTGCTCAAGGTCGTTGGGCATGTACCTGCTGGAATCACAGCAGTCGGCGTTGAGTGGGTATTGGTTGAAGCATGGGCCATCAGTTTCGGTCTCCTCCCCAATCCACATCCAATGCAAAAACTGCTTTGCCTCATGTGCAGGTGATGAATTCCTGGGCCACCAATCACGTTCCCCGAAGCACATGACCATCTATTTCAACACGTTCATCCTGCTCCAGATCTGGAATGAGTTCAATGCCCGCAAACTGGCAGGAGAGACCAACGTGTTCGCTGGATTCTGGGAAAACAGCAAGTAAGCCTTTGTGTCCAGTGGTGGCAGTTGGATTGGAGCAGTGGTGGGCGGGAAGGGCTTGGTGCACACAACTGACCACTGGGTCCATTTTGCGGCGACAAGGGGTTCATGGGTAAGGTTAACCGTGAACGCTCTTCGCTCGCGTATACCCGATGTATGAAATTGGGTGTGCAACCCCCTCTTGAAATCATCATCACGGGACGTAAAATTATCCCCCAATTAATTTTTCATTTTGACCCTGCGCAGAGTCCGGTCAGCAGAGCAACAAGCTGAGTCGCGGTGGCACTGTACGCCGAGCAGAAGTGGAGAAGCGGAAGCACCTGTCCACAGAACACAATCAAGCGTGTTTAAACTGGAGAGAGCAATTGGAAAGTTCACCTCACATTGATCCCCCCCCCCCCTCCCCACTCTTTGTACCCTATGCTTGATGTCAATTTACCAGTTGCTGTGATGACCAGGGACGCCTGGTCTGATTTGACTGAGTTGGTTTCATTCGAGGTTCAACCAGGCATGGCATAGAGAATAAAGATGCATTTATGCCATGCTGTGGAGTGCATTACCTCAATTTGTATTGCTGTACTGTCTATTTGTCTGTTCTTTCTCCTTTTTTCATGTCCATTCCAATCCTCGCTCTCTAAGTAGGTCTCACCCCCCTCCCCGCCATGGGAGGGACACACACACATGCGCGCATGGTGTTGTGTTCGGGTGTCTGTATTGTCTGATATTTCAAGTGTCGAATTCAAACCAGGTCCAGGTCTGAATTGTAGAATGAAGATGCACTCTTTTCAGATTGTGAGGTGCATTGCCTCATTTTGCAATTGATTCTCTCTCTCATCCGCCCCTCCCCTCCAGCCATTAGGGGAAGGTTGTACGGTTTGTCCTCAGTGTCGTTTTGTCATGTGTGTGTTTCATTTTCGACCAGGTCTGAGTTGGAGAGTAAACTCATGTCAGACTGTGGAGTGTATTGCCTCAGTTTGCAATTTTTCTGCACTGTGTTTGGTTCTGTTTGTCTGTTTTTCTCGATTCCACCTCCAAACTTAATTGCGTTTCAACCCCCCCCCCCCCCATCATGGGCATGTCGGTGCATGGAGTGGTCAAAGAGGTGGCCAACCTGCAGGTATTCAGGTGCAGTGGTTAGGGTGCCATGGTTGAACGGATTCGATCGCATTCTGGAACATAGGAACCCTGGCCGTTCTGTTGCCTTAGGCCCCATGCCGGTGTGACGCTCATCATGGTCATCTTCCAATACGTCGCCGTTGAGTTCCTTGGCGCATTCATGGGAACTTGCCCATTGACTTTGAGTATGTTAACTGCCAGCAGCATGAGGGCGTGTGGTGCGTCATTTCATTCAATCTCCAAATTCGCGGCAAACAAATTGAGTGTCACGCGTCAGGGGCAGCTTTTCCTACCACCAGAATCGGGCGTTCGTCCTCGAGATTTCTGCCAATGAATAGTTGCCACATGTACAGACGTTCAAGGTACAATAAAGTAGGTGCAACAGCACACCCAAAGAGCCTTTCCAGCCTGTTTGGGGACCAGCTGCAGTCCTGAAAGAGGACTGATAGTACCAGTGAAGTAGGCTAAAGTGCAACCCCCCCCCCCCCGTTCCGGTCACCGGAACGTGCCGGAACGTTGTCATTCTGTGAGGCTCAATGTTTTTCAGTGAAAACGCTTGCTGCTACTGTCAACCGTTGTCTGCTACTGTCAACCGTTGTCGTCCACTTTGCCAGTAACATTTTTGTTCCTCCATCCACTGGCAGAGATGTTGAAATGTTGTTTTTGTGGCTCCAAGGGGGCATCCATGGCTTTTGTATTTTTCAGGCAGGAGGTGACACCACAGGATGACCGCTTTGATTTGGTCAAGTGGTGGCTGAATGCTTCAGAATTTCGGGGTCTGAAAGAATTGGCTGCCCATGCCCTAACTGCATTAACCTTTCCTATCACCAGTTTTGTTGCAGAGTCATCCTTTCATGCTATGAAAGGCCTGTTGACTCCTGATTGACGATTTATGGCCGAGCATCAGGAACCATGTACAGACCGAGAGATGAAATTTTTTTTTTCATATTTATTTCATATTCATATTTTTTTTCCCACATTACTCAAACTACAGAACAACCAAAAGGAAGGTGTGTTTGGGCCCTGGGACTGAGAGCCTGGGTACTGGGAACCTGTTTTGCTCAAAAACGGCTCGCCGGAACGTTGGGTTTTTCTCGCCGGAACCGGGGGGGGGGGGTTAAGTGGGGTGGGGAGAGAAAGTAGTCTTGTGAAATCTTGGCAGGGGAGGCACGAGTAGTGCCAGCAGCTACGTAAACATGGACGCTGTTGTTTCTGAAGCATGGAGTGCGTGTCTTTCTTGAGAAATCTCAGCAGTGCATGAGTGTGGGGAGGAGCATTGAGGGTGACTACGGGGAAACGGATGCAATTGAGTGTGGTCCAACCACCCCTTGAGCAGTCCAGAATCTTCTGTTTCACCGAGATTGGTATCAAACAACATGTGAATGCCCTGGGCAGCAACCCTGTAAACCATCTGCAAACAAGCCTTGGTCGGGCTGTAAATATTGCTCTGTGGCACAAAAAATCTGTGGAACGAAAGACGAAGGATGCATACAGCCAACAACTAGGGATCCGGGAGGGGCCACAAAAGTATTGCTTTTGCGACACAATGAACAAAAAGGGAGGGGGCCCATGGTTCACCATGCTCGGCAGTTGAGTTGTTTGCCATGTGATGCCTTCTGTTTTCCTGAGAAGTATGTTTTCCATCCCCGTTTTGGTTTCCACACACACAGGCTCCCTACTGCACCCTCCCAGGGAACCCCCAGACCCTTGCTTTCTTCTACTGCTACTGTGGAGTGCATTACCTCAGGTTTGCAATTTTTGAAGCACCGTCTGTCTGTCTGTCTGTTTGTCTATCATTTCTTCTCAATCTTAACTAGGTCTCACCCCCCATATCAAGGTGAGCAGCAACATCTGAGCAACCCCTGCTTCTCTTATCTACAATCCAGTAGCTCTTGGTGGGTTGTGGTAAACAAAGTTCGTTTCCCAAAGGGACACCTTCGCTTAGCCCTTTTCTAATTGGGCCTCAGCCCTGGCTCAGTGGAACTCACGGCTCTGTACCAACTGTCTGTGTCTCCATAACGACATCGTAGGATGGATGGTGCGTTGGTGCTACTGAATGGTGTGTGGGCAACCGCGTTTGTGCGAAAAGATGTAAGCCTGTTGTGTGCACTTGATACCTCCCATCCCCTTGCTGACACATCAAATGCTGAACATTCACAGTGGAATGGGTCTTCTGCATCACCGTCGGAGGCCTCTGCATTCCATACGGCTATGTGTTGAATCAGCTGCCCATCTTGGCTCCAGTCAAGCAGGTACGTGTTTGAGTGAGCGCGGTCTCAAGGGGGCGGTGCTCGTTAGGCCAGGTTGCGCGTCACACCGGAGGTGTCGGGAGATGACTGTCATAATGGTCAACCGTCATCACAGACCACGATCGGCAGAGTGATGCAGCCCCCCGATGAAAGTGCATGTGTTGTTTTGTGTAAGGACGGATGTTGCCACCAAAGGCGCCGGAACACAAATTTTGGCCCGGAAAATTTTTTCACGAAAAAATTTTCCCCCACATATGTGTAGTCAAAATGATCAGCGCGAGGTGGGGATGATTTTGAGCCATGTATGTTGGGGTCGCCCCCCCCCCCCCCCCCCCGGGCACGGCAGGTAGGGCAGCCCCTCCCGGCACGGCGACCAAGGAGGGGGAAGGGGGGGTTGGGCAAATGAGCTCTCGTGCCATCCCCCCCCCCCCCGCAAAGCAATTTTCTTCCCGCTCAAGAATGGGCATGACTGGGGGCGTTGAATGTGCCGATGGTTTTGGGAGCCAACCGGTAGCGCACATTCATTGCAAAATTATGTTGTTGTTCCGGGAAATTCATTTACGCCAGACTTCAATTCCAAAAACCTGTTGAACGGAAATGCGGACCCGCGTGGATGTATGCGTATTGTTGGCTCTGGCCTTCAACAACCTCCATGAGACTGTTGTATGAATTGGTTTCGCTGCCCGTCCAGGAGGAGATGGCAGGTTGAGTGGCACTGGCACAACCCAAAACGGTGACCTGTTTCTGCAGGTGGAACCCAGAAGGCGAGCCACGAAGAAGGTGGGCCTACCAGGTACTTGTTGTGCTGGTTTCATGTGCGCTTATCGGGAAATCCTGACCGCTTCCTCACGTGACAAGGCCAGCTCATGTCGTGTCCCACTGGCTGTGCTTCTTCAACGCGTTTAACACGTCACCTGCGGACTGCGAATATTTAACATTTGAAGGCCCACGGTTTTCAGTCTCATGTCGACCACAAGTGAGTTGTGTAATGTTCACCAGACCTGCTTTCTGTTTGGCCACGCGCACTGCCTGTTCTGTTGCATTTCTTGCAGAAACTGAGCATAAGTCAGGCGAGTGTGAGAACTCTCACTTCCAGCTTCGTCGCAAAGATACGGCAACTGCCAAAGTTCTTGGTGGACGCAGCCAGATCCATATCACTAAGCAGGCATCCAGCGTTTTCGAATAAGATCCGATGTTTTCACGTGTGATGGAGGCATGGCAACTGTGCACATGCATGCAGGCATTGATGCTCATGTGCTTGTCCCAGACAACACTTTGAAAAGAATCAACCATTTTGTGAACGCTTAGCGAAGAGGGGGTTCGTTGGGCAGAGAGTTCTATTTTTTTTTGTTGGCCGGGGTCCCCTTTTCCGCGGTGGGATAGAGTCCTGGATGGCAGCCATGGATGACATTGCTGTATGTTTCTTCCATGGCATGGCATACCATTTCCTCACCATCAGCTCTCGTTGCAGAAACCAGAGAGCCCCTCAATTTTTTGGTCCATCGCGCCCCTGCCTGCCCCTCTTCTCACGCTGGCACGCACGCACATGCGTTCTCAACACCCAAATCTTTGCACCTGAATCCATGCTAAGTAGGTGTGAGGCACAGGTAGAACACCAGATTATTCACAGGTAACAGGAAGGCATCCAGAAAGGGCAAACCACACACAGAGAGGTCGCGTGCACATGCAGAACTCCAAAGGTGGAGAGACACACACAGAGCCAGCCTGTCTGACGTGCAGACGACGGCCAGACCGCTCTGACAGACACTCAGAGGGCGAGCGAGCGAGAGCCAGGGAAAATTTTTCAGCATCTCAAAAGTATGTATGTGCACGTGGGCATGTTTTGGGAGGGGCCAAGATGGAAATATGATGTTCACAGTAATTAAATGTTTGCAAGGCTGCCAAAACCATGGACTCAGGCTGATTGTGTGATTGTGCATTTCCACCACACCTTTACCACAGACCCCTGATGGGAGGTTCTTTTCAAGGGGAGGCAGGGACACTTATGGAGTGGTGCAGATGTTATCGGCAGGCCTGGTCCTGTTGGGGCATTCTGTTTTCCATTTTCTAAGGAGTGCTCTCTGTAGAATTACACGGAATTTCCTCTCTGTATATGCTAATTGGCGTTTCGAATTTCCGTCGTTTCATCGCATCGGCTCCAAGATTGGACGGACGTGGATGCAACCCAGTGATTCTGCATTGTCCATTGCAAGGTAACGCTACACAGAGATTTTAGATATTGCTGTTTCTGGGAAACCAGAGGTTTGCAGTGTGCTTGCAGTGTACAGGCGCCCTGCCACCTGCAGCCTTTCTTTTTTGTTTGGTAGGGCACTGTTCATTCTCAGCACAGGCACCCAGTGCCAAGAGGAGCTCTGCCAGGGGTTTGGATCGAATATGGAGAAACAGCATAGGTGGCTCAGCTTTCCTTGTTGAAACTGCAGCTGTATCTGTTGCTGCCGCTCTTCACGGCCCTGCAGAAGGAGGAGATCAGGATTGCCCATCTACCCAGGTCACCCATGAGTCTCAGTAGCACTCAATTTGTTGTGCGCAAAGGCTGGCGATCGGTACCTCATTTGTCAGTACCTGGATGTGGTTGCTGTGATTTGAGGACACGTAACGTAGACCAAAGTTTCACTCTCTCTGTCTGTGTGGTTGCTAATATGTACATCAGTATTGCGATTTTTTTTGGATTTTGAATTAAAGCCCCTCTGCTGATGCGAACCAAATGGTGCATTGTGCTGCTTCGTTCCAGTGTTCTGCAACGAAGGACACCTATCGTTCCCCCGGGGGGGTCACTTGGTCAATGCAAAATTTTTCGTTACGGCTCGAAAGTTTGTGACGAACAACCCAATTCTCCCCGCCCTAGCCCAAACTAGAAGGAAACCATAAGGATGTATTTTACACCATTTGGAAATTAGTAGAACTCTACATGTTGGGGTTACGGGTATTTGTTTCCAGTATTATAGAGGCACACTATCTGCAAATCAGGTGAGCAGAAGGAGGAGAATGGTGAGTAATCAAGGATGTTTTTTTGATGCTTTGTAGAAAAATATGGAATTCGGCACAAAATCTGTCAAGAAAAACGAAGATGTCATTTGATGATGGTTGGGGTGGGTGTGCTAGAGATTCTTTCTGAGGGAAAAAAAGTGGGAAATTGTGGAATCGGCGTGTGTGAATGGCCGAAACATTCAACAATAGGTCTTTGATGGGCAACAACATCCGGGGGAGTTTCATTGGTGAAACTGGCGGAAGAAACATATGGGAAAATGGAGGAGCTGAAGGATGTGAAAACCTATTCGGGGCCAGTCAAATATTGTTTTTAAGAAGTTGAAAATTATTAAGGGCGATGCACAGAAGGTGTATGCTCCGGGAACCACTGCACAGCAACACTCTTTC
Source organism: Eutreptiella sp. 'Long Island Sound 2002' (assembly GCA_964036045.1). Lineage (NCBI taxonomy): Eukaryota > Euglenozoa > Euglenophyceae > Eutreptiales > Eutreptiaceae > Eutreptiella > Eutreptiella sp. 'Long Island Sound 2002'. Next base: position 85,423,735 of record OZ038384.1, read on the forward strand.
TCTTTTTTAGAGCGATACATGAAACGAAATCGAGAATGAAAAGAACGAATGTTGGGAAGAAACGTTGAGCGACCGCTTTTTTTTTTGTTTTTTTTGAAAAAAAAGTATCGAGAACTTATACGGCATTCGGAGGCAGTGAGTCAAACATCGATGATACAGAGTCATACAAACTATTTGCAATCATACATTGGTTGAACTCAATTCAAAAATCTGATATACTTTTTTAAACAAATGACGGAGCGCTACAAACTTTTTGAACGTACTAACCGTTGGAACGGAGAAGTGGTCTGAGCGAGTGCAAACATTGTCTAACAAATGACAGCGAGGGATGGAAAGTCTAGACTAGTCTGGTATTTGAAGGAAAAAGAAATGATTTAGATGGGGTACAAAAGCTAGTACAAAAAAATGGTATCCCTACTTGACAATTGAATAAAGACGTTAAAGATTTTCGAAATGTAATTACAGCAAAGTTGCTTATGAAATGAAAGCCGAAAAGTAAAAAAATGAAAATGTACAAAACAATTGTGTGGTAGTATATGATATAATAGTAATATATAAGTAATATATAATATAGCATAATGGTGCGTCTAGTGGAACTATATGTTGCGTCTAACATTTTGTCATACTGTTCCGATAGACGTATTACGTCTTTTGGAACAGTATAGACTGTTCCAATACGTCTAACTTTTTGTCTTACTGTTCCGGTAGACGTATCACGTCTTCTGGAACAACTCTTACGTCTTGTGGAACTGTATGGCTGTTCCAGCCTTAACAGTCTTACTGTTCCGGAAGACGTATTTCGTCTACATCCCACCTCCGCCCACATTGCTGGCATCAGTCACCAGTATAATTTCCCCATGTGCTCTAAGCACGCCCAAGCACTTAGCGGTGGCCACTTTGTCCTTGAGTTCGTCAAACGCTTGTTGCTCTTGAGGGCCCCAGCGCCATGTAGTGCTCTTCTTGATGAGGTCCGTTAGGATGGCGCTGGTATAGGTGAAATTCTTCATGAGGCGGCGGTAGAAACTGCAGGCCCCAGCGAAACTACGTACATCATGGAGTCCCTTCTTGGGGTCTTCATGCCGTACCTTAGCATCCATCAGGGGTTTGGCCTTAGAAGCTGCTAGGGTCCACCACCCATAGCCAATGTCAAACCCCAGGTACTGCATGGTCTCCTGCATGAACTCACACTTCTCCAGCTTGAGTCTAGTGTGGTTCTCCTGGCAGACTGCAAAGAACTCACCCAAGAGGATTAGGTGGTCCTCCTGGGTATTAGTTCCCAGGCATACATCATCGATGTCTGCTTCTATCTGGGCGCCCCGGGATATGAGTTCTTGCACCTTGGGTCTTCTTCGTAGGATGGACAGGATCTTGTTCATCAGCTCTTGAAAAAGAGCGGGTGCGTTGGCCACGCCAAAGGGCATGACCTTCCACTTGAACACCCTCCCCTGAGGGGTGATGCAGGCCAGGAGCTCCTGAGCATTGGGCGTCAGTTCCACTTGCCAGAATCCGCTTCTCTTGTCCATCTTAGTCTTGTAGCGGCAGGAGGCTATCTTCTCAAGGGTTGACTCCATGTTAGGAATGGACCCTGAGTGGTTCAGCATCTTCTTGTTCAGCTCTCCGTAATCCACCACCAGCGGTTTGACTGTAGACCCAGGCTTAGCCACCAGGAAACAGGGGCTGCAGTGTTGGGGGTAGTCCCCGTCCTTGTACTCCAGGACGAGGCCAGCGTCGATACATTCTTGTATCTGTCGCTCAATCTCATCGGCCTGCTCTTTAGGAGCCGGATAGGGCCTCCTACGTATCTTGTGACCCACAAACCCGGGCTTCAGCTTGAGGTACATCTGTACTAGCTTGTCACATGAAGCTGGGGGTGGTAGTTCTCCGAACACCTCCAGGTAGGTCTTGATCAGCTTCTGTACTCTCGGGTCCAAGATCTTGATCTTGTCCTCCAGGTCCTCATCAGAGTGTAGATTGCTTGCCCCCTGGTGTATAGAAGCAGGGGGGTGATCCTCAACCGGTTCAGCGTCCTTGGTAGTGTCCTTCAACCCTCCATAGGCGTATAGAAGGTCCCGCTCCACAGTCTCAGGTGGCCGGTGACAGCATAGGCACGCTCGAGGGGGTTCGCATACGCATTCCTCTGAGAGTTCATCTTCCTCTGGGGTCCTCACATGGGCACCCCATACGCTCTTCATGAGCCTGAGATCCACCTCCCTTTGTCAGGTAGTGATCTTCTGTTCTAGGTCCTCCCTCAGTTGGGAGATATCTCCCATAGACCCTTGCTTCAACGGCCATGAGCGGCGGGTAGGCTTAGCGTAACATAGCTTTTACGCCACCAATCTCCTCTTGGAGTCCACGTACTCTTAGCTCAGCCGTGCCTGAGCTTTGGTTTTGCTCGTCGGGTGGTGTGTGTGTGCGCATGCGTGTGTGCAGTGAGCCTCTGTACTTGTAGAGCATTTTTGCTTGTTGCCAGCAGACCATAGGTGGTCACACGTAGAGCCTGCTCCGTGACACTTTGGAACGACCCGGTCTGTGAATATGTCAGTTGACGATTTTGCCGTCTTCGCGAAGGGAACAATTTGTTCCCAGTTCATTGATAGCGTTCCCATGCTGGAGATAGCCAGGGCTGCCTCGCAGGTGGAGATGAAGCTGTCGGTGCTGCTGGAACGCAGGTCAGAGTGGGAGGCTAGTTTCGTCGCCAAGTACGGAATCGAGTTGGGGGAGGTGGGGCTGGTGAAGATGATCGCCTCGTATTGCGTCATGGCCCAGTGCGACCTGGATGTGGCGTCGCTGGGCTTTGTCAAGGTGGAGGTACCACCCCAACAGCCGCAGACGGTGTCGCCAGAGCTTCTGGAGCTCAAGCAGCTGGTTCAGGGACAGGCCCTTGTGATGGAGGGCCTGCGCAAGCAGTTGGAGGCGGTCAGTGCCAAGGCCGAGGCGGAGTCCAAGAGGAAAATGGCGAAGGTCCCGCCGCTGTGTAAAGCGGAAATCGTGAAGGTGAGGGAGTTGGATTCTAAGCCCCAGTGGGTCTTCGCCAGCCTTCTCGCGCTGTCCACCTTGTTGTGGCGCAGGGAGGTGCCCCAACACGAATACGTCTCCAAGTACAAGGACAAGGAAAAGTTCACGGACGCCATCCTGGACGAGCTGGCGCCGGTGGTGGACGCGGACTCCGCGGACACGGAAGTGTGGCAGCTGGAGTCCATGGATGATGACGAACTTACGCGCCTTCGGAGTTTTGTCCAGGCGGTCTGGACGTTCACGGTGACTAGCCTGTCGGCATACAGGGGCAAGAAGGGCTTGGACCCCGGACCGGTCGGTGAGGGGTCGGACGCGGCCGAGGATGCGTCCGATGTGCCTGTGCTGTCCGCTGGTTGTACGGGAGCGGCGGAGGAGGAGGTGGTGGGGCGGCGGCTGCAAGCCATGAAGGGTAAGTTCCGCGTTGAGGGGGGCCGCCGCCTGTACACCGCCATGCCGGGTGCCGAGCCGATGGACGTCACCAATGCCCCGGTAACAGCGTGTCGGGCATGCAAGAAAGCTGGGAGGGGAGTGAAACGGCATTGGTTTCACGAGTGCCCCGGCTTTGACTGATGGGGAAGCTGCCCCATCCGGCCCATCCCTCCCGAGCCCCGGGGGGCCTTGGTGGTTCTCGGACCGTCGGACTTCCGGGATGGCGGGGACGTGGTCTGGCGCCTGGTGTGGGCAGCGTGGAGACGGATATGGAAGGAGGATGAGATCACCTCCGTGGACGCCCTGCAGGCATCCTCCTGGGCAAAAAGCACCATGGGTACGTATTGTACCCACTTCCGCAAGATGGCCCTCTGGGTGGGCTACACGCCCACATCCGAGCTTGAACAAGCGGCGTGCCGCTACATTTTCCAGTTATGGGGACTGGGGTACTCGGGAAGCTCCCTCAAGGTCGCAGTGTCGGCGTTCCGGGCGCTGGAGGACATGGGATGGCTGCCCGCGTTCGTCAGTCGCCGGGTCTGGCGCTGTGCCAAGTGGGCGCCCACGGAGCCGGCCCTACGGCCCTACGCAGGTTTGGACGACCTCCGCAACTTCGCGCTGGCTTGCACGGAGCGACCGCAGTGGACCGTCTATGGGATGGCAGTCCTGGCATTCACCTGCCTTCTGCGGGTGGGTGAGGCCGCGCCCCTCCGTCGGGGGGGATCCCGGTGTCGGGGATTGGCGTTCCGCACGGTCAAGGTGGCGCCGCGCATCGTGCGCAGGCGACTCGGGAAGTATGCCCAAGAGTGGCTGGGCTGGCTCGATGCCACGGGGGCCACGTCTGCTGTCGTCGGAGCGCAATTCTGTCCGCAGGGACCAGCTTTCATGCAGTCGGTCATGGCTGCCGCGTTGGGGGGCAGCGACAACCCCCACGCCAGGTGGCACGCATGGAGGCGAGGGGGCTCCGCGGCCCTGCGGTGGTTGGGGCTGCCCATCAAGTGGCTGGCTTGGTGGGGGCGGTGGCTTTCGGAGATGGTGGCAGTCCACTACGCCGACGCGCCCGACGACTTCGTCGTCACGACCGAGGCTGTCCTCCCCTGGCCCCCTGACAACCATGCAGGAGAGTTCGTTTGGCGCGCCGTGTCCCTCCGGGACGTTTTCCCGAAGGAGCTCCTGGAGCTCTGTGCCCCTGATGCCGATGAGCCCCCACAATGGGGAGGTGACGGGGATGGGTCGGCAGGAGGTCGGGGTGGATCGTGCCCTGGGGAGTCCGCGAGTCCTGCCGCTGCGGGAGCTGCTGGGAGGGAGGACCGGGCTGGCGCACGTGACCCGGGGGCCCCTCCGGCCCTTACGGCTGTTGAGGGGTCCTCAGGACGCGGGCGCCGGCCGCGGGGAGACGGGGGGGGGGGAGTCATTGATGTGGATGCAGACCCCCCACCTGCCTCCGCAGCAGGCTCCTCCATCAGGCGGCTGCGCATCGCGGCCCGCAGGACGGGTGAGGTCGCGTCCGTCTTGGGCAAGCGGAAGGCCGCGGGCCCGGCCAGGATTGTGGGTGCGGCTGCCCGAACGGCAATTTCCCGTCGCGTCGGAGCTGGGTCAGTGGGTGCGGGAGCGCCTTCGGACCGGTGAGTGGGACGCCTGGTTGTGCTCCCTGCGGGCTTGTCTGCCCCGCGCACCGCCTGGTTTACTGGAGCGTCGCCTGTTGCAGTTTCTGGAGTGGGGCAGTGAAGCTGCCCGTGATCTCAGACAGCCGGAGTTTCTGCGAGTCTTGGCTGTGGCTTTGTCCTCATTTAGCCCTGAGGTTTGGGAGTCGCTCTTGCATGATTCGACGTCGCCCAAATTGCTTATGCAGCGTATCAGGGAGGAGGTATTGGCGCGGGGTTTGGGGCCGGTGGGGCGTGTGGATATCCCCCGCGAGGTCTGGGATAGTTGTGTGCCGGACGGCTTCGCAGAATTGGTAGGCAGGCAGTTTTCTGGGATACTTCCCCCGTCGGATGAGGCAGTGGTCATGATGAGGGCATTGCGGGACCAGGGTTTGCTTTTCCCCCTGCCGCCGGGGTCACCTGGGCCCAATGGGGGTGTTTTTGCGATACCCAAGACGGAGGAGAAGTGCAGTTTGATTGTCAATCTGGTGCCCCTTAATGAGGAGATGCGGTCTCGGCCGGAGAAGTTCTCCCTCCCCTCTGTGGAGGTGTTGGCCCTTTTGGCGCAGGTGGCACAGCAAGGGTCCTCCTTTTTCCTCCCCTCTTTTTATGCCCGAGCGCGTTGCATGAGGCCGGTGTGGGATATTCTGTCCCTGCCGGGGGGGGGGGGGGAAGAGCTGTGCATGTGCCACATCGACCTGAGTAATTGCTTTTGGTCACTTCAGCTGCCGCGCGAGTTCTGGGGGGCCTTTCGCGTCTCGGATGGAGAGGGGGGGGTGTTGGCTTTCCGGTGCTTGCCCTTTGGGTGGAAGTACAGCCCCCTCCTGTGCCAGCGAGTGTTAGAGGGTCTGGTGGCCGGCGCGGGGCTGTTGGGGGTGCTGGTTTTAATTTACTTGGATGATGTCCTGGTTGTGGGGCGCGGCCGCGCGCGTGTGCGAGAGCAGACGGCAAGGGCGGCGGAGGCGTTGCGCCGTGCAGGTGCTGTAGTCAGCCCAAAGAGTACGTTAGAGCCTGTGCAGCGGCTGGTGTGGCTGGGGAAGGATATTGATTTGCAGGGGGGGGAGGTGCGGACGCGTGGGAAGCTCTGTTTGCGCATTGGTTGAGGTTGTCTGTGGGACCCTGTAGGGTAAAACGGCTGCAGCAGTTCTTGGGGCGGGCACAGTGGATATGTCGCCCGGGTTCTGGGCACAGTCCGCACCTGTCTGGTGTGTGGGCTCATGTGCTCTGGGCGCCCCCCCGGCTGCCGTTTACCCCAGTGCGTTTGCTTAAGTCTATGTGCGTGGCGTGCATGCTTGCCAGGAGGCAATGGTCAGTGGTGTCCCTCCCCAGGGTGGTGAAGCGATCGCCGTTGGTTGTTTACGTCGACGCGGCGCTGGACGCGGGTGAATACCGGCTGGGCCTGTTTTCGATGGATGTGGGTTCTCGATCGGTTGTGCCCGCGGAGCAACCGCCCAACCAGCAGTGTGCGGAGGCTGCCGCGCTGCTCTGGGGCTTGAAGCTCATCCTCAATGTAGGCGTTCGGGAGGCCCATTTGTTTGGGGATAATGCGGCGGCGCTAGTGCAGTTCCTTCGGTGTAAAGCCAAGGTGGGGCGTAAATTCCAGCAGTCCATTCTGAAGCGTTTCCGCTACCTGTGGGCGTCGTGCCCAGGCTTCACGGTATATATGCACTGGGTGCGTGGTTCACATAATCCCGCTGATCCTATCAGTAGGTTGAGTGACAACTTCAATGGAGATCTGGGTTTGGCGCGCGAGGTGGCGGCGCGCAGGGTTGGGGATCTCTGGGCCTTTCCCGATAGGCGCACGGTTTTTTTGTGGACCCTGGGGGTGCCTATGGGGCCCTTTGTTCTGCCGCATTCGTGGAGAGCGGGCCTGTGGTCCCCGGGGGGTGGTGAAGGGGGGGCGGAGTTCCACGAGGTTTTTTTGCAGTACCGCTTGGAGGAGTCGGTGGGTGCAATGACTTGATGTCGTGTAGTGCCGGCGCCTGCTTGTAGCACTCTTTTTCTCTTGGTGCATGTGATCATGGGGTGAAGCCGGGGGGCAGACACACTTGCGGGGGGATGTGGGATGTGGTGACGGGGTCGAGGGGAGGTCAGAGGGTGGTGGTGTCGCTGACGGACTGGAACGGGGGTCGTCGTACCCCCGTCCCGTATCTATGGGTGCAGGGGTCTTATCCCTTGGTGGTGAGAATAGCTGGCCACTTCAGGCCGTTGGTGTAGTCTGTTTTTTGGGTGGTCAGCCGGTCTCCGGGGGGCTGGGGTGGGAGTGTGCGCTCACCCTTTGCTTTGCGTTCTGTGTCAGGTCTCTGAGTGCCACCCTGGGATGGCCGGGCTGCTTTGCGCCCGGGCATTGCTCGCGCATTTGTGGGCGTTTTTTGGCTTCCATGGCTGCGCCAATGTTCTGGTTGTTGTGTGTGGCTCGTATTCTCTCTGCGTTTTGGCAGGTCCAGTGTGCGCAGGCGGGAGCCCTCCGGGCGATTGTCTGTAGAGGCGGCCCTGCCCTGCGTGGATGTCGCGGGCTGATTTTGTGGTTATATGCCGGGCGTTGGTCCTTTGGCCTGCACCGCTGCCACTTTGTTGTGGGTCCGGGGTCCATGCTTTCTTAGGGTTGGAGCTGGGTTGGGCGCTGGCCCGCCATTTTGGGATCTGCTGCGGATCTCAGGGGTGCTGCCCTGGGCTGACCGGGCAGCTCTGCGACAGGGCGGCAGTGCCTGACGGTCGCTGTACATTTACCGCTTCCTCATTGGCGGCGGCAGGGGTCGTCCACGCTCTCTTGGGCTTGGTCTGCGGACGCCTGAAGCCTGGCGGGTGGCGCCGGTGTGTGCGGGGCGCCTTTGGCGATTTATGTTTGGGGCGGCCGTATACTTCGAGGGTGTGGCGTGCGTTGCGCATGGGAGCCGCTGGGTCTCAGACCTGCGGGGGGGGGGGGGGGGGTTATGCGGCAGTTTGGCATGAACGAGACCCACGAGGAGGCGGCACACTGACGAGATGTGCCACAGGAGACGTGCGTGTTTTGCCTCGTGTTTGCGTGTTTGCTTGTGGTTTTAGCAAAATCTTAGCTGAGCCGTGCCTGAGCTTTGGTTTTGCTCGTCGGGTGGTGTGTGTGTGCGCATGCGTGTGTGCAGTGAGCCTCTGTACTTGTAGAGCATTTTTGCTTGTTGCCAGCAGCCCACCCGTCCCGCCCAATGACGCTATTTGCGACTTCTATTGCCCATACCGGCACACTGACGAGATGTGCCACAGGAGACGTGCGTGTTTTGCCTCGTGTTTGCGTGTTTGCTTGTGGTTTTAGCAAAATCTCTCAGCATTACCTGGCCCACCCGGCATACCAGGCAGGAGTGCATGCAGACATATTATCCAGAGCACAGTCTGACGTTGCCCGCTTTGGGCACCTCCCTTTGAACAGTTTTGAAAGGGTGCAATTACTGAATTCAATACTAATACCGCAATGGGTGTACCACTATCTGCTGGTTCCGGATGATCGACTCTTTTACCGACTGGATAAGGTGGGCAAAGGTTTTGTGCTTGCCGCAAAAGGCATGGATAAGGTACACAACACATCACATGTGACGGCACCCAAGAACGTAGGGGGGATGGGCCTACACCAAGTTTTTTGGGCCTACAGGGCGAGGTATATCATAGTGATGCAGGACATACTCCGCAGACCAAACATGATCCGACGCATGGGCCAGATGCCTGTCCCCTACAACGTCGCCACATTCCGGAACTACGTTCACGCACTACAACAACTAGGAGCATACACCACAGTGACCATCACACAGCAACAGGCACAAACACGCGGGGGGACGGGATTGTACGACGAGGAAAGCGACGACGACGTCCTTTCGTGGAAGGCAAAGGAAAGGGTAGTGGGAAGGGAGGAATACACACACAGGTACGTGTGCCCCAATGCCACACAGCGCACACCGGAGGACGGACAGGTACCGCCCGGTTTTGTCCCCTGCATGATCAACGGCATCCAGTGCTACCACAACCAGAAGGCCCGCGGGGGAACAGCGTGGCACAGCGACGGAAGCAAACTGCGGGATCCCCAAACGGGAGCTCCCAGGGCAGGGGCAGCGGCCACTTGTGGCCCACTGCAAATCATCAGCAGGGTGACAGGACCACAAGACTCATACCGAGCAGAACTGCAGGGATCAGTTATGGTTACGGCCCAGGCCCACACAGGGGACTCTCTCACCCTCGACAACAAGGCGGTGGTAGACTACGGCCCACGCCCACCGGACAGGGAGTCCGCGGACATGGACCTACGACAAGAGCCACACACCAACCTGGCAAGCACACCCATCCCACTCATCTGGATCGCGGGACACCAACACATACGCTCAGCGCACACACACCAACAAAAGACTGACATCAGGAGGAATCATGAAGTGGATGCACTTGCCAAAAAAGCCGCAGGCCTCCCCCTGCCAGACACCCCTCCTCGGGATGTGTCTGAAATACAAGTAGGAGGAGGGCCAGCCCCCACTCCGGCAAAGAAGTGGATCCTCAACAGACGGATCATCCCCATTTTTGCAGGTACACACTGGACGTCATGGCTACCACTTAAGGGCACACGCAGAGCGTACTGGCTGCAGTGGCTCAGGGGAAATGTACGGTGGGAAGGGTGTGGACACCCATGGAGCAAAGACACGGCCCCATGTGCACTTTGTGGACAAACACACCGCACCACAGTACATGATAGGCTGACACAATGCCCCACTTGGAACTCACCGTTTCTGGATTTGTGGCTGTCCACATGGGAAGACTGGAGACCCCACGCCTCCTTCGCCCCAGAAAGAAATTGGCGCTACACTCGGGGCGGGGTTTTGCTCCGAATGCAGGACCTTCAGCTGGCAACAAACCATTTGTATAGCGCCCCGTCTTGCCCATCCGCGCTGAAAGCACCTCGCAACAAACGACATTTATATAGCGCCTCGTCTTGCGAAATCTGGCGCTCACACTAGAAAAGGGGGCGCCGTTGGCGCCAAGCGGAAAAAAAGGGGGGCGCCGTTGGCACCATGTCCCCAGACCACTATCTCTCAAAACCGGGGGGGGGGGGGGGGGGGGGGGGGCTGGGGGGGTCGCATACAAGGACCGGGCCCGGTCACCCCCCCGTGAGCCAGGTCCCCTGAAACCTGAATCCCCGGACTGCCATCCGGCATCTCCCATTCCCTCAAATAGAGACTCATCCCCCTATTTGGTCCCCCACAGCTTTTTTTAACGTGCTCCACAACAGCGCGGGCATCGTTGTCATGGAGCTGCAACACAGTAGCTTGCAGGTTAGGGTTGTTGTCAAACAACCTGAAAAGAGGGTCAGTGAGGCTGTGGGGTTGGGCAACGCCGGGTTGCGTTACCTTCACGAGGGCCACAGGGGTGTCCAAGGTGGACCAAGCACAATTCTCAAGAGAAGCCCAAGACACGGTGCGTGTGCTGTCAGGGCTGTACACACCTGTGTGCACTGTGCGGAGAGCTACGGCATCGGCCCACTTTTTCAGCAAGGCATGAGTGCCGACATCAGTCATTGTGGCAAAAAAAGTGGGCCTAGGAGAGCAAGAAACGGCCGTATACTTAGAGTATACGGCCGTATATTCCGAGTATTTGTTTGCACCATGTGGTTGTTTTAAGTTGAAAAATTCCATTGTTGTGCCTTTTGTGCCCATCTTCTTGCATGCTTTGCCTTTGCCAAACAATTGCACACCACTTGAAACCAATCTAGGCTCATACTTCACTCATGATTGCAATGTATGTCTCCAAATGTGTCCATTATTCCGAAGCAAGTTGGCGAATGTCTCTTGGCTTCGTAGTTACAAATTGGTGTTTGCCGTTTTAACAAAGGACAGAAGTGGTGGAAGGGCCAAAAATGGCGACAACTGACGGGATAGATATATAGTCTTCTAGGGTTGAGAGATCGAGGAACTTTGCCGTTAGGATTGGATCCAACTCAAGGAGGTGGAGTCCTACAGGTGGCACACATGGCACACACTAGGACAACTTGAACCACACACTGCCAAAATCACCAATGCAAAAATTGACGGAACTAACGCCTAGTGTTGCTTGGACATAGGGTTGATTGGACGGGGGGGGGGGGGGGGGGGGGAGCTACGTATTATGCCACAGAACGGTGTGATCCCTTGGCAGTCTTGAGGTCCTACATTTTTGGGACAATGCTGCAGCGAGTGAGCACCTTGTCCCATTGGGGTACTGCTATGTATCCAGCCCTAGAACCCTTTGCTAATGCTAAAAGCCTTTGAAACTACGGTTGCCACAAAGGCTACATTCTTGTGGTCACAACCTGTTGTGGCTATGGTGAGCATAACCTGGCATACCAGGAATACCTGGGAGTATACGGGTAAAAAAGGGGGTTTTGGGAGAAAGGGGTATGTGGCATGTACAGGTGGCTACTAATGTACAATGCAGAATGCATGCATAGGTGAGTTGGGGATTACCTCTAGTTTGCCAATTATGATGATCAATGTTGTGTTCGAAACTACCCCATTTTGGGCTCTTGGGGTATACGGCCGTATACTCATGGCTCCAATACCTCAGTATACGGCCGTATACTCTGGAGTATACGTGTCCTCCCTTTTTGTTTTTTTCATTTGGGGGGGGGGGTTGATTTAGATTTAGGCATAGTTTCTCCCAATTTCCTCTAGGCATTAGACCCCTAGACCCACCTCCAGTAGATAAGAATATCAGACATCTTCTTGGACAGACCGCACACACAACATCCCTTATCAGACATCAGACATCAGACTTTATACACATAGCTGCTGGGACCTATGGCAAACATCAGACTAAATATTTAAATTTCGTGGTACACCAGAACAAGCCGAAAGGGCAAAAATATGGGGCACTGGGACCTATGGCAAACATCAGACTAAGAATTTATAATTCCTGGTACACCAGCAGAGGCGAAGAAGGGCAAAAATTGGGACATTGGGACCTATGGCAAACATCAGACTAAGAATTTAAAAATCCTGGTACACGAGCAGAGGCCAAGAAGGGCAAAAATTGGGACACTGGGACGTATAGCAAACATCAGACTAGATTCCTTGGATTGTTGATACACAAAAAAAAGCAAAAAAAACGGTAAAAACACAATGTTGTGCAGGAAAAAAACAGCAAGTAAAGCACAAAGTCAGGGTACACTGGTTCATGGCCCCTAGCCCAAAATCCCCGCCATACCCCATCCCCCCCCCCTGAAACCCCCCAAAATGGGCTTTTGGCAACAAGTTGTGCCCAAAAAACAACCAAAAACTCAAAAACCAACCCGTCAACCCGTCAACAGCTTTGGTGACGGGCGTTTAGCCCAGGCCTGTGCCATCATTAGGGGCATCACATTCATCGTACAATAGCAACGATTTAATACCTGCCCACGAAGTACCATGTCAGAACCTCTCGCGCACGCACCGGCCAAACGGCTGACAACCGATTAACGCAAAGCACTGGTCTCCAGAGGTCAATTCGTACTTCCACTCATGGACGCAGAGGAGAGGAGGAGAACGTGAAAAAGACTTGGTTGGAACAGGCTTGGAAAATCCACATTGTATGAGGTATTTGGTTTGCCTTTCAAGGAATTTGTGACATTCGCACGCTTTGGGTGTAGAATTGCAAATGTTGTGTGGCTGTCACCCCCAGAGGCAAGCTGTTTGAAAGAGGACGTCTACTTAGGCGACGCAACTATGACTCTCATGGACCTGCTTCCCACCGTGAGGGAGAGTGCAAGGGAGGAAGTGTGGGAATCTGCGAATGTACCAAGTCAATGCATATCACAAAGCATTAACATGCCGTATGTGGTTTCAGTCAGCGCAAGAGGAAAGGGGGCTGATCCAGCACCTTTCTCCTGCCAGCATTACAACATGAGCACTAAGAGGCCGCCAAGTGCATGGTTCAGTGGTTGTAGTCCGCTTCTGCAGTGTGGGAGGCATCGCTGACGTATCCGCGATAGGCATTGTGGCACACTTTGAGCAGACCATTTGAACCACCTCATCCGCTGTGGGGCAGTCCCGGCAGGATTTACCACAAGTGCAATCCCATGTCACGAAGCCCCTTTGGTTCTGGGTTGGCGCATGACATAGTGCTGAAAATGGATACTCCGAGGAACATATCATACACTGTAAAACAGCAGTCTCCGGCCCATGATGGGCAATGTCTGCTGAAACACGCCAAGTCAGCCTAATCTTGTCAGATTTCTGGCCTCTCTCACCGCATCTTACCTCATTTCTTGTTGCAGCACAATGGCACCTCTGGTTTTGCCGGCTGCGCTGTGGCAATTGATAGCAGAATTTTTGCCAAGTCGAGTGCTCTGCTGGGTGTGCAAGCCGCTCTGGAGGTCTCTGCAGTTGAGATCCGTTGTCTGGCAGGGTGCGGATGTGCACGCTCTGCTATCCGGCCTTGCCACTTGTTGCAAACCACAGGGTTTGCAGACCCCGCTGCCTGCGGCCAACAACCTACAGGGAGCAAAACATCTTGTCAGCCTGGTTGTGTGCCCATCCTTGCCCTTAGCCCAAGCTGACATTCAAGCTTTGCGTGCCTTGAAGGATGCACCGTCGCTTCGTGTTTTGCACATGCATCTTCAGAACAGTGACTTGTCATCATACGGCAGCGGTAATTGGTTGGCAGCATTCAAGAATGCACCCATGCTGCAAATCTTGCATCTGAATGTCGCCAGCACCTGTCTGGGGTTCAGTGGTGTCTGCGCAATAAGTGCCTTGAAAGAGGCACAGGCTTTGCACACTTTTTGGCTTGATATGGGATCCAATCAGCTGAACAGAAACCATTGTCGCAAGATTGCAGAGTTTAGCCAAGCTCCGGCGCTGCGGGAGCTGCATCTCAGCCTCGAGTACAACAGACTTGATAGGGCACGGGCACTGGCTGCCCTGAAGGACGCTCCCTCTTTAGCTTGCCTTCATCTGAGGTTGAAACACAACTATTTGAAGGATATGGGCTGTGAGGAACTGGCTGCTTTGAGGGTTGCGAGGGCGCTTGAGTGTCTCTCCATTGATCTGGCATACAATGGAGTGACAGCTGCCGGTATCTCGGCACTGGTTTCGATCGGAAATGCGCCTCGACTGCGTAGCCTGCATCTGGGGCTCGCTCGAAATCGCTTTGGGGACAGAGGCTGCTCAGCACTGGCTCAGCTAAAAAATGCTGATGGGCTGGAAAGGCTCACCGTAGATTTAGAGCACAACAACATATCCCCCTGTGGTGCCCGGTCCCTAGTGGAGTTGAAAGATGCGCCTCGACTGGGCTACTTGTGCCTGCAGATGCGGGACAACTCCTTGGGGGATCAGGGATGCAAAGAGTTGGCAGCACTGGCTGATGCACATGGCTTGAAACGCCTGTCTCTAGACGTGCACTGGAACTCTGTCAGTGCCGATGGGGCTAGAGCTCTTGCGGCTCTGAATGGGCTGAATGAGTTCGATGTCTCATTGTCCAATGCATTGAAGCCCTTAGTAGTAGACCGCCAGTAGTTCCCGTGAAGACAGCCCTCCAGCGGAGCATGTTTCCCGCCAACCACCATCTGGTGCCTCCCAAAAGGTTGTCCCCTGATCTTGAGGAGCTGGGTGTGGATGTGGGCTACAAATAAAGAACACAGGCTGTACGGCAACAAGGCATGATGGCGCAGATTACCTCCAAATCTTGGGAACAACGTCAACAGTGACCCACCCTGCAACCATCTCACCCCCAACAGCCTAACACCCAGCCTAGGGGTGTGCGTGTGTGCCTTCCTGAATTGCATTGGACAATGACTGATGTTCAACCCACATTCACGTTCATGGGTCAACGGAGGAATAGTGGGCAGATGGGTGGGTGGGTGGGACGGTCGGGGCTTGGGTTGAAAAGGCCAGAATGCCTCGGCCCCCTCCAAAGGCCTGCTGGTGTCTGATGGTGGTGATTTCAACACCTGATTGCTGATAGCAAGGAACAAAGGGCAGGCTGTTTCGTGTTGTGTGGGTTTTTCTTCCGGGTTTGGTCAGTGTTTGCCTGAGAGTTGCAGGGAATATGTCGTGGGCTGTATGCAGGATTGACACTCAATTCGATTGCCTTGTGCTCGGTGCCAAGCGTCCGGTGAATTCCAGGAGAATTTGCGCAAGAATTGTGTCTTGGATCTGCCCCTCGCCCTCAGTTGAGAGCCCACGCTGCTCTCGCCCTCCTGTGTCTAGCCCCCGACCCTGCCGGCCCTGTACAGCCGCTCAGCAGCGCTAGAACGCCTAGCCATCAATGGTCTATTTTGTGCACCTCCTTGGGTGCGATGGATATAGGCAATGGTTTCCGTGGTTTCCTTGCAGCGGCTTGACACTTTATGTTGTACTTTATGCGTTGGTCATGGTCACCAGCTGTGCAGCCCAGCTTTTGTCAGCCCAAAGGTGACCCTGTGCTTCCAGGTGCAGTGACAAGTTTTCACCCATTTTTCCGGGAGAAGGCGCAGCTTGAACCTTTGGATACCAAAGCAAAAAAGAAGCTATGCCATTTCCCATGCCCATGCCATTTCGGTTTGGCGTCAGACAACCAATGAATTGTTCTGGTTGTGCTCTTCAAATATGCAAGTTTATGATGGCATTTACCCTAATTTTGGATGTTTTGTGATTTTGCCAAAGGGTTAGGTTTGACACACTGTGGCGTCGGCCAGCACGGAAGCCTGCGCATGGCAAAGACTGCGGTGGGGTGAGCTTGGGGCTTGCCATGGTTCCGGGTACTCAGAGTTGGATGCAATTTGCGGCAAACCCGGGATGGCGCAGGACGGGCAAGTGCCAGCTGCTGGTGATATGGGGCAGGCCGAACTGGGGGCTGCCGCCGTAGTTGGCCTCAGCGTTGTCCAGGATCCACATGGAGATTGCGCGCGGGGAAGTCGATGCTGGCCTTGAACTTGGCGTCTGTGAGGCTCCGGGGTAGCGAGACGGAGCACGCCACCTTCCGGCGGGGGTCGCATCCCGCGGCGGTGCAACTGGGCTCGGGGGAACACCAGGATGCTGCGGCAGCTGCGCGATTGCTCGTTGGCATTGGCCCGCCCACATCAACCTGCTGCACAAGGGTCTGCCATTCCCTTCCTGTCCTCATGGGGTTGGTTGTGCACAGCTCCCTCATGCCAAGAGCCTCGACGTGGCGTGCCTCACAGCCTTCGGGCGTCAGTCCAGCACTTCCATATCGTTGGAGGATGACGACGAAGTTCCACTATCGGAGCTCACCTCCTCCATTTGGGGATTCGGATGCCTCAGAGCCGTGGCAGTCTCGGATACTGCATACGTGAATGACAGGTACCAGATGAGTCGCAGGTATACGTCCCACCACCATCGGTGGCATGCGATCCAGGAATCGCACGGGACAACATACGTTGTACTTACGCTGTCATTACTGATCCGGCCCGTCTGGCCGAGCACTTGCGGAGAACCTGTGAGTCAGAGTCAAAAAAAAAAAAGGATACAACACTACAACGCACACGTGCAAGGGGTAGCATCGCATATTGCTATTCTCCAGTTGCTCGCAGATCGTTGTACCCACTGCTGCATATTTGGCCTTTCTTTGGGGCGCAAACCAACACTTGCGCTTTCCAGGGCGGTTGGTGGTTTTATATCTGTCCCTCCTACAATTGTGATGATGCGCGTCGGGGCGTTTTCTTTATGTTTCGCTTTTTTGGCGTCGCGAGGGGGTTCACATTGAAGAACAAGAGTTTTTTCGTCCGTTTGCAAGGCAAGGCGTAGATGCATCATGCGTTCAGTGCCTCATGTAGGATATGTGCCAAGTTGGCAATATGACACATGCAACTTCGGCAAGGAACCTCCGGTCTATGTGCCTTGCACCGCAACCTGTACACCAAAGAATCCAACATGCAACGTGCACCGCGCAAAAGGCCATGGGAGACAATGGCATGGAAGGGATCCGCAAATGCAGCATCTTCGTTGTTACCATTTGCACCATATACGCCAGCTTACCCCAAGGTGCCGACTCAGAGCTGTGTCATTTTTCGCGTGCATTCGCCAGCACTTCCGCCAGCAGAAAGGTTGCCTTGCTCTTTGTGAACTCCTCTGGTAGCTTGAAGCATGGGATGCACAGAAGGGAGTCAGAGATGGCAAGGATGAGAACTGGCTATGAGCTGAGGCAGCCAGAGCCTGATTCTATGCTGGCCTCAGCAAGGAATTACCACTCTGTTGCAGGCCTTGACTGTTTCGAGAATATATTGCTTGGGCGGGCGTTTCTTCG
The DNA here is from genome assembly GCA_964036045.1 of Eutreptiella sp. 'Long Island Sound 2002'. Taxonomy (NCBI): domain Eukaryota; phylum Euglenozoa; class Euglenophyceae; order Eutreptiales; family Eutreptiaceae; genus Eutreptiella; species Eutreptiella sp. 'Long Island Sound 2002'. The sequence goes on from OZ038384.1 coordinate 85,441,023, forward strand.
AGTCCGGGTGTGGGGGGTCATGTGACTGGGCCATTCGTCAGTCGCTGTAGAATGCGGCGCTGAAGATGCCGAAAAAATTTTTTGGTGGCCAAGAATGGTTGACAACGTTTTCATCAAATGTCAGGTAAATGATGAGTTTTCTGAACCCCTGCTTTGCGGTGATTCCGAAAATACCATTTTTCTGAATTTCTTTTGTGTTTTTGGGTCTGGGTGACATTGGGGGCCATGTCAGTCCATTTTCTGGGGTACGATCAATTTAGCCCTTTGGGCGCAGTGGGAGTCTGCACAAGCCGCCCCCCATACCCTCCACGCATTTTTACTCAGCGTTTATGCCCCCCCCTCCTGCGCGCATGCAAACGACAGAAGCGTCCAGCCCTGTGCATCAGCAGGAGCCCTCCTTTAGTGCATAGGACACGAATGTCCCAGCATGGCTCCTCTCTGCTCTGCCGTTTCATATCCATTGTACAGATATATCACAGCAGCTTGCATTTGTATCCTGCCACAATGCCCCACACCGCAACTGTAATGTATAGCAGGTGACACTCCCCTCCTCTTCAGTCTTCTGTTATCAGCAGCCATTGTTTAATTGTTTGCCTGCTCTGTGGGCCTGAGGCCGAGGCATCCGTCATTACTTGGTAAGGCAGTGGCTCAGGGCATACATGTGTGCTGGCGTGTTTTTTGTTCTCTTCATGTCCTCATGCGGCACGCCATGCCGTCTTGTTACGGCACTTGTCAGTTCTCAGGTCTGAAAGTTTGTGGTCCTTAGAAATTGCTTCCATTTCACCTGGATCCGCCCAGCCAGGGCATAGCACTGCATCAAGAACCTCCCCTCGACCAGTTTGGTGTCACCAGCCTGTACCCCCAAAGCGGATGCTGCATGCCATGTGTGGTCGTCGAAACACCACAGAGACATCCACACGTTCTCGTCACGGCATGGCGGTCATATAGTTACCGTTTATGCAGAGTGTCTGTTGTGCATGTAGCTGCATTCGAAAAGATACAACATCTACATTGTTTTGAGGACCTCTTCCCCGAAAATATGGGAAGAGAACTATCAAAAGGGAGCAAAGGCGCTTGGCGTATGGGATCAAAGATCTCAGGTTCACAGGCTCTGAGGAGTTCTAACTAAGGTGAGGGCTCCTGCACGGGGACCCTGATGTGCTGGGAGCCGCAGGGTGACCAGCCCGGATAAGACCCGAGCTCCCAGAACACGTGCTTGCACCCGCGGAATAATGTATTCATTCTCTCAGTTTCAAAGGTTGCACACGCATGCTCCTGCTCAGGAGCCCCTGCTGGTGGGCGGCCATGGGCCATGGACAGGACAGATTGCTTGCAGAAGCACAGGGGTGTTGCAAGCAAAGGCAACGACCTGCCACGATGTAAGGACTGCAAAGGAGTAAGTGCATTGTGGCCACTCCATGCACTCGATTGATGGCTTGGAGATGGAGATTCGTATCTGCTGCAAATGGTTTCCCTGTCACTGGGTTGTATCAATTATTGTTCTTTCTGTGACGGAGTAAGTGGTGGAGTAAAAAGCTGAGTGAAGCCATTCTGTCTAAAATCATTTCTTGTAGACCAGACAGGCACTTTCCCCCCCATTTTTCTGCTCACAAACTTTTGGACCTGGGTGAAGAGCGAACCGAAGCCCTTCAGACAACCATGCGGCGTCATGCCAGGTGCGTTAGGCACTGCGCCACCAGGTCTTTCTTTGGCAGTGTATTGTTGTTGCTCGCCCATACCCCCAACACATGCAGTACAGAGAGCGGAGGAGGAAGCAACAACACAGCATGCGTTGCCGCCAACCACCTGAAACCAAGACACTGAATGTACCGGCAAGGAAATAAATGTGTGATGCCACCTAAACAATCCTAGGAGATTTACATTGCACAGCAGGACCACCACGGAACAATTCGCAAACTCGCACTAGGCTACCTGTACATATGGAACAGAGTACTTTGTCCCTCCAACACAGCGCATGGCGCACACAGCTGAGCAAGAGTTGCCTCATCCAATGTAGGGATGTGCCGGGTGTGGTTTTGTCATTTAGGTGATGCATGTCATGAGACAAGTTGGTTGTTATTCTTTGTTCATGCCTTGAGGTACTAGGGGGTCGCAGGTTTGTCCATGGTGCGCGATGAGCTGTGTAGTGCAGATTATTCTTCGATGCCCCAGGTTTGGGTACCCCAGATGGGCCAGCATCATACAACCGTTCAACGACTGCCGCTTTGACCTAACTAATGTGGAAGAATACAACCCGGGTGTCCCGTGCCTCACCGCTTTTCTTCTCCCAAGTTTGATAGTCCTTGGCTCAATGTAACCTCATGGGGTGAACCTATATCTCCATGCCCATGAAGGAATAGCAAAAATTTTGATTTTGGGGTGGTAGTCCATGGTCTTCACCCCATGTGTGACTATTGGGCAAGCTTGACGTGCATGTAACCGAGGCACAGCCAATTGTTAGCAACAGCCATTTCAGCCATCTTGGCCGCATGGGCCTAGAAGTTGGAGCCGGCTGGCCCAGACTAGTGGCTTCTGAACTAAGGCAAATTGGGTTGGAAGAGCCGAGGGTCTTAGCCCTACAAGGTAGGGGAAAGCAGCTTGTGAGGTGAAATCAAAGTGACGAGACGGGTATCACCAACTCTTTAAAGCCAGTGTATAGAGGTGATTTTTGCAGCATAGAGCTTTTTCACCGGTCGTGCATTTTTTTTTTTAGATGCAGACTGATTTTTTTGGAGGTTGTGTTTTTTAGCCAAAAAAAGTCTGCACTGAAAAAGACACTCCTCCCTAAGAGTTTTTTTGTGCGCCAAAAAAAATACCCACACATTTGCTCCCCGCACAGTGTATTTTATTTTGGTACCAATGCCGCTAATTTTAGAAGTTTAGAATTTTAGAAGTTTCGCAGAAAAGTTGTGGGGGATCATGTTGCCTGCAGAGACTTGGTGACGGCGCAGCCACTTTGATTTTGACCCCCTCCCTCTTCCTAAGGGCACACGTTGGCAGGGGTTAAATAGCCATTTTGATTTTGACCCGCGCACCGCAACTATTTGGGCGCGTGGCCATAATAGAAACCCATACTTTGTGGTATTTTGGGCCTTATTGTTGTTTGGTAGCCGGTTGTGATGCATTGGCGATATGGCATTTTTGGATATTTACCCTATTTGACTCTTTTCTACCTTTTTGCTCATTCTTACCACATCCATTCTTTTTTAAGGGCAATTTTTTCCCACCATGGGGACCCTGAGAAGGTGGCGGTGATGTAGCCAATCGGCCCAATTGTGGGTTTTCAACCTTCCAGTGCTATTGAGGAAACCGGGCCCATTATCGTGAACCTTCCGGTGCTATTGAAGATAACCGGTTCACATTGGTGCAAGGATATCATGCAAAAAACAGTACATCAACAAGGCATGGAATCCCCACATGCCCCAAAACGGATACGATACATTACATTACATGTACTGTATCACAACGATACGATACATTACACGTACTGTATTGTAGCAACCCTGCTGGCGAACAGTTCCACGGTAAGGTGTTCCCTGGAGTATCCAAACTCTTTTAGACCTTGGTCCAGGACCTCCCCAAGGAGCTGATAGTCCTCCGTCTTGGCGCCGACCATCATAGTAGAGGGCTCCTTCTTGCATACCCTCAGGTAGCTTGACGCTTGTTGAGTTTGCTTCAGTGTTAGAGATTCCCGTTGGTCAACATGGTCCACATGGAGGACATAGGGCGCCTGCAGCGTGAGGGACAAGATCTGCGGGTGTTCGGCGAAGAAGTAGGTACCCAAAACGGAGTCGAAGGCTTCGGTGTCCATCACGTAGAATCTGTGGGCAATACTCTTGGACGCCATAGGCACGTTGACCTCACAATCTCCACAGCTGTGTACCACATGGCCATCTCCCATGACTATGGCCGCGGTAGGCATGGTGTTATTAAGTACCCCACAAGGTAAAATTTTCTTGGCTACGATAGATATGGTGGCTCCAGTATCCAGTACCCCCAGGTAGTCTTGTCCCCCTAGTCGGATACGTACCCAAAACACCAAATTTGTATTTTTCCCAGGGCGTCCTTGTCCGAACTTCGCAGGCAGGGTGATATCACACCCCTGCTTGCGGAGCTTTCGTACCATTTGCATCAGGCAAGACTGCTTGCGTGAACCAGATTGGTCTCCGTCTTTGTTGGGACGTTTAGCTCCTTGTTCTTGTTGTCCTTGAGCTTGAGCTTGTGCTTGGGAACGGGTCGTAGGCCCCATGTTGTGATGACCACCAGAGTTGTCGGGGTTTCGAGTCACCCCTGGCGTAGGGCAGCGGTTTTCCCCGAATTTCTCCTGGGTCTTTTCCTTCTTCTTGTCAAGACCACCACGTCCACGACCTATGGCAAACATCAAAGAAAAAATTTAAAATTCCCGGTGCACTAGCAGAGGCCAACAAGGGCAAAACTTGGGATATTGGGGGGTATGGCAAGCATAAGACTAAAAATTCAAAATTCCTGGTCCACCAGCAGAGGTCAAGAAGCGCAAAAATTGGGACATTGGGACCTATGGCAAGGATCAGACTAAGAATTTAAAATTCTTGGTACACCACCACAAGCCATCAAGGGCAATACTTGGGACATTGGGACCTATGGCAAATGTCATACTCGAAATGTCAGGTTTGTGGTACACCAGCAGAGGCCAACAAGGGCATAAATTGCGACACTGAGACGTATAGCAAATTGTAGTTTCCGTAGAAACTGAAGCTTAACTCGTTCCCTGGAGCTGCCGTCAGCAGTGTTTCATGCAGTGTGCATTTGTCCCCTTGTTCGCATTTAGTTGCTTTTCGTGATCGAAATGGAGGATGTCGCATGAGCTCGACACACTGATCAAATTCTCCATGGAACACCGGGGAAGTGGTGAGGACATGTCGGCAAGAAGCAGGTGCTTGACTTGGCCAAATCGGAGTGGAACAGGATCAATCACAGTCACGGATGGGTGGCTCGGATCCAGCATGCAGTTCAACGGGTGGTGCTTGCGGTGCATGACGTCAGGGAGTAGTGGACTTTGCTGGCAGCGTACGAACTGTACACAGGGATGCTGTTGAAGCTACCAGACCTCGTGTTCGTGCCTGGTGAGCCGGAGAGGGACAAGCCTCAGATCTGGGTCAAGCGACTGGACCAATACAGGGTGGCCTAGATGAAGCTGCTGTTAGGCAAACGCTAGATGGTGAAGAACCCTAAGTCGGGAGGGGATCGGGCAGCCAAGGAGCCCAAGGCGTGATGCAGGCAAGGACCGCTGAGATTGTAGACTCCAGTAGCACGATGCCGGAGAAGCACATCATCGGAGCAAGCGGAAATGAAGGAGCTGGGGCGACCCCGCCCTAGAATGAGCCGGGAGGGGCGGATGTACCGATGGAAGAGGAATGAGCGACAACTGGTGTAGTAAGAAAAAGTGTATTTGCATGCCTGGTGGTAAGCTGTAGTTGTGATAGAGATGTCTACGGGCATACTACATTTTTATCCTAGTGTTGGCCTACGCAAAAGGGGGTGACAAAGCATTTTGACCTACAAAACGAAGCACTAAACTTAGGATGTTGTGTGGACCCCTGACGCCCCAACCGTTTTGACATTAACGCCATTTCCGGGATCGACTGAGGCGCTGACATTGGTTCAGACCCTTTACATTTTTCTATATTTTCTCATGAATGCTTAGCTATCCTAGTGGTTTGCACCCTAGGGGGCCGGGGCACCTCTTTTTGAGAGGTCGTGGGTTCAATACCCAGTCAGCCTAGCTAAGTAAGAAGGTCCCATGTGACATGGCAGTGACCTCAGCGCCACAAGCCATGCCACCTCAGCACCTATGCGACCCAAAACAAAGAGTGCACATCTCTAGATGGCACTATAGAAGGAGAGAGACCCCATGAGGGCAGTTTTACCTTTTCTTTCCTAAAATCTGTGGTCTTTGTGAGTTCCTTTGGGTACATACTCTCTCCATCTTTTCTTCATTGACTGCAGCCCTTCATGTTGTGGATTTGATCCCGACTTTCATCCTTTTGCACTGTGAGAACTTGGGAGCCTTTGTACTATCCTTTTATTTCATCAAAAACATTGGCAAGTGGAAAGCAAGGCATCAACAAGAAGCAGCAGGAGCAAGCAGGAGCAGAATATAAAACAAACACATCAAAAACTTCATCCGTGAAAGCTGTTCACACTTTCTGGTAGCAGAGACAACCAGTCTTTGCGTACCTGCAACCCTGTGCAGTACAACCGGTACGCCGAGACTGATCACTCTTGAAGCGCGGAAGAAAATATAATGGACACCAAGGACACTGCTGAGACGACAGTGCCTGAGTGGCAACAGCGAAGCTGGCACGAAAGCCCAAACCTGCTGGTGAATCTGAACCTGAGGACCCTCTACCTTCAGTGCCCTTAAGTGGGCTCGAGGATGATTCCCTTGCAAGCCTGGGAGCTGCCTTCAGCGATTTGCGCCTGCGGACACCTGAAGGCAAGGCGAAGGAGAAGGACACAGGGGATGGAGGAGCCGAAGACGACCGTGAAGACGAACATGTACGAAGAGATGATGTATCCTCCGGTGAAAGGCCCTCTGAGAGCGCTCCAAGCGCGACCGAACACTCTGCAACATCCTCTCCTACGGCCACTACACTCCCAGCTATACATCCAGCAACATTCTCTCCCGCAACCACTCTACCCGTGGGTGAGGGCACAGGCTTTACTGGCATGCCCTACCCAACCCATGGAGTGGAACCACTCGCTACTGAGCTACCTATGGCACCTCCGGTCAGCGAACCCGTGGCCTCTGGCTCGTCCTACGTTGGTATCCACGAGCCGGCCCCTTGTCCCGAACCTGGTACCTACCCTAAGGCCCCTTTTGGTGTTTGCCCTCTTCCAATGCCTGGCTATACCATGCCAGAGCCCTGCATTACTTCCCTCAGCGGCCTGCGAGGCCCTGAGTCTTGTGGAGGACGAAGCAAGGGGTCTGGAAGATCTTCTAACGAATCGCTTACGCGTTTTGAGCTAAGGTTAGCTCTCCGTGGGGCCACAGCTGATTTAGTTGGTGACCTCACTCAAGAGATCCGGGCCAAACTGGAGCCCCTGATTCCGCCTCAAGGATCCCCTGTGACCATTGGAGCTTCACCACACCGAGTACAGGCTAACCACCTGGTTGCTGGGCTAACTCATACTCTGGGTGGTGCGATAAGCCGACCTATGCCAACCCCTGCAGCTGTTCCAAGGAGTGCCTTCGTGCCAACAACAGCACAGCCGCCCTACGGCCATGTGGAGAATTCTACAAGAGCTGAGCTGGACCAGCTGGGGCTGACGGCCTTACGGGCTGGGATGGACGTAGAGCCCTATGGCTCCAGCGACTGGGGCGGTGACCGTTCGGACGACGAACCGCCATCCCTATCGTCAGCTTCACCCTCTGAGGACGACGACCCTGAGGACCACGAGAACTCACGTGGCAAAAGAGAGAGAGAAGAAAAGGAAGAGCGGGCGCCAAGAGAGGCGTCACTCCAAGGAGGCCAAGGCTATTGCGACCTCGAAGATTGTGGTGAACCTGCCTGAGTTAACCAGGAAGGACCGCAGCGAGTTCGTTGAGAGCTTTGGCCTGTTCCTGAGGATGACTGGCCAGACCCATGCTAGTGGGAGAGTGAAGTGTGACCTGCTCTGGCAGTGCTGCAAGACGAAGTACCTTGAGAAGCAAGTGAAGCGGATCACGACGAAGTCCGGCACGTGCGCCGATGTGTTGGTTGCCCTGGAGGACAGTACCCCTCCTACGAGACCGACTTGTCCATCCGGACCGAGATCCAGAACCTCAAGATTTTGTCCAACAACCCCAAGGCGGCCGGTATCTCCGAACTATTGGCCGACTTGGACCACTGCGTGGGGCAACTGACGCCTGGGTTCTATGGCAGCGACGAGCTGCTTTTTTTGCTGGTGGCCAAGATCCCACCAGACGTGTGGGATGAATGTCGGGCAACGGCGGAGCGCAAGGCAAGAACCTTCACCTATGAGGACTTGTCGGTGCTGCTATTGGAGCTGGCGCTGGAGAAAGAGAGCGACCAGCCCCTGAACACCTATCGCCCTGGAAGAGGCGGCTCTGGGAGCCATGGTCATGGGTATCCAGCACCTCGACCTGGACAGGGGTCAACCCCTAACACTGCTCGCTACATGAGCAGTGTTCAGGACCTCTTCTAGTGTGACGACAGAGACGAGAAGGGCAGCCTGGTGCATGCCCCAGATTGCGACCAGCACGAGTGCTTCGAATTCCAGGAAAAGAAGGAGGAGACCAACACCGGCGGCAAGGCCAAGATGCCCGTCCATTACAGGTACACCATCGCCTGTGCCTTCTGTGGCAAGCGCAAGCACTACGAGGACGAGTGCTACCACAAGCAGCCCTTGTCAGCCAAGCTGAAGAGTGAGGCACAGAATGGCGGTCAAGGAGGCCAAGGCGACGGTTGCAAGGGCAAGGGGAAGTCGAAATGATGAGGCGAAGGCCAAGAGAAAGGCAAAGGTGGAGGACGCGGAGGCCCTGACAACAAGAATCAGGACAAGAACAAGGACAAGTCCGGGGGAAGCCCCATTCCTACACCAGGGGGGACCAGTCCTGAGCCCTCTGGAAGGCAGCAAAACCAGGGGACTACGACCCGTTCCCAAACGCAAGCGCAACAAGAACAAGGAGCTAAGCGTGGCAACGAAGATGGGGACGAGTCTGCCAAACAAACGCTCACGCTTCATGCGGATGGCGCCAAAGCTTCGCAAGAAGGGGTTTGATGTTACGTGTCCCGCGGAGTTCTGACAGGGACGCTACGGGGGATCCACAGACTTGGTGTTCTGCAAACGTATCTGTCTAGGGGGACGAGAATACCTGGGGGTTGAAGCCGGTTCGGACCCCCGTGACCAGCTTCCCGTCACTTGGGGCATGTGCCTATTGGCCTATTGGCCGGCAAGCCGCCATTGGCTATGAGCGGCCGCATTCACAACCGAGGCGCCGCTGGCTGAGATTTATATATCAGAATATTAGGATTCAACAGGGTTTTTTTATCATAATGTTTCCGTAATTTTTCAGCCTTCCGTTCTGATTATCAATGTTTCGACGGCTGGCAGTTGGCCCGCGAGTTTGCGGTAACCGACTGTTTAACTGTTATTTTCAGATGTTTTATCGGAAACCCCGATGAACGAAGAAATTTCATCAGAAAAGGGCTCGTTGCTTCCGCAATTTTCATGTTATACACTCGCAAAATTAATCCGATTTTTTCAGCCTTTCAGAATCGGATTTTTGATTTCGAGGTCGCCGCACTGGATATGACTGATTTCGAGTGGTCCTACGTGTTCCCCGCTACACGAATCAACCCTCCTTTCGTTCTCTCCTTCATTTTTCTTGGAGGTATAGGCGAAACAAAATTGATTCGTGAGGCCACTTCGAAAAATCATATCTCTTGCTCACTGCGAGGACTTTCAATTTTGAGATATGGGTTGGAACCGCCTTGGTCTCAACTTAATTTGGGAAGCGTCAAACGCTCTTGGTATGCACAAATGCCTGTGGTATCAAAGGATCATGATCAAGAGGGTAGAAAGTGCTTTACAACTCTTGGACCGTGATACCGAATATTTTAATATGGGTTTCGAGTGTACCGCACGAGTGTTGGTGTTGCATAGAAACTTTCCTTGCGTTCCTACGTATTTTTAACGTGAAGTTATGTCCATGGAGGGGCATGGCATACCATGGTGGGAGCCACTTTTAAGGGTATGTGTTATATGGATGGTATGTGCTTCGCTATGCTCACGCCCATGTTATATATCTCCGTTTGTAGGAATATATGTGGAGTCATACGTGGCAAGGGCTTTGCCCATGTCCCAATGGTGAACTCCATAGCGCTAGACTAAGTCTACCGCACATATAGTGCATGTGGGAAGCCTTACGGCGCGACCCATAAGCGCCATTTCCAATTTTCCCATTTTCATGGTGCATGTCGAGGGGAGGTTTGAAGGTGTCTCCATGCGTCCATTTGGGGATCGAAATGGGGGGATCGTTCCCAAATGGTTCCAGGCAACAGTGTGTTGAACCTTATGTTGATACCATGGGTGAGCGAAGTTATATACTATTGTGATTACTTTGAAATTGGCAATAATTGCATGTTTTTGACCTTATTTTATGCTCATTTTTGTATTTTATGTGCTCAACTGGTCGGCTAACAGCAAAGTGCCTAGAGATCCGTGAACTATGGTATGTTGCTTATATGTTGGCATATGCTTCGGTGTTGTACGCCACCATATGCGGGATCGCGTGGTCACTTTGGCTTGGCGCACGAGGCCTCACAAAAATTGGTCCCAAATTCATGAGTTGAATTGTGAAGTGTGCCATGCACATAACCGGAGGGGTTTCTGAGCCAATGTTGGGATATTCTTGGGCATGGACCTTTGGTCTATATCACCCTTGTATATTACTTTCCGGTTCGACACATGCATGGAGCATTTGGATAATTGCTATATCCATTTTTGAGCATATATTTGAATTTTAGGCATTATGGTGTGTTTTGCCTAATGGTGCTATGTTGTGAGGTCATCTTCATGGGGCAATTCTCCAAGCCCAATCGACTCCAAGTCCAACCAAATTCATGTCAGGGTAGGGCATTGTCCTGAGTGCCACTCTAGGCCATGACACGCCACCCCCCCTATTGGGCTAGTATTTAGAGGCTTGGGCGTGACCACTTTTTAGGGGTTTGTGTAGTGACTTTTGACACATGGCATTTAGTCATATTATTTGACCTGGTTCAGGGCATCATGTTGGTGAGTCAAGGGAAGGTCTTGAGTCCAGGGAATGACGGGTCTATGGTTGTGATTGTGTTTGTTTACATCTTTCCCCAATTTTTGCTTGATTTGTGTTCATATGCCAATTTCAGGGCTTCTTTATTGCTTTTGGTGCAATTCTATGTACATGCCCAACGCCCGTGTCTCCGTGTGCACCGTGAGACGACCGGCGTGCTGAAGGGAGTTGTTGAGTGTCAACGCGGGACCTCATACACACTTGGAAGCCATCAGTGTGGATTGAGTATTGGGATGATTGTACTTGGGAGTTCGTTATTGCAAGGGATCAGGATTTCTGTGAAGGAGCCATATTTTACTATTTTTTGTGGGAAATTGTGCAGGATAAGGCAAGAACATGCAGAACCTGGTGAGGAGCAAAACCATAGGAGTGACGGGAAATGGTGGAAGGGGTACAGCAGGGGCCGGTCCTGGTAGGGACCTTCTTTATGGTAGCAGAGGCCTACCTGCCACCTACCGCCGCCCCGGGGACTTGGGCTCATATGAGCCCTGCCCAAGGACGCCCCGGGTGCAGATCGTGGAGTCCGTGGAGTCGACGCCGGACCTGGAAGCCCGAGAAGAGCGAAGACGCTCAGGACGGAGAGCCCTCGCAGGACATGGGCTAGACATGGAGGACCTGGCCTCCATGTGTGAAAGGCAATGCCGAAAGGCTTGCAACCTCCGCTCCGCTGCGGAGGAGTTGGAGGAGACCGGCAGCAACCGCAGGGCCCGGCGCTACCGGAAGCGCGGGTCCCCAAAGCCCGCGGTGGACGCTGGGGCGATGGAGACGGATCCCAGCCCGGTCAGGCTGTGGTCTGCTGCAGACCCCGAGGTGCACTCCGATGGCTATCGAACCGCTTTCCCTTCGGAGTCGGAGCAGATGGCCAGACCACCCACCAGGGCGCACACGGCCCCCGGACCCAGCCTGGAGCACGACGCCGAGGCATTGGAGAGGCCTGCCAGAGCCAGGACGGCACCTGTGGCCCGGCACACGGAGCCGGAGCTGGATACCATGGGCGACACACCAATGGCGGAGGAGGATCTGGTGGAAGGCACACTGAGTGCCACTGTGAGCACGTGTCCTTCCTCATCGGGAAGTACCCAAAGATGGGAATGGACGCCATCGTGCAGCACCTCGACCGCCTGGACAACCAGAAGGACGGCCTGGAGGAGGACATCGCAGGTATCCTGGATGACCAGTCGGAGGCGGAGAGGGACATGGCGGAGCTGCGGCCGGAGCAGGACCGGTACCGGGAGGAGCTGGAGATGGCCCTGCAGAAGCAGCAGCAAGTGGTGGACAGCCTCTCCCACCTGGTGGAGGATACGTCAGGGCGCCTGAAAAGGCTGGAGGAGTCACCCCTCGCCTCGGGTCCGGAGCTCCCGGCGAGGCCGGCCACGGCAGAGCTGGTTGAGCGGGTTAAGACCCTCAGGAGCGCCATGGAGAAGCCCATGGGCGGCCCTGCAGAGGCACCTTATGCGCCTCCGCGTGTTGACCCGGGTGTGCTGCTGTTTGTTCCCATGTTCAGCGAATCCATAATGCTCAGGGAGCACACGGCACCGGCTGGGTCCAGGCGGGAAGGGCACGCAACAATGGACCTGAGGAGCCCGACGGTTGAGATGTCCCATGCAGCCCGAAATCCACCGACCGCTACGGCCGCCCAAGCAGCTTATGAGGAAGAGGAGATCCAAACAGAAAGAGTTTCTGGTATCCCTTGCTTGTGATTGATGTTGAAAACCTTGATTTGCGTTTCCAAAGATTTTCCCCAAAACTGCAAAAGGGCAAAGTTCACGGTCAAGGAACACCACAAACAGGATCAAAGTCAGAATTGAGATAGTATTCTTCCAAATCAAAGCATTGTAAGCAAAGAGAGGCTGCAAATAGACAAATGAGGATTCAAACACACAGCTCAAATGGATTTATAAACAAAATACATGTTTTTGGATGAAAACTGGCATGGCCCATGTCCCATAGGTAGATCCAAGCACTTTATGTGCACTCTTTTGGTGAAGATGGGGCTCGTTAGGAATCTGGGGCATGGGTGTTGGGCCAGACACAGGAAATGGCTTGGCCAGCTTGGCCAAGCAACTGAATTCAGAATCAGTTAAATTTTGGACCACATTAAGTAGTAGAGACAATTGAGTACAGGGGTCCTGAGATGGGAGACCACTAGGCTTAACCTACAAGGCCCAATGCACTAAGTGCCTACTTTATTTCGGTAAAGCCTCCATGAGCGATGATACCTCCGCTCCTTTGAGTGGTAGGGGTGAACTTCATGGGGGTGTTAGGGTTGTAACCCTAGTTGATTGTGAAAGTGTACTTAAAGCTTCAAAAGAGAGACAAAAATGTTAAAGTGTTAGTCTCAGTACTTCCTTAGGCGAAAAGGGGGGCTGTAGCCTGGATCAAGTCCCCCAAGAAAGACATGGTAGTGACTTTTTCTTACTCCCCCCTGTAGTACTACTTACCTAAGCTAGTAGGACCAAGGAAAAAGGCTCAATTTACCCTGAAATTACCTCAGAAAATGTTGTAAACCTTCACAAAACCTCCAGAAAGATGTCCTCCAGATTATGCCCTATAGTTTTTGGTTGAAAATCCTGCAAAGTTTCTCGGAGTAAAACAGGTTCAACACACGTAGTAGAGCAAGAGAACAATGGGATCGTGTCAATGTTAAGTTTGTGAAATCCAGAGTATCACAGAAGGGCTGCATATGAACAAAGAAGGCATAAATACAAAGATTCAGTCACATATTTATAAAACTAATGGATTTTATGTGAAAACTGTCAAACGTATGGCCTCAGAATTGGACACAAGCACCTCATGTGCATCTTTTGGTTGACTATGGAGTTGGTTAGGAATCTGGGTCATAGGAGTTAGGCCAGACACAGGATATGGCGTGGCCAGCTTGGCCAAGCAACTGAATTCTGAATCAGTTAAAAAGTAGAACCACAACAAGAGGTTGAAAGATTGAAGTATAGGGGTCCTGAGGTGGGAGACCACCTACCAAGCCCAAGGCATGAAGTGCCTATTTTATTTCGGTATACCTCCATGAAGGAAGGTACCTCCGCTCACTTGAGTGGTAGGGGTGAACTTCATGGGGGTGCTAGGGTTATAACCCTAGTTCTTTGAGAAAGTGTACTTAAAACTTCAAAAGAGTGACAAAAATGTTTAAGTGTTAGTCATAATCACTTCCTTAGGCAAAAAAGGTGGTGTAGCCTGGATCAAGTCCCCCAAGAAAGACATGGCAGTTACTTTTTCTTACTCCCCCCTGGAGTACTAGTTAGCTAAGCTAGTAGGACCAAGGAAAAAGGCTCAAATTACCCTGAAATTACCCCAGAAAATGCTGTAAACCTTCACAAAACTTCCTTATCAGTTCATAGAAGCTGTTCACACTGCTGGTACCTTTTACAAACAGCGTGATGTACCGTGAATGATGTCCCTTCGAAGGGGCATTCCTCAAAAGTAGCTGGCGTGAGCGTAAACTTTTGGAAAAAAGAGTTTGGGGGCAGTGGGAATTGAACCCATGACACCCCACTCCAGAGGGCACATGGTTACCCACTAAGGTATGATCGAACGCTCTAATGCGGACGGTCGTCGCTGTATAAACAGCATGTTTTAGTAATCGTCCTGACCAACGGCCAGGGCGGAGCAATACTCCTGATGGAGCTCACAAAACTCCAGGAGCTGAAAAAAATAGAAATGAGAACCAACAGGGAGTGAAACCTGTGGAGTAGCGAAAGGGCTAGCGATTTAACCAGTCAAATCGCTAAAAATTGACGAAAAGACGTTAGAAATCGTCATTTATAGAACCAAACTTAAAGTCGCAGACAAGCGCAACGGAACCGCGAAGAGTAAAGGAAGTTGCGGTACTCCAAGGCACCTAAACAGAAAGGTGTGTGCCTTATTGTGTCCACAAAAACGAAAATTTTGGGTATGGTTACACCAAAAATTTAACCAACTGTAGGAAACAATCATAAAAATACAACCAAACAGGAGAACAGGCGAAAAACTCGCCTCTTAGGTATGCCAGTGTCATGCCACACGTGTGCATTGTGTTCGTCGTGTTTGTTTCGTTAAAACGTTAGGGTTGTTCTCGCTGTGGTTGTTGGGGGTTGGGCCTTCCCTACTCATCCCCCATACAGGTTAGAACTGAGCACAAAGGTATGCAAGACGAATGATGCGCGCAGAACACACGTAGGGTAAGAGAAAACGAAGTGCTCGCGATGCATGTGCCAAATTCCGACACACACACGTTGTTACGCTTCCCTGTGCCTCCACTCACCTTCATTTCTCCCTCACAGGACCAAAAGAAGTGTTTGCTCGTGTTTGTGTCGTTGCCGTCGCTCAAAAATAGGGTTGTCTAACACGCTTAGGCCTTGTTTTGCGTCGTGTTGCTGTTCAACTTACTCCATCCTTCTTTCTCTTTTCTGTAGGACACAAAACAGGTGGAAATCGCATGTCACACGATGCATAAAACGCTTAGGGTTGTTTAAAACGCGTAGGGTTGTTTTGCACTCGCGTTTTCTTCGGCATTCATATGGTGCATGGTGAGTAAGGTAGGTAAGCCCAGGAGGAGCCCACCTCCTGGTTGAGTTTCATGTTGGAATGGTGTGGTATGGCGTGAAGTGATGAGAACAACCTGTGCATACCTGCGCATGCACACATGCATTAAAGGGTAGGCCACGCGAAGTGCGCACGGTAAACCTTGTTTAGGCTACTCACGGCTTCGCCCTACGTTCTATAAGAGAACGGGCGAAGTCCTTAAGCTTGCTTGCTTGCACCTAGGTTCAGGAACAGTGTATTACTTTCCAGTCTAAGACCAGGATAATCCTGCGAGGCTGGTTAGGTTCCTCCGTCCTGAACCTAGGCCATCTGCCTTTGCTCTTCAGGTGGGAAAGGTACAGGGTGATTGGTGCACTTCATCATGGGGCCCCAGCACAAAAGGGGCGCTGATCACAAACAGCCAAATGGCCACTGCCCGAAAGCTTAGATGAGTAGGGCAGTCCGACAACTTCAACATCTGCGCTGTGCACGCTGTCTGAGCACTCCTTCCCTCCAAGCCCCAGCAGGGGAGACGCGTAGTGGCGTCCCTTGTAGGGCCACAGCTGCTTAGTAGCGCTGTGTTCGCTCGCCTTTTCACAGGGGAGTCATTAGGACTCGCGAGAACTTTGACAGCAACACCAAGTAGAGAGTGTGTGTAGGGTCAGCAAGCCTGGCAGTGACTGGGTGCAGTTGCGCTCACACTGTCTTCGAGGGCTGGTGCTGGCGTTAGTGAGTTTAGGACTTGTAGTGTGGGTGTCTCTGTCCCACCCGTTTCCTGCAATTTTAGCAGGGTTGGTGGGCTGAGGCTGTGGTTAGGTTAGTTTTTTGGCCACAATAGCAAAACGGCGTTTTCATGCCTTCGTAGCTTTTGGCCACCCCTCCCCTGTAGTAGCCAGGTAGGTAGGAAAACAATACCTGGTCTCAGAGCTGGGTATTCCCCCAGGTTTTCAGCGCCATCACAGAAACTGGGCGCTTAGGGGCGGGGAGACACAGGGCGTACCCTGTTGCACTGCTAAAACACCCGCCGGGTTTAGCAAGCTTGCAGACTTGGGTATAATTAGGACACCACTTCTGCAGCTTGCTCTTAGGACCTCAGGCATAGCACACTCACACATACATAGACATGTATAGCGACCAGGTTAGGCAGGGTAGAACCCCACGGGTCTGGACCAGTTAGGGGTCCTAACTGTGGGCACGCTTGTCCCCAAGGAGGGTGAACACACCTTGCTTGTCATTCCCCCCTGGTCATTAGCACAGGTAGCCACCGTTCATCGTTGGCTCCCCAGGGTCATCTCATTAGGGCACGTTCCATGCGCCACGTGGTCAACAGGGCACTCACTCACGCTGGAAACCACAAGCATCGGCGTGCAGGGCACAACCTGGCAGGGGCACGACTCCAAAAGCAGCGGATGTGTAGGTGGGTGGAAAACCGATCCCGATTGGGAGGGCGTTAGTACACTCACTGAAACTGGAGCTCTACCGGGGTCCTGTACCTGTCCTGGTTACACTAACTAGGAGGTTAGCTCCTCTTTTTACGCTGAGACATAGTCTCAGCTTGGGTTAGTAGCTGCACCTCGTTGTTCTCCACGAGGTAAGAACGGAAAACGGGGTCGATACTCCCGTCAGGTTGGATGAAGGCGGACATGGGTTCCCATGTCGCTTCTGAGACCCCGTACCCTTCCCAGAGGGTTAGGAACTTCCAACCTTGCTTGTACGCGTGGCGGGCAATGCCTGCCACCACGTAGTAGCCGTCGACTGCCATCTCATCGGCAGTCATTTCTTCGAGCTCGTCTGCCTCTTCAGGGCTGGCAGCGTTCTCTAGGTCAATGCGCTCCACCTCACTGTCACTGAGACGCCACTCGTCCCAGGACAAGTCGTCAGGGGCGTGATAGTGCCTCAGTTGTTTGGGGGCACATAGCAGTTCACCACCTAGACGTGGACTGCACCTGACATGGATCCTAGATCCATCAATCCTGATGATACGGTAGGGCCCAAAGTAAGGGTCCTGCAGGCAGTTACGGGGCCAGGAGGGTAGGCGGGAGTGGTGTACCAAAACAAGGTCACCAACCTTGAAACTGGCGGGCCGCCGTAGGCGGTTACGCCGACTCAGTTCACGATCACGTACAGCCCTCAGGTTAGTACCTGCCTGGTTAGCCATAGTCTGCTTGTGTTCCAGCCAGTCCCCAACAGGACTCTTGAAGTCCTCAGGAAAGGGGGTTTTGAAAAACCAAGCAGGTCTCCCTCCATGAAACAGTTCGTGGGGGGTGAAACCAGTGGATGAACTCCTCTGAGAGTTCATGGTTAGTACAGCCCAGGGTACAAGACGTACCCAATCTTTAGTACGCTCCTGTTTCATCAGGATTCTCAGGTTCTGTTCCACCACACGGTTCTGTCTCTCACACAGAGGGTTAGACGTGTGGGTATAGGGTACACCTGTGGTTACCTCTACGTTGAGGGCGTTCAGCACCCGCTTGTACCATCCAGTGTCACTGCGGATGCGTACGTCCTCATCAGAGTGCACCTGTTTAGGTGCCCCATAGGGTTCGAACCACTGTTCGACCAGTAGTTTCACCGTCTGCTCACCTGTGATTTTCTTGTTGCAAGGAAACACACGAGTGAAGCGTGACAGGCCACAGGTTACAACCAGGCAGCTATCATAGCCACCGAAGCGGGGTAGGCCGTGGATGAAATCCACGTAGAGAAGAGAGTTAGTGCAGTAGGGTATGGGCAAGCTGGAAATCAGACCCCTGTCCCTACTGTCGCTTTGCTTGCTGGCGTGACAGTCACAAGCATCAACAATGGTCTGCATACGGGCCCTCAGCTCAGTCAGCGTTAGGTTAGAGTAAAAGCACTCCCGAAAGAACTCCACTGAGCGGTTAGCCCCAGTGTGACCTTAACTGAGATGGGCCCATTGCAGACACCCATCGAGCCGTGCCTCAGGCACAACTATACGGTCCTCATAGAAGAGGTACTGGTTATTTTTATACCACTGGTGCCCGTCAATGACACGGGGTTCGAGACCAGTGCTGAGGGTATGGAGAATCTCTTTATACTCTGACTGATAGTCGGTTAGGCTCCAACCCTCGAGGATTCCGGCCGTGCGCATGGACAGGTCCAGCTGCACGTCCATTCGCCCGAAGGCCTCTTTAGCCAGGACCTCAGAGCTCTCACCTATCAGCGCATCAAAGTTGTTGCGCGATATATAGTCAGACAGTTCATTCTTTATACCAGGAATATGGTGGACAGTCAGTCTGAACTGACTGAGGTAGGTCCACCATCGTTTTAGTTTTGCTTTTTCAGGTGGAGGACCCTTCTGAAAGGACTTCACCGGTTCCTGGTCACAGAGCCAGACGATAGGGTTAGAACCTAAGAGTCGGGATTGAGAAGAAAGAACTAGCATACCAGCCAGGAGTTCCTGGTCATAGGTACTGTAGTTGGAACGTGCCTGGTTCCATTTCCAATTCCAGTGACCCAGAGGCACCAGTCGCCATTCACTGGAAGGATAGTCGTGTTTTAGGGAACCATCACGGTTCAGTCCCGTGGTACGGAGCCACAAATACAGTCAAAGACATGATCGCCCAGATTAGAGAATTCGTCGCCACGGAACCGGATGACAAGATCGGAGACCTCGTCGTCCTAGCCCTGACCCTAGCCCCAACCATAACCTTGACCCTCACCGTAATCCATTCTTTTGATGGTTTGAATTCTTGATTTGTTGGTTCAGGTATGGACTGGGCACCGAGCTTTGCATGTATGCACATTTTGCAGGTCTGCGTACTTTACCGGTTCGAAGTTCGGATTCAGGGTTTAGAAGGTGAGAGGGGCATGCACGCTGTCAGCTGGTTCTAGTGGATGAGGGAATTGGTTCTGTTGGGGAGGTGATTTGACAGGCTTGGAATCATCTGGTCTTGTTGCTTCAGGGTTTGGATCTCGATTCGTTTACTGATGTGGATGACGCCCAGGAACTCAGGCGTCTGCTGAACCTAAGGGCTGAGGGTATTGAGCGCCAGGAACGGCTGCTACACCTCAGAGAGACCTGGAAATCCTCCATCTGGTCTGAGGAGGATGACGAGGCCTATACCCTGCCTGACCCCGAAGTGCCACTAGTGTATTCGCTGCACTATGGGCAGCCATGTACCCCTGAATGGGATGACAGCTCTGTGCCTGCCGAAACTGCTGATCGGCAGAAAAAGAGCGAACGTGGCAAGAGCAACCTCCATTCCGAGGAGGATTTCAAACAGAAGATCGAGAGTCTAAACCTGGACCCCCGATTGAAGAAACTGTTGCTAACCTAGGAGGAGCTGTGCGGCGCCCTGCCGCCTCCCCTATCCTGTAAAAAACTGGTCCAGATGGACCTGAAACTAAAACCTGAGTTTGAGAAGACGCGGGTGAGGCGTCGTCCCTACCCCGCTCCACAGGAACAGGTTGAGGAAATCGAGCGCCAGATCCAAGAGTGTATTGATGCTGGCCTCGTGGAAGAGTATAAGAAGGGGGACTATCCCCACCACTGCAGTCCTTGTTTCCTGGTTGCTAAACCTGGATCGACTGCCCTGCGAGTTGTTGTAGACTATGGTGAGGTCAACAAGAAGACCCAGAACCACTCAGGGAGTATTCCTAACATGGAAAACACCCTGGAGCGTATTGCCAAGTGCAGGTATAAAACTAAGATGGACAAACGCAGTGGTTTCTGGCAGATTGACCTGACCGCCGCAGCCCAGGAACTGCTGGCGTTTATAACCCCTAAGGGTCGTGTGTTCAAGTGGAAGGTTATGCCTTTTGGGGTAGCCAACGCCCCGGCACTCTTCCAAGAACTGATGAACAAAATTTTGTACATACTGAGGCGCAGACCTCTAGTACAGGAGCTAATCTCTCGGGGTGCAGAAATGGAGGCCCACATCGATGATGTGAGTTTGGGTACCAATACCCAAGAGGACCATGTCCTTCTCCTCCGTGAGTTTTTCATAGTGTGTCAGGAAAACCATCTCCGGATCAAACTCGAGAAGTGCGAGTTTATGAAAGAGGAGATGGAGTACCTGGGTTTCGATGTGGGGTATGGCTGGTGCAAACCAGCCGCGTCTAAGATGCAGCCCCTACAGGACATGCAGATTCGCGATGACCCTAAGAAGGGTCTACACGATGTGAGGAGTTTCGTGGGCGCCTGTAACTTCTATAGGCGTCACATCCACAACTTTACCTACTCTTCTGCCCCCCTGACTGACCTTATCAACAAAACTACTCCCTGGAGGTGGACCTCCAGAGAGGAAGAGTGTTTTCAGGAGTTGAAGAAGAAGATCGCCTCCTCCAACTGCCTGGGGGTGCCTCGCCCTAAGGGTGAGATTGTCCTAATCACTGATGCCAGTGATGTAGGGGGGGGTGGAACTATTTACCAATGGCACGAGCTTAACCCAGCTGAACTGACTCATTGCCATTACCGTACCGTCATGTTCAGACAACGGCATGTTGTTAGAGGCGGGCCTTGCTCGAGCATCAGGGCTCGAGGTTTCAGGCTCTCCTGAGCTGGTGTGCTGCATGTGCAGCACGGGTGTCCCAACAGGGGAAGGTTGTCCAGAGGTAGTGTCCAGGTCTACCTCCTCCAGCAGCAGCTGGGCCAGAAAAGCACTGTGTTTCAGCTCAACACAGTGGGGATCAACAGGGGGGATGGTGCTGGCGATCTCAGACAGTTGATCGTCCTCATCCTCCCTCACAGCAGCAGGTTTCACACTGTCATCGGGGAATTCACACCCTGTAAGTGTGGCAGAGATATGCTCAGGAGATCTCTTTTTGAGATCAAAAAGGGTCAGGCCACGATTTTCGGCCATGACCTCTTTCAGTAGCAACTGATCCAGATCACACAGGGGTACAGGGTTGAGAGATCCATCGACGATGGACAGGAAACTGGCCCATTCAGGAGCCTGCATGGCTGTGTCTGAGTCCTCAGGCACATAGATAGGACCGTCGGGGAGTTGAACTCTTCCCACTGTCATACGGTCCAGTAGTCGGCGCCAATAGGCGTGCTCACCCGAGCTACCCCAGTCAGGGGTGCACATCACGACCCTTCCTGCCTCGTAAGCGATCTTGGTTAGAACCTTCGCGAGCAAGGAGAAGGGAGGGTTAGCATACACCAGGCCCATAGTTTTCCAGAAGAAACGGAAAGCATTGTTCGTTCGCTTGGAACAATACAGCTGCATGACATGCTGCTGTGGGCTCGCGAACAACTCAACCTGGATCTCATCCAGGGATAACTGCAGGGCCGCCAGTCCATTTTCAAGGGCATGGCGGGCCAATTGGTAGTTTTCAGTGCGATAACGTGTCTTAGCTGCGTAGCGCAGCCCAGACTCTTTTCCTCCTGACAGCTCCAAAGGTACGGAGAAGAGGCCATTGCCAAAGTCGCAATGCAAGGAGTAGGGGCGTTGGAGAGACAACATTTTCACCTGGGGGTTTCTCCGCAGAACGTCAGTGCCAATGACGATGTCAAAGGCGTCAGTGTCCAACACTCTGCAGTGTTGGGTCACAGTTTCATCGCCCAGACATATTGACACATCAACCCCACCCAGGGATTGGATAGTCCGCCCATCCCCTACTCTAATGGCCACAGTCTTAGTTTTCTTAAAAGTTTTGAGCAGGCGCCGGGCCACTATAGACAGTGTCGCTCCGGTATCAAGCACTGCTCGAAAAACCTGATCCCCAATTTTCACGAGGATCCACAAAACCAAGTCCTCCTCTTCAGAGCCGCCCCCCTACTCCTCGGCAAGGAACTTCACCTCCACCCCAGCAGCCATAAGAGACTTGGCCATCCAGGCCAGTCGCCTCTTCTTAGAGTTGGACGCCTCAGGGGAGGCGTTGTCACCCTCAGGGCGCCTCTTGGGGTTCGCTTCACCTGAACCTGGGGTTACAGCAGGGGCTGAGGAGCGCCTCTGGGGGTCGGGGGTACCACCTTAGCCCCCACCTTTGCCACCTCCTTTGCCACCCCCCTTACCATCTTTGTCCCCATTCACGGGACTCCTGGTAGGGGTTTGCGCCTTCTGGCGTTCAGCCTCTTGGCGCTTGTGCTTGTCGCTCTCCTTCTTTTTGAGGTGGCATTCGTCCTCATAGTGGCGCCGCTTGCCGCAGTACCCACAGGTGATAGTACACCTGAAGTGGTCCTGGTGTACTACTGTTTTCCCGTCTTTGGTGTGTTGCTGCCGCTTCAGCTGCAGCACACAACCACTGCGACGGTCGCAGTCATGGGCATGACAGGGTCCCCCCTTGTCATCGACGGGTTTGCAATAGAAGAGGGGGGGTGAACCTGTCTCTGGTTTTACCTCATTCATTGCACGTAGGTTCCCCCCTCCCTTGCCACCACCCTTGTTGGCGTTGGGGGGGGTCCTGTTCCCTCTTCCCTCACTACGGTCAGGGGTGGGGTTGGCACCTTTCTCTAGGTGCCTCTTCAAGAACGTCTCCATGTGGGAGTCGTTCTCCCTTTCCAGGGCCAGCTCAATCAGCAGGTCCACCAGATCGTCGTACGTATGCGTACGACGCTTTCTCTCAGACGTGGACCTGCAGTCTTCCCACGTGCGGGGGGGGATCTTACCCACCAACCACAGGTGGGGCTCCGTAGGTCCATAGGAACCCACGTTCATCCGAGAGAACAGATACTCTAGGTCACACACGTACTCAGAGATTCGCGCAGCGGTGGGGAATTCAGGGAGCAATGGGAGCTCCTCAATCTGAGTGCGGACACTGAGGTCTGTCTCATACACGTGGAATGTTTTCTCCACCCTCTGGAGTACCTCAGCCCAGGTTGAACAGGTTTTTACAATCTGCTTAACCTGTTTTTGCAAAAATTTCTTCTTGCATGATCGCTTGAGGAGAGAGCATTTGGTGGCCACATCCACATGGGATTGGCCGGTCAGCAAAAGAAATTCGGCAAACTCCTCTGCCCATTTGGGCAGGTTTTTGGGGTCAAACTCCGGCAGCTCCAGCTGGATGTTTGCCTGTGCAATCGGTTTGCCACTCTTCCCACCCCCTGAGGTTGGTTCTGTAGGGGGGGGTGCTCTCCCAGCGAGCGGTGCCAGGGCAGTTAGCCCTCTTTTCTCAGTCTCAGTGACTGGATCGTCCCGTAGTTCAGCCATGGGCACTGTCCTGGCACGGGGGTGAAAGGGGCTGGGGCAGGTTACCTTAGGCAACAGCCTAGAGACCCTTGATCTCTTAAGGTCATCCGCCAGGGTACTCAGACCGGGGGAGAGGGAGGAGGACTCTGGCTTGGGTAAGGGTTCAGCAATACCCAATTTAGCCTTAACGGCCTCCGACAGGGCCGTCACATCTGGGTCATCTGACCCAGACAGTAATTTGGCCAACAGCTCGGCCGTGTGATCTAGGGCACCGTAGGTAGGCCCTGGATGATGATGTCCCTCTCCTCGAGTTTGGCATACTTCGGGTGCCCCTGGGGTTGGACAACACGCTCTGGGGTACTCGTATCTCGGCCTTCTTGGCAGCGATGTGGTCTCGGTTCGGTCAGACCTCTGGTAGGACCCCAGGTCCGTACGTGGGATAGAGCCGTGTAC
This sequence comes from Eutreptiella sp. 'Long Island Sound 2002', assembly GCA_964036045.1. Classification (NCBI taxonomy): domain Eukaryota; phylum Euglenozoa; class Euglenophyceae; order Eutreptiales; family Eutreptiaceae; genus Eutreptiella; species Eutreptiella sp. 'Long Island Sound 2002'. The sequence goes on from OZ038384.1 coordinate 85,464,897, forward strand.
TGTCAGTGGTTCCTCACCGTCTTCTCCACGGGTGGATTTATAATAATCCTCATGTAGGATATATGCATCCACTTTCCTCCTCAGATCCTCGTACTCTTCAGGACTTGCAATGGCTATTGAGGATGTAGCCGGACAGGAGGATCTTGAGACTGAGGCTTCCACTCGCCTGCGGAGGTGTTGCAGGCTGTCAGCGCCGTGGGCCGCTAAGGCCTCGGCGGTAAGGATACTCTTTTCCGCCCTTCTGCGATCTGGATCTCCTTGAGACCCAGATGCAACACTGAGATGATGTGGCGCTCTGCAAGGTGGTTCACTCATAGGGTGGGCCATGCTGCCCATTTGGACTTGGACAGTTCCTATGGGGTAAGTCCTGGCGGACAGTTGTACGCTTGGAGTGGACATGATGACCTTGTTGTTGAGCTTTTGTGTGCACTTCTTCTCAGGGTCGGTTCCAAAGGTCCCAAGGGCTTGCTTCTGCTACCGGAAAGATGTCCTCCAGATTATGCCCTATAGTTTTTGGTTGAAAATCCTGCAAAGTTTCTCGGAGTAAAACAGGTTCAACACACGTAGTAGAGCAAGAGAACAATGGGATCGTGTCAATGTTAAGTTTGTGAAATCCAGAGTATCACAGAAGGGCTGCATATGAACAAAGAAGGCATAAATACAAAGATTCAGTCACATATTTATAAAACTAATGGATTTTATGTGAAAACTGTCAAACGTATGGCCTCAGAATTGGACACAAGCACCTCATGTGCATCTTTTGGTTGACTATGGAGTTGGTTAGGAATCTGGGTCATAGGAGTTAGGCCAGACACAGGATATGGCTTGGCCAGCTTGGCCAAGCAACTGAATTCTGAATCAGTTAAAAAGTAGAACCACAACAAGAGGTTGAAAGATTGAAGTATAGGGTTCCTGAGGTGGGAGACCACCTACTAAGCCCAAGGCATGAAGTGCCTATTTTATTTCGGTATACCTCCATGAAGGAAGGTACCTCCGCTCACTTGAGTGGTAGGGGTGAACTTCATGGGGGTGCTAGGGTTATAACCCTAGTTCTTTGAGAAAGTGTACTTAAAACTTCAAAAGAGTGACAAAAATGTTTAAGTGTTAGTCATAATCACTTCCTTAGGCAAAAAGGGTGCTGTAGCCTGGATCAAGTCCCCCAAGAAAAACATGGCAGTGACTTTTTCTTACTCCTCCTCATCAGTTCATAGAAGCTGTTCACACTGCTGGTACCCTTTAGAAACAGCATGATGTACCGTGAATGATGTCCCTTCGAAGGGGCATTCCTCAAAAGTAGCTGGCGTGAGCGTAAACCTTTGGAAAAAACGTTTGGGGGTAGTGGGGTTTGAACCCATGACCTCCTCCTTAGAGTACGCATGGTTACCCACTAGAATATGATGGAACGCTCTAATGCGGACGGTCATCGCTGTATAAACAGCGTCTTTCAGTAATCGTCCTGACCAACGGCCAGGGCGGGGCAATACTGCTGATGGAGCCCACAAAACTCCAGGAGCTGAAAAAAAAAGAAATCAGAACCAACAGGGTGTGAATCCTGTGGGTTAGCGAAGATGCTAGCGATTTAAAAAGTCGAATCGCTAAAAATCGACGAAAAGACGTTGGAAATCGTCATTTACAGACCAAAACTCAAAGTCGCAAACAAGCGCAACGGGGCCGCGCAGAACAAAAGAAGTTGCGGCACCTCAAGGCACCCAAACAAAAAGGGGTTTGCCGTGCCCTGCTTATGAAAAACCAAAATTTTGGCATGGTTACACCAAAAACTTTATAAACTATAGGTACGAACCTTAAAAACACCAACAAACAGAAGAGCAGACGAAAAACTCGCCTCTCAGGTATGTCAGTGTCATGACACACGCATGCATTGTGTTCGTCGTGGTTGTTTTGTTAAAACGTTAAGGTTGTCCTCGTTGTGTTTGTTGGGGGTTGGGCCTTCCTTGCATTTCCCCCGCACAGGTTAAATCAGAGATGAAAGGTATGAGCGACGAATGGAGCGCGCAGAACGCACGTAGGGTTAGAAAAGACGAAGTGCTCGCGATGCATGTGCCAGATTTCGACATACACAGGTTGCTACGCTTCCCCGTCAGGGTTGGTAAAATACAGTACGTGTAATGTATTGTATCGTTCCGATACAGTACTGTAATGTAATGTATTCTATCTCAAATTTTTCTGGCAAAGTACTGTTTGCTCACAGAAGTGATGTCCCTTTACTTTGCAGCTATTCTCTTTTAGTTTACACCCTGCAATTGCTTGCGATAAGCATGACTTGTCTTTCCTAGAACAATCCCATTCCTCTCAAACAGACCGCATCCATAGCTCAGGCTGCTTTTCCCAAAACTGCAAAGCAATTTTAGAACACTCTCCTCAAACAAGTTTGAAAAACCTGCAAAATATCTCTTAACCTAGGGGAAAATTCAGCATTGGTTTTAAAAACCTGCGGTGTGGCGTGCTTGTGCTTGTACTTGTGAATGAGTGGTGTGCTTGTGTGGAATGCGAGTGCACATGTAGTTAGTGAGGTGCAAAACTGGTGATTGAAGTTCCACCTCAAAACTCAAAACCAAATTTTCCCAATAAACAAATATACACAAACAACAACGCCTTTTAGGGACAGGGTCAACCCTGGCAAACTTTGCACAAAGAAATTAGTTACACACTTGTATTTTCTGAAAACCAGTAAGTATCCGTGCCGGACCTCGCTCACCTCAGGCAAGTTCATCAACACCCCTTGGAGGGGTACAATTAACCTCTCAAATGGGAAAACAAAAGCAAGCTTGCACCTCAGCAGGTCAGTACAAAGCCCTGTTCAAATTTTCAGGGCTGGCTGGGGCACTGGCGTGAGAGCCACAATTTCAGATTCAAAGATTTACAGTGCATCTTGGTGAGCAGCACGCGCGAACACTCAAATGACACCCACAGTACGCGCCAACACTCAAATGATACCCACAGTACGCGCAAACACTCAAGTGACACTCACAGCACGCGCGAACACTCAAGTGACACTCACAGCACGCGCCGACACTCAAATGACACTGACAGCAGGCGCCGACACGCAAATGACACTCACAGCACGCGGGAACACTCAAATGACATACATAGCAAGCAGCAGCCGCAGCCGCAGCAGCAGCAAGCAGTAGCACCAGCAAGCAGCACCACCAGCGAGCAGTAGCAGCGCTTGCAGCAAGCAGCAGCAGATCCAGCAGCACAGCGGCAGTGGCAGCTTCAGCAGCAGTAGCGGCACTCAAATGACACGCACAGCAGGCGCGAACACTCAAGGACACTCACAGCACGCGCGAACACTCAAGTGACACTGACAGCACTTTCTTCCTCTTGTGCTCCTTCTTCGTCTTCTTTGTCTTCACTCCTCAGTCTTCTCTTCTGCAGCTTCTCGATCTTCTTCTGTCTTCTTCTTAACGTCTCTTTGATCTCCTTCGCCTCTTCCGCTCCTTCTTCTGTTCTTTCTGTCTGCATATTCTTCCCTCCTGTTCTTCTTCTCCTTCTGCTTCACTTGCTTCTTGTGTCGCCCTGCACACGCAGAAGAAGCAGAAAAATTCAACCACCAATCGTAATCAAACGAAATTCAAATCAAATTCATTGCAAATTCTATAAAATACCTTGCATTTGCACCGTTAATCCTTGGCAACGTTTGTTTGCTCTGCGGCGGCACGCGCGCCTGGCGCCAGTCGGCGGCCACCCCAGAAGACACGTACTGTATTGTATTCTCGCGATACAGTACGCGTATATATACGTTACGCGTATATATACGCCGTCTTTTCCAACCCTGTTCCCCGTGCATGCATTCACCTCCTTCTCTCTTCCACAGGTACCCAAGAAGCGTGTGTTCGTGTTTGCGTCGTGTTTTATCGTTAAAAACAGGGTTGTTTAAGACGCTTAGGCTTGTTTTGCGTTGTGCAGTGGTCCCTCATTCTCCATCCTTCCTTTCTGCAGGGAACAAAACAGAAAGAACACGCATGTCACACGATGCATTAAACGCTTAGGGTTGTTTATAACTCGCAATAGGGTCGTTTAAACGCGTAGGCTTGCTTTGCGTTCGCTTCCCTTCGGCATTCACACGATGCATGGTGAGTAAGGTAGGTAAGCCCAGAAGGAGCTCACCTCCTGGTTGAGTCAGATGTGTTTAGTTTTGTTTGGCCCAGCCTCCGTTCCCTGCATGCGTGCGCACGATGCATTAAAGGGATTGACAGTAGGCCACGCGCTGTGCACGCCGTACTAACCCTTGCCAGGTTACTCAGAGCTTCGCCCTACGTTCTATAAGAGAACGGGCGAAGTCCTTAAGCGTGCTTGCTTGATAGTGAGGTTTGGTAATAGTCAATTATTTTCCAGTTAGAGACCCGTATAATACGGCGAGGCTGGTTAGGTTGCAGGACCAAGCCTCTCTCCATCTGCCTTTGCTTTACAGGTGGGAAAGGTACAGGGTGATTGGTGCACGCAGCAGCTGCCTTCGGCGGCTTCCGAATTTTCTGCCCCAGCTAAACAGGGGCGCAGATCACACAAACACATGAGATGGAAAAATGAACGCCATCGTCAAGATCAACACTTACTACACGCCTTGCACGCGGCACCTCTTCCCTCCAAGCCCTGGCAGAGAAACGCGTGGGGGCGTCTCTGTCAGGCCACAGTCGCCTAGTGGCACTGTGTTCGCTTGTCTTTTCACAGGGGAGCCACTAGGGCTGGAGAAATCTTCGTCAACGCCACGAAGTAGTGCGTGTGTGTAGGGTCAGCAGGCCTGGCAGGGACTGAGTGCGGTTGTGCTCACCCTGCCTTCAAGGGCCGGTGCTGGCAACAGTGAGTGTAGGACCTGTAGTATGTGTGTCTCTGTCCCACCTGTTTCCTGCAATTTTAGCAGGGTTGGTGGGCAGTGGCAGTGGTTAGTCTAGGTTTTGGCCACGGTAGCAAACAGGCGTTTTCTGCCTCATAGCCTTTGGCCACCCCTCCCCTGTAGTAGGTAGGTAGGCAAAACAATACCTGGTCATATGCACTGGGTATTCCCGCAAGGTTTTGCGCCAGCACAGAAATTGGGCGCATAGGGGCGGAGAGACCCGGGGCGTACCCCGTGGCACCGGTAAGACATCCGCCAGGTTTAGCAAGCGCGCAGACTTGGGTATAATTAGGACACCACTTCTGCCGCTTGCTCTCAGGACCTCAGGCATAGCACACTTACACATACGTAAGCATGTATAGCGACCAGGTTAGGAAGGGTAGAGCCCCATGGGTCTGGACCAGTTAAGGGTCCTAACTGTGGGCACGCTTGTCCCCAAAGGAGGGTGGACACACCTTGCTTGTCATTCCCCCCTGGTCATAGGCACAGATAGCCACCGTTCATCGTTGGCTCCGCAAGGTCATTACATTAGGCCACGACTCATGAGCCACGTGGTCAACAGGGCACTCACTCACGCTCGGAACCACAAGCATGGGCGTGCAGGGCACAACCTGCAAGGGCCACCTGCTCTGGTTACACTGACTAGGTTCCTGGGAGGTTACTTCCTCTTCTTACGCTGGGACAGGGTCTCAGCGCGGGTGAGCAACTGCCCCTCGTTGTTCTCAACGAGGTAGGAACGAAAGATGGGGTTGATACTCCCATCTGGTTGTATAAAGGCTGACATGGGCTCCCAGGTAGCTTCTGATAGCCCATAGCCGTCCCACAGGGTCAGGAATTTCCAGCCCTGTTTATACTCGTGGCGTGCAATACCTGCAACCACGTAGTAGCCATCGACTGCCATCTCCTCGGCAGTCATCTCCTCGAGTTCGTCTGCCTCCTCAGGGTTCACAGCGTTCTCTAGGTCGATACGTTCTACCTCACAGTCAGGCAAACGCCACTCATCCCACGATAGTTCATCAGGGGAGTGGTGGTGTCTGAGTTGCTTAGGAGCACACAACAGCTCCCCACCTAGACGGGGGCTGCACCTCACATGGATCCTGGATCCATCTATCCTGATAATACGATAGGGCCCAAGGTAGGGGTCCTGCAAACAGTTGCGGGGCCATGTGGGCGATCGCGAGTGGTGTACAAGCACCAGGTCTCCTACCTTGAAACTGGCAGGACGTCCTGTGCGGTTACGCCGGGTTAGTTCGCGTTCACGAACGCGTTTCAGGTTAGCTCTAGGCCAGATAGCTAGGTCCCTCCAGTGCTCCAGCCAGTCCCCAACTGGGCTCATATAGTCCTCGGGGAAAGGGGTTTTGAAAAACCACGCAGGACGCCCCCCATGGAACAGTTCGTGGGGGGTATAGCCGGTAGAAGAACTCTCTTGAGAGTTCATGGCCAGGACCGCCCAGGGAAACAGGCGTACCCAATCTTTGGTGCGCTCCTGTTTCATCAGAATCCTCAGATTCTGTTCCACCACACGGTTCTGTCTCTCACAAAGAGGGTTCGACGTGTGTGTGTAGGGTACACCTGTGGTTACCTGGACGTTCAGAGCGTCCAGTACTCGCTTGTACCATCCGGTATCACTCCGGATGCGTACATCCTCATCGGAGTGGATCTCTTTTAGGTGCCCCGTAGGGCTCAAACCACTCCTCCACAAGGATCTTCACAGTGTGCTCTCCTGTGATCTTCTTGTTGCAGGGGAAAGCACGTGTGAAGCGGGTCAGACCACAGGTGACCACCAAACAACTGTCATAGCCACCAAAATTAGGCAGACCGTGGATGAAATCCACGTACAACAGAGAGTTAGCACAGTTGGGTATAGGAAGACTGGAGACCAGTCCCCTGTCACGTGAGTCGCTCTGTTTGCTGGCGTGACAGTCACAGGAGTCCACTATGGGCTGCATACGGGCACATAGTTCAGACATGGTTAGTGGGGAGTAGAAACGCTCCCTGAAGAAGTCAACAGACCGTTTGCACCCTGTGTGCCCGGAACTGTGGTGTGCCCACTGCAGACAGCCGTCCAGTCGTGCCTCAGGCACGACTATGCGGTCCTCATAGTATAGGTACTGGTTATCTTTATACCAGCGGTCGCCATCTATCAGGCGTGCCTCTAGGCCATCACTGAGGATACTGAGTACACATTGGTACTCAGCCTGGTAGTCTCTCAGACTCCAGCCCTCTAGTACACCCGCCGTACGCATGGATAGGTCCAGCTGGACATCCATACGTTGGAACGCCTCTTTGGCCAACGCTTCAGACCTCTCACCTAAGAGGGCGTCGAAGTTATTACGCGAGATGTAGTCAGCCATCTCGTTCTTTATACCTGTTATATGATGGACGGTCAACCTGAACTGACTCAGGTAAGTCCACCATTGTTTTAGTTTCGCTTTTTCAGGAGGCGGGCCCTTCTGAAATGTCTTCACAGGCTCCTGGTCACAGAGCCTTACGACAGGGTTAGTACCAAGAAGGCGGGACTGGGAAGAGAGCACGAGCATCCCAGCCAGGAGTTCCTGGTCGTAGGTACTGTAGTTGGATCGTGCTTGATTCCACTTCCACTTCCAGTGCCCAAGGGGCACCAGACGCCATTCATTGGCGGGGTACTCATGCTTCAGGGTTCCATCGCGGTTCAGACCTGAAGTGTGAAACTGGCAGTGAGACAACTCATGGGGGTTAAGCTCCTGCCACTGGTATAGGGTACCACCCCTTCCTACCTCACACGCATCCGTGACGAGTATTATCTCGCCCTTAGGGCGGGGTACCCCCAGGCAGTTGGTGGAGGATATTTTCCTCTTCAACTCCTGTAAACAGGCCTCCTCCTTGTCGGTCCACTGCCAAGGGTTGGTTTTCCTTATAAGGTCAGTCAGGGGGGCTGATGAATACGTAAAATTGTGGATATGGCGTCGGCAAAAATTGCAGGCGCCAATGAAACTCCGCACATCGTGTAGACCCTTTTTAGGGTCGTCACGTATCTGCATGTCCTGTAGGGGCTGCATCTTAGACGCGGCTGGTTTCCACCAGCCATACCCCACGTCAAACCCTAGGTACTCCATCTCCTCTCGCATGAACTCACATTTCTCGAGTTTGATGCGGAGATCGTTTTCCTGGCAGACGGTGAAAAACTCTTGCAGGAGGAGGATATGATCCTCCTGCGTATTAGTACCCAGGCTCACGTCGTCGATGTGGGCCTCCATCTCAGCCCCGCGGGAAACCAGTTCCTGCACAAGGGGTCTGCGTCTCAGGATATATAGGATTTTGTTCATCAGCTCCTGAAAGAGGGCAGGGGCATTCGCGACACCAAACGGCATGACCTTCCAGCGGAAGACACGGCCCTTAGGGGTTACAAAAGCGAGCAGTTCCTGGGCTGCTCGGGTTAGGTCTACCTGCCAAAAGCCACTGCGCTTATCCATCTTGGTCTGGAATCGACACTTGGCGATTCTCTCCAGGGTGTTCTCCATGTTGGGGATACTCCCTGAATGGTTCTGGGTCTTTTTATTGACCTCCCCATAGTCAACGACCAAGCGCATAGCAGTGGACCCAGGTTTAGCAACCAAGAAACAGGGGCTACAGTGGCGGGGGTAGTCCCCGTGCTTATACTCTTCGACGAGGCCAGCATCTATACATTCCTGGATCTGGCGTTCCATCTCGTCGATTTGGTCTTGTGGGGCGGGGTATGGACGCCGCCTCACTACTGACCCTTCAAACTCTGGTTTGAGTTTGAGGTCCATCTGGACCAGTTTCTTACAAGACAGGGGTGGGGGCAACGCTCCAAAAACCTCCTGGTACTTGTGGATGAGCTTACTGAGACGGGGGTCGAGGTTCATGCTCTCCATTTCCTCGGAAAAAATCCTCCTCAGCATGGAGGTTACTCTTCCCTTTATCCTGCTTTTTCATTCGCCCCACCGTTTCGGGGGGCAGCTCATCCTCCCAGTCCTGGCGTCCCTGCTGGGCATAGTGAAGGGAGTATACCAGGGGTGTCTCTCGATCGGGAAGAGTCATATCTTCATCATCCTCGTCGGACCACATAGAGGTTTTCCAGGTCCTCTTGAGGAGGTCCAGGCAGGTCTGTCGCTCGATACACTCAGCCTTAGCCCACAGGACCTGCTGGAGCTGCCGTACGTCATACCAAGAGACGGGCATGTTATTGGGTGAGGGTTTAGCGCCAGGTACCTGACCTGTGGGGCCATCAGTGGCCCGCATAGAGAACACGGCGTGGTCATGAGACCCAGCGGGGGTGGACTCACCGAGATCCACCTCTACCATGAGCAACTGCGCTAGAAAAGCGCTATGCTTCAGCGTCACAACCTCCGGGTTAACCGGGGGTATTACACTGGCGATATCGCTCAGGCGGTCGTCAGCATCAGCCAGCGCAGTAGAGACTGCTGGGGTCTCCGGCTCATCGGGGTACTCGCCACTCGTAGTGGTAACCGAAGAGTACTCAGATCTCTTCTTGAGATCCAGGAGGGTAAGGCCCTTGTTTTCGGCCATCAACTCCTTGCGTACAACCTGATCAAGGTCACTCAGGGGCACGGGGTTTAGAGCACCATCTACGATGGATAGGAAACTGCCCCATTCAGGGGCGGGCATGGTCTCCTGAGAGTCCTCAGGGACGTAGATGGGACCGTTGGGCAGTTCAGTCCTTCCCACGGTCATACGATTCAAGAGGCGCCTCCAATAGGCGTGTTCACCTGTGGTAGCCCAGTCGGGGGTGCACAGGACCACTCTGGCTCCTTCGAGGGCGATTTTGGTAATCACCTTGGCGAGCTGGGAGAAAGGGGGGTTTGCGTAGCACAACCCCATTGATTTCCAGTAAAAGCGCTACGCATTGTTTAGGTACCGCGAACAGTAGAGCTGCATCAGATGCTGCTCTTTACTCGCGAACAGTTCTACCTGAACTTCATTCAGGTCCAGCTGCAGGGCGGCCAGTCCATTTTCCAACACTGGCCGCACCAACTGATAGTTCTCAGTTCTGTAAGACCGGTTCACGTAACGTAGACCGGATTCTTTTAGACCTGACAGCTCCAGAGGGACAGAGTATAGGCCACTGCCAAAATCGCAGTGAAGGGACGTTGCAAGGACAGCAACTTTGTCTGGGGGTTGAAGCGCAGAAAATCTGTGCCAATGACAATGTCAAAGGCGTCGGTGTCAAGCACTTTGCAGTGCTGCGTGTAATGATTCAGGCCTTTTCTCATTCACAGGCCTGATCTTCATATACAGCAGATGCGGCGCGCGCAGTGACAGCGAAGTCGCTCCGGGATTCTATTGTTAATCTGTGTTTTAGGATCGCTTTTAATCGTGCTCATTATTATCGCATTGATTAGATAATGACGATCTGGGGTTAATTAGTCTGTAGTACTGCTTGAGCTATCATGGTGATATGCCTGTATTATGCATGCAGTGATCACATCACAATGATGTGGAGTGGACCCCTTAATCCCCTATCAATGTGAAGCTATTCATCTTTTCCAGAGTTGACTGAGAACTGACATATCCAGGGCAGAGCCTATGAATTTATCTATGTTTTCTCATGAATACTTAGCTGTCCTAGTGGTATGCACCCTAGGGGCTGTGGGTACCTCTTTTTGAGAGGTCCTGGGTTCAATTCCCAGTCAGCCTAGCTAAGTAGGAAGATCCCATGTGACATGGCAGTGACCTCACCGCCACATGCCCTGCCACCTCAGCAGATATGGGACCAAAAACAAAGAGTGAACATCTCCTGAGATGCCACTATGGGGATTGAGTGACCATGTGGCAGTTTTCCAACTCTTTTTCCAAACATTTTAACCATCTTTGTGAATATGCATTCCGCTGTAGATAATTGAGTTGTTTTGTTGATATCTCTTTCATTTAACTCATCACTATCTGCAGCCCTTCTATGTTGAGATCCTGAATTACTTCTCCAATTGCCTGCATTGCCTCTACCTGGTTTTATAAAACGTTTTCCTGATCAAAAACCAGCAGCAGGACACCAAGCACAGCAACAAGGCAACATCACAAAGACTTTGAAAGAACTCTAAATAATCTTTCTGGTAGCAGAGTCTACAGTGACTCTGAGTGCCTCGGGCAACCCCGTGCCGAGAACAAGAAGCACTCCGAGCCACTGAAGCAATATAGAAAGGCGAAGGACACCATCAAGGCGACCATGGATGTGAAGGCAGCATCAGAACCGGCTAGGCCAGCGCCTGAAGTGCCTGGACCTGAGGTTACTGGTGCTGCACCTCCAGCGCCCTTACATGGGTCTGGAGTGGCTGCTGCCGACGACTCCCTCGAGGGCTTGTACTCGGCCTTCAGAGGCCTATCCGTCGAGGAGGAGACTGCCAAGGAACCTGGGAAGAAGAGAGAGAGAGAGAAGGATGCTGAGGAGAGTGGGGCAGACGAAGGGGCTGAGCCAGGGCGCGACCCAGCATTGGCTACACCGAGCAGTTCGAGTGGAACGCCCTTCGTGAGCGCACCAGGCGCCACTGACCACCCTGCATCACCCTCTCCTACTACCACCCCACTCCCAACACCAGAACCGGCAGCAACATCCTCCACTCCCATAACCACACCGCCTATGGCAGAGACAGCAGCAGGGTCTGGCTTTACTGGAATGCCCACCCACGCTCATCCTGCCTACGGCGCTGCATCTCCTACTCCAACAACCACCCCGCCTATCGCTGGGACTGCTGAGGCCTCAGTCTTTACTGGAATGCCTGGCCCTGCCTACCCGGCCTATGGTGTGGAACCGGGAGCGCCTGAGGGCTATGGCTTTACTGGTATGCCAGCCCCAGGCCTTGCAACAGATGGTGAGGGCTTTATGACCACGGCGCCTCTGCCCAGGACTGCCACAGCCAGTGAGCACATGGCTGCAGGATCTATGCCACACTGGTATTCGGCAGAGCCACACTATCACCCACATCATCACCATCACCATCACCATCACCATCACCATGGATACCCGGGGTATGCTACCCTGGACGGGCTGAGGAGAGGACCACCTTCATGCAGGAGCCGCACTTCGCGGGGGTCATCCAACCGGTCGTTGACCAAGTCCGAGCTGAGGGCCGCCCTTCGGGAGGCGACCGCCGACCTGGTTGTCGACATGACCCAGGAGATCAGGGAGAGATTGGAGCCCCTGATCCCGCCAGAGGGGTCTGCTACGACCCTGGGGGCCTCTCCCCATCGCCTGCAGGCGAACCACCTGGTGGCAGAAAGAAGGATAAGGGTTCTTTCACACCTTTGTTGCCTTGGCTGTGATGTTTTGGATGTCCTGCTGCTTGTATTTCCGTTTGATGTTCACCAAAATTTTTTTGATAAAACCAGAGTCAAACAAGTCAGGACCACATAGGCAATGAAGACAAGGATCGGAGCATAGAAGGGCTGCAAACAGTGATAGAGATGTGTCAAAAGAGATAATTATCTACAAAGGAATCACTGATTCACAGCGGATAGCAACCGGATAGCAACTCGGTAGTTATGTACAAAAATGATGCAAAAAAGATAGAAAAACAGATTGAAAAACTGTCCCATTGTCTCACAATCTCCATAGTGCCATCTCATGGATGTGCACTCTTTGTTTTGGGTCCCATATCTGCTGAGGTGGCAGGGCATGTGGCGGTGAGGTCACTGCCATGTCACATGGGATCTTCCTACTTAGCTAGGCTGACTGGGAATTGAACCCAGGACCTCTCAAAAAGAGGTACCCACAGCCCCTAGGGTGCATACCACTAGGACAGCTAAGTATTCATGAAACAATCTAGATAAATTCATAGGCTCTGCCCTGGATATGTCAGTTCTCAGTGAACTCAGAAAAAGATGAATGGCTTCACATTGATAGGGGATTGAGGGGTCCACTCCACATCCTGATTTAGTGTTTGGTTCCACAAGTCAAAATGTGTTTTCACCACTTTTGGTTGGGCCAATACTAAGATAAAAATGCTAGAGAGCTTAGGGCATCTCTAATACAACTAGACTCTACCTCAATGCAATGGAAAAGCACTTTTTCTTACTCCCCCCTTGTGCATGGTGGCCACCACTGTCACACTTTCAGGAAAAAGGGATTTTTTCTTGGCCTTTCCTTGGTTTCCACATCTACTTTAAACTACTTATGGCTTCCCATACACAGAAAAATGGGCACCACCATGGCTGGCGCCTTGCTGCTGCTCTGTCAATGACTATCCTACAGAAAACTCAGTGCTCATGGCACTGCCGGGGTTCCTGTGGCTTGGTAGGGTTAGTTTGGGAGCATGCCAAAAACATGTGCATGTACATCCCTCCCTCCAAGACGCAGCGCAACACAAAACCCAACGCAAGACGCATTATACAAACCCACATGGGTTCTTCGTAAAACCTGCGTGCGACCTGTAACCTGTTCAGGGCGAAGGGATTTATAAAGTAATTTAATTTGCCCCTTGGAGGGGTCTTGGGTTCTGCTCAGTCCTCCAGCTGTTCGCTTTTCGGCCAGAACACGGCCTACTCAGCGTTGCGACGCTTGAGTATCTGTACAGGCAGGAATGATGGGAGAGAGGACGAAACCACGCAAACGCGAAGCGCAAACACCTAAATCCGTCAAATGACGGCCTAGAATTTTTCTAAGAACACACACCTGAGCAGAATCCAATAGTGCATTAAATGCACATTTTTTTAGAATTTATGGTCATCTCCTGATTTTTTAAATCAAGAGATTCCCACGTAGAAAATCACGGCGCGTCGGAGCGCATCCTAACCAACGCCGGAAAATTTAGCAGAAAACAGAATTATAAACGCATGTCTCACGTAAACAGAGAAATGACGAGACACACATAAATAGATAAACATCGTATCTCCACCCACACTACCAGTAACCAACAGAATCCAAGAATTCAAAAAAAGAACAAATGGACTTCAATGAATCAGGTGTGAACAACAGGTGTGCTCGTTCTGCTCGTGTCATGCACAGTGCTCGCCTTGTGCCGACGTTGTCAAGCCTGGTAGCACACTAAAACACGATAGAGGGAGTAGATTGGAAGATTGCAGAGGATTAGAGGGTGATTAGACATACACACGAACGCATTGCGTCGTTTTCGCTTCGTTTCCTCACTTGTTCTCGCTCTCAGCGGTGAGTATGGTAAGTAGCCCAGGCGGGGCCACCCCCTGGTTGAGTTTTACTCGTGCAGAGGTCTGTGATTGTTAACGATTAGGAAGGATTAGAAAGGATTGAACTCGTCCCTGAAAGATTGTGAACAACCTGTCGCATACTCGCTGCATGCACACACGCATCAAAGGGTAGGCCACGCGAATTGCGCACGGTAAACCTTGTTTAGGCTACCTGAGGCTCCCTGGTACGTTCTTTAAGAGAACCTGGGGAGTCTCTAAGCTTGCTTGCTTGGTAGAAGTCGTTCCAGGACAGTGTATTATAGGTCATGCTGAGAAGCGGATAACCCGTGGAGCATGGCTTGGTTCCTCCGCCTGGAACGCTTCTTCATCCGCCTTTGCTTTGCAGGTGGGCAGGTAGGGTGATTGGTGCAGCAGCAGCAGCGTTTTTCTTCCCTCAGCTAAAAAGAGGGGCAGATCAAACACAAACAACTCCGCCTCTGCCTGTGGCATTGAGAAGGGAGTCCGACATGAAAGACATCTACGCTGTGCACGTCACCTGTGCGTCCCCACTCCAAGCCCTTGCAGGGGAAACGCGTCGTGGCGTCTCCTGTAAGGCCACAGCTGCTTAGTAGCGCTGTGTTCCATTGCTGATTCACAGGGGTGTCACTAGGACACGAGACAACTTCATCAACATGCCCAAGTAGAGCGTGAGTATAGGGCAGCAACCCTGGATGGGGGCAGGAGCATGTGCTCGCCCATCCTTCGAAGGGTGGTGCTGCAGCAGAGGGTGTAGGAACTGTAGTGTGTGTGTCACAGTCCCGCCTGTTTCCTGCAATTTTAACAGGGTTGGTGGGCTGTGGCAGTGGTTAGGTCAGAGTTTTTGGCCATGTAGCAAAACGGCGTTTTCATGCCATCGTAGCTTTTGGCCACCCCTCCCTTTAGTAGCCAGGTAGGTAGAAAAAAACAATACCTGGTTTCACAGCTGGGTATTCCCCCAGGTTTTCAGCGCCAGCACAGAAATTGGGCGCTTAGGGGAGGAGAGATCCGGGGCGTACCCCGTGACACCGATAAGATAATCCTCCGGTTTAACAAGTGGGCAGATTTGGGTATAATTAGGATACCATTTCTGCGGCTTGTTCTTAGGAACTCAGGCCTAGCACACTCAGACACACGCTTAGGAAGGTAAGGGTATAGATCACTCCCTAGCTTTAGTCTTGGAGGCAAGCTCTTCAGCGAGCCTCAGCAACTCACCAAGGTTGTTCTGGGACAAGTAGTCAACCAGAACTGAATTCAGGCGCCCCTCAGGCAACACGAAGGCAGAGAAAGGTTCCCAGGTAGCCTCCTCAACACCAAACCCTTCCCAGAGGGTTAGAAAACGCCAACCCTGCCGGTAGCGGTGGCGGAGTATAGACTTCACAAGATAGAAACCCTCCTTAGCCATCTCCTCGGCGTTCATGTCGGGGAGCTCACCCTCCACTTCCATAGGGCTGGCAGCGCCCTGTAGGTCCAGAGCGGCGATCTCCTCGTCGTTTAGCTCCCATTCCTCCCCACAGAGGTCTTCAGGATCATAGTAGCGCTTCAGCTGTTGGGCAGCGCACACCAGAGTCCCCCCTAGTCGGGGAGAACACCGAACAGTGATACGGTGTCCATCCACTGATAGGATCTTGTAGGGGCCGAAGTAGGGGTCATCGCTGGTGGAGCGGGGCCAGGCCGGCAGCCGACTGTGGTGCACCAGCACCCAGTCCCCTTCTTGGTAGGAGGCGGGCACCCGGTGCTTGTTCTTCTTGTTCCACTGCCGCTCCCTCACTCGCTGGAGCATAGCCTTGGCCTTGTCCACCTTCGCTTGTTGTTCTTGAACCCACTTACCCACAGTGGAATGGGTATCCTCTGGATAGGGAGCATGTAGGAACCACGCCGGGCGTCCTAGGAACAGCTCATGGGGAGAGTAGCCAGTAGCTGAACTCTCTTGGGAGTTCATCATCAAGGATATGACGGGGAGTAGTCTCACCCAGTCTGTGGTGCGCTCAGTCTTGCACCATATCCTGACGTTCTCCTTGAGGACACGAATCTGGCGCTCACATAGGGGGTTGCTCGTGTGAGTGTAGGGGATCCCCGTAGACACTTGTACATTGAGGGATCTCAGGACCCTCTTGTACCAGCCAGTGTCAGAGCGTACATGTACGTCCTCATCGGAGTTGATCTCCTTGGGCGCCCCATAGACACAGAACCACTCCTCCAGGAGGATCTTGATAGTCTCCTCACCGGTAATGTGTTTGGTGCAGGGGAACACCCTGGTAAACCTGGTCAGCCCACAGGTTACCACGAGGGCAAAATCATAGCCCCCAAACTTCGGCATCTCCGTGTAGTCCACGTACAGAACACTGTTAGCACAGTGGGGAATAGGCAGGGTCGAGTAGAGACCCCTGTCCCTGGTATCCCCAGGTTTGCAAGACCTGCAGGGGCATTTGTCCACGATAGGCTGGAGGCCTTTGCGCAGTTGGTCATCAGTCCACGTAGTGTGGAACCACTGCTTGAACAGCCCCAAGGTACGGGTAGCACCCACATGACCACTGGACTCATGGGTCCACTTCAGTAGCGCTGAGACTCTGTCACTGGGAACCACAATCCGGTCCTCGTGCCAGAGGTAGCTCTTGTCCCGCTTCCACTGCTCTTGGTTGACCAGGAGGGGTTCAAGACGCTTCTCCAGGCGCTTGTAGATATCCCCAAACTCTTTCAGGTATTCCACCTGTTGGAGGCCATCTAGGGGTCGTATCATAGTCATGTTCAGGTCCAGGTGCACATCCATACGGCTGAACGCCTCCTTAGCCAGCGCTTCAGACCGAGCACCAATCAGGGCATCGAAGTTGTTGCGGCTGATGTAGTCCGCACACTCGTTCTTGACCCCCTGGATATGGTGTACCGTCAGCCGTAGTTGGCTGAGGTAGGTCCACCAGCGGCGTAGCTTAGCCTTCTCAGGTGGGGGGCCCTTCTGGAAAGTGCGGACCGGTTCTTGGTCGCACAGCCAGACCACAGGGTTGCTCCCCAATAGCCGCGCCTGAGAGGATAGCACCAGCATACCCGCGAGCAATTCCTGCTCGTAGGTGGAGTAGTTCCCCCTGGCCTGGTTCCATTTCCAGCTCCAATGGCCCAGGGGTACTAGGACCCACTTGTCGTCAGGGTAGCTGTGCTTCAGAGTACCGTCTCGGTTGAGACCTTCCGTCCCCCATTGGGATATGGCCGAGTCGAACTCCTCCTTCTCTAGTGCTTGCCACTGGAACAGCGTTCCACCACCGCCCACATTGCTGGCGTCAGTCACCAGGATAATCTCACTTTGTGCCCTCGACACGCCAAAGCATTTAGCGTTAGCCACCTTGTCCTTGAGTTCCTCAAACGCTTGTTGCTCTTGTGGGCCCCAGCGCCATGCAGTGCTCTTCTTGATCAAATCCGTCAGGATGGCGCTGGTGTAGGTGAAATTCTTGATATGGCGGCGGTAGAAATTACACGCCCCAATGAAACTCCGTACGTCATGTAGCCCCTTCTTGGCATCTTCATGTCGTACTCTAGCATCCATCAGGGGTTTAGCCTTGGACGCAGCTGGGGTCCACCACCCATAGCCAACGTCAAACCCCAGGTACTGCATAGTCTCCTGCATGAACTCACACTTCTCCAGCTTGAGTCGTGTGTGGTTCTCCTGGCACACGGCGAAGAACTCACCCAAGAGGATTAGGTGATCCTCCTGGGTATTAGTCCCGAGGCATACATCGTCGATGTGTGCTTCCATCTGGGCCCCACGGGATATCAGTTCTTGAATCTTTGGTCTTCTCCGTAGGATGGACAGGATCTTGTTCATCAGCTCTTGGAATAGAGCGGGTGCATTGGCCACGCCAAAGGGCATGACCTTCCACTTGAACACCCTCCCCTGAGGGGTGATGAAGGCGAGTAGCTCCTGGGCGTTGGGCGTCAGGTCCACCTGCCAGAATCCGCTTCTCTTGTCCATCTTGGTCTTGTAGCGACAGGAGGCTATCTTCTCCAGGGTAGACTCCGTATTGGGAATGGACCCTGAGTGGTTCAACGTCTTCTTGTTCAGCTCTCCATAGTCCACCACCAGCCGTTTGGCTGTAGACCCAGGTTTAGCCACCAGGAAACAGGGGCTGCAGTGTTGGGGGTAGTCCCCGTCCCTGTACTCCAGTACCAGGCCAGCGTCCATACACTCTTGTATCTGACGCTCAATCTCATCGGCCTGCTCTTTGGGAGCTGGATAGGGCCTCCTCCTGATCTTGTGGCCCACGAACTCGGGTTTGAGCTTCAGGTCCATCTGTACCAGCTTGTCACACGAGGCTGGGGGTGGTAGTTCCCCGAACACCTCTAGGTACGTCCTGATTAGCTTCTGTACCCGTGGGTCCAACAGCTTGATCTTGTCCTCCATGTCCTCGTCGGAGTGCAGGTTGCTTGCCCCCTGGATAGACACCGGGAGGTGGTCCTCCACCGGCTCATCACCCTTGCTTGAATCCTTCAGCCCTTGGTAGGCGTATAGGAGGTCTCGTTCCACTTCTTCAGGTGGTCGATGACAGCATAGGCACGCTCGAGGGGGTTCACATACACACTCCTCCGAGAGCTCGTCCTCCTCAGGGGTCCTCACATGGGCACCCCACACGCTCTTCATGAGCTTGAGATCAACCTCCCTTTGCCAGGTGGTGATCTTCTGCTCTAGGTCCTCCTTCAGTTGGGAGAGGTCTCCCTGACGTCCCTCCTTCATAGGCCATGAACTGCGGGTAGGCTTAGCGTAGGACAGCCTCTTCGCCACCAACTTCCTCTTGGAATCCACGTACTCCCTGAGCCTGGATCTTGGGTCCAGCTCCTCGTCCAAGGGGTCTTCCACCCTCATGGAGAGTAGGGGTTTCTGTGGGGTAACGTACTCGGCGTTCTCCACTTCCTCCACGCATGTCTGCACAAAGAAGGCGTCATGCTCAGTCTCGTCGTCAGAGTGAATAGAGCTGGGTAGCTCAGATAGTCCACACTCTGAGACTCCATCAGGAACAGGTACATGGCAGGGAGAGTTGGGGGCAGTGGTGTTAGACACGACGTATTCGTCTCCCCCTGATACAATCTGGATGGCATCACGGGGTCGTAGCCGATCCTTCAGGTCCCCCAGGGAGAGGCCATCATTCTCTCGTTGTATAGTCTGGATCAGGGTAGAGTCCAGGTCCTCCCATGGAATAGAGACAAGGCCCCCATCAACCACACTGAGCATACTGCCCCAGCCGGGTTTCCCGATGGGCGTCTGGCGTCCCAGAGGCACGTAGATGGCCTCATCAGGTATCCTGACAGAGCTGATGGTCAGCCTGTCAAGGAGGGTTCGCCAATACTCGTTTCCCCCATGTGCTCCCCAATCGGGGGTGCAGATGACCATACGGGAACGCTCCAACGCGACCTTGGTCAAGACCTTCCCCAGTTCACTGAATCTGGGGTTCCCGTAGGCCAGCCCGAATGAGGGCCAGTAAAATTTATAGCTGCAGTTCTTCCCCTTGCTGCAGTATAGGTCCAAGACGTGCTGCTTGTCACTGGCGAACAGCTCCACGCTTAGATCTTCCCGGTAGTATCCCAACTCCTTCAGGCCCTGGTCCAGTACATCCCCCAATAGCTGATAGTCCTCCGTTTTTGAGGCTGCCATCAGGTTCTCCCTCGTCACTCTCAGGTAGCTCGAGGTGTGGTCTGACTGCTCCAATGGCACGGACTCTGTGCCGTTGCCGTGGTCCACGTAGAGGAGGTAAGGGGCCTGTAGCGTCAGGGACTGAATCTGGGCGTGCTGCACGAAGAAGTCAGTGCCCAGCACGAAGTCGAAGGCCTCAGTGTCCATGACATAGAAACGATGGGCGATAGTCTGAGAGCCCATAGGCACATCCACCTCACAGTCCCCACAGCTGTGTACCACATGGCCGTCCCCCATACGTATAGCCGCGGTAGGCATGGTGTTCTTCAGGATCCCCCGAGGTAAAATTTTCTTGGCCACGATAGATATTGTGGCGCCAGTGTCCAGTATCCCCAGGTATTCACGTCCCCCAAGACGTATTCGTACCCAGAACACCAGGTCCATGTCCCCACCGGAGCGTCCCCGTCAGAATTCAGCTGGCACCACCACCTCGAAGCCCTTGTTCCGCAATTTGCGGGCCATCCTCATGAAACGGCTACGCTTCTTAGCGTTGCCGTCATCTCCACCTTCATGCTCATGCTTGGCCCCTTGCTCTTGTTGGGCCTGCGTCTGGGAGCGAGTGGTGGGTCCAGACTGCCCTCCAGAGGGCTCGGAGTTCCCCCCTGGGTTAGGGTTGGGGTTGCCTCCGTTCTTGTTCTGGTTCTTGTTGACCACGTCTGGCTGGCGATTGCCTCCTCCTCGTCCTCCTTGCGTCTTGTCTTGGCCTTTCCCACGGCCCTTAGACTTGCCCTTGCCGGAGTCGTTGCCCTTGCCGTTGTCCTTGCCACCTCCCTTGCCAGAGCCCTTGCCAGGATCTTCTCCTTTAAGCTTCGCCGACAAGCGTTGCTTGTGGTAGCACTCATCCTCATAGTGCTTCCGCTTACCACAAAATGCACATGTGATGGTGCATCTGTAGTGATCCGGCAGTTTGTGCTTGGCGCCGATGTTGGACTCTTGCACTTTCCCCTTGACCACAAAACAATCTCGTTGTAGGCAGTCGTGGGCATGTTGCGGTTTGCCATGATCATCGCAGCATTCACACCAGAAAAAATGCTCGACCGCGCCCATGATACGGGCGTGCTTGGGGGTAGTCCCCTATCCGCGGTGGTCCTGGTACCCTCTTCTGGATTGGCTCCCAGACCCTCCTCCTCCACCAGGGCGGTAGGCGTCCAAGTGCTGGTCGCTGTCTTTCTCGAGCGCCAGCTCAAGGAGAAGGACAGACAGGTCCTCGTAGGTGAGGGTCCGTGCCTTCCTCTCCGCCGTGGCTCGGCACTCCTCCCACACTGAGGTGGGGAGTTTGGCCACGAGCCAGAACAGCAGCTCATCGCTGCCGTATGAACCCGGCGTCAGCCTGCCAACCCAATGGTCCAGGTCCGCGAGCAACTCGGTGATGCGGGAGGCCTTGGGGTTGGTGGGGAGCGCCGCCAGGTTGGTAATCTCCGCCCGGATCGAGATGTCCGTCTCGTAGGAGGGGTACTGCCTCTCCAGGGCCACCAGCACGTCGGCGAAGGTGGCGGACTTCGTCACGATCTGCTTTACCTGTTTTTCCAGGTATTTTGTCTTGCAGCACTGCAAGAGCAGATCGCATTTGACCCTGCCAGAGGCATGGGTCTGGCCGGTCATCCTCAGGAAACGGCGGCGTTACCGGCCTGGCCAGCCACAAAAGGCGCCGTTCAGTGCAAAAAATCCTCAGGAAACGGCCAAAGTTCTCGGCGAAGCTGGCGAGGTCCTTACCAGTGAACTCTGGCAGGTTGACCACAATTTTCGAGGTGGCAACCGCCTTGGCGTCCCTGGAACGTCGTCTCCGGCTCGTCTTCTTCTTCTTCTTCTTCTTCCCCTCCCTCGGGTCGTCGGGGTCCTCAGGGTCGTCGCCGTCGGAGGGTGAAGCTGACGATAGGGATGGAGGTTCATCGTCAGAGGGGTCGCCGCCCATATCACTGGAGCCGTATGGCTCCACATCCACCATAGCCCGTAGGGCTGTGAGGCCCAGCCGGTCCAGCTCCGCCCTCGAAGAGTTAGCCACATGGCTATAGGGGGGCTGGGCAGTCCTCGGCACAAATGGGCTCCTCGGTACCACAGCAGGCGTAGGCATAGGCCGGCTCCTCACCCCTCCAAGGGTGTGGCTCAGCCCAGCCACCAATTCACCCGCATGCCTGAGGTGGGGAGAGGCTCCTGGGGTTGTAGGTGACCCCAGGGGCGGAAGTAGGGGCGATAGCTCCGCCCTGATCTCCCGGGTGAGGTCGCCCACCAAGTCCGCGGTCGCTCCTCGTAGGGCCGCCTTGAGCTCGGACCTGGTCAGGGATCTTTCAGACGTACGTCTGGAATCCCGGCTCTTGCTCCCGCACAAAGAAGTTCCTCTCCTCAGCCCACTCAGGGTAGCATACCCCGGGTACTCATGGTGATGGTGATGGTGATGGTGATGGTGATGGTGTGGGTGATAGTGTGGCTCTGCCGAATACCAGTGTGGCATAGATCCTGCAGCCATGTGCTCACTGGCTGTGGCAGTCCTGGGCAGAGGCGCCGTGGTAGTATAGCCCTCACCATCTGTTGCAAGGCCTGGGGCAGGCATACCAGTAAAGCCATAGCCCTCAGGCGCTCCTGGTTCCACACCATAGGCCGGGTAGGCAGGGCCAGGCATTCCAGTAGAGCCCGAGGCCTCAGCAGTCCCAGCCATAGGCGGGGTGGTTGTTGGAGTAGGAGATGCAGCGCCGTAGGCAGGATGAGCGTGGGTGGGCATTCCAGTAAAGCCAGACCCTGCTGCTGTCTCTGCCATAGGCGGTGTGGTTATGGGAGTGGAGGATGTTGCTGCCGGTTCTGGTGTTGGGAGTGGGGTGGTAGTAGGAGAGGGTGATGCAGGGTGGTCAGTGGCGCCCGGTGCGCTCACGAAGGGCGTTGCACTCGAACTGTCCGGTGTAGCCAGTGCAGGTTCAGCTCCTTCGTCTGCCTCTCCATCCTCTGCATCCATCGCTCTCTTCCTCTTCTCCTTCCCAGGTCCCTTGGCAGTCTCACCGTCGACGGATAGGCCTCGGAAGGCCGTATACAAGCCGTCCAGGGAGTCGTCGGCAGCAGCCACTCCAGACCCAGATAAGGGCGCTGGAGGTGCAGCACCAGTAACCTCAGGTCCAGGCACTTCAGGCGCTGGCCTTGCCGGTTCTGATGCTGCCTTCTCATCCATGGTCCCCTTGGTGTCCATGGTATTCTTCTCCGCCCTTCTACACTCTCTTCAGCGGCTCGGTGTACTTTTTGTACTCGGCAGGGGCTTGCCAGAGGTACACAGAGTCGCTGGAGCCTCTGCTACCAGAAAGAAGGATAATGGTTCTTTCACCCCTTTGTTGCCTTGGCTGTGATGTTTTGGATGTCCTGCTGCTTGTATTTCCGTTTGATGTTCACCAAAATGTTTTTGATAAAACCAGAGTCAAACAAGTCAGGACCACATAGGCAATGAAGACAAGGATCGGAGCATAGAAGGGCTGCAAACAGTGATAGAGATGTGTCAAAAGAGATAATTATCTACAAAGGAATCACTGATTCACAGCGGATAGCAACCGGATAGCAACTCAGAAGTTATGTACAAAAAGGATGCAAAAAAGATAGAAAAACAGATTGAAAAACTGTCCCATTGTCTCACAATCTCCATAATGCCATCTCATGGATGTGCACTCTTTGTTTTGGGTCCCATATCTGCTGAGGTGGCAGGGCATGTGGCGGTGAGGTCACTGCCATGTCACATGGGATCTTCCTACTTAGCTAGGCTGACTGGGAATTGAACCCAGGACCTCTCAAAAAGAGGTGCCTACAGCCCCTAGGGTGCATACCACTAGGACAGCTAAGTATTCATGAAACAATCTAGATAAATTCATAGGCTCTGCCCTGGATATGTCAGTTCTCAGTGAACTCAGAAAAAGATGAATGGCTTCACATTGATAGGGGATTGAGGGGTCCACTCCACATCCTGATTTAGTGTTTGGTTCCACAAGTCAAAATGTGTTTTCACCACTTTTGGTTGGGCCAATACTAAGATAAAAATGCTAGAGAGCTTAGGGCATCTCTAATACAACTAGAGTCTACCTCAATGCAATGGAAAAGCACTTTTTCTTACTGTGGCTGGGCTGAGCCACACCCTTGGTGGCGTGAGGAGTCGGCCAATGCCAACGCCTGCAGCTGTACCGCGAAGCCCGTTCGTGCCGAGGACTGCCCAGCCCCCCTACAGCCATGTGGCTAATTCTACAAGGGCGGAGCTGGACCGGCTGGGACTTACCTCCCTACGGGCTATGGTGGATGTGGAGCCGTATGGCTCCAGTGATCTTGGCGGCGACCCCTCCGACAGCGACCCGCCTTCCCTGACGTCGGCTTCACCCTCAGAGGACGACGACCCCGAGGACCCTGACCATCCTGAGGGGAAGAAGAAGAAGAAGAAGAAGAGGAAGAGCCGGCGTCGACACTCCAAGGACGCCAAGGCTGTGGCCACGTCCAAGATCGTGGTCAACCTGCCGGAGTCACGGGGAAGGACCTCGCCAACTTCGCGGAGAACTTTGGCCGCTTTCTCCGGCTAACAGGCCAGACCCATGCCTCAGGCAGGGTCAAGTGCGATCTGCTCTTGCAGTGTTGCAAGACGAAGTACCTGGAAAAACAGGTCAAGCAGATCCTCACTAAGTCCACCACCTTCGCCGAGGTCCTGGTGGCACTGGAGAGGCAATACCCCTCCTACGAAACGGATCTCTCGATCAGGACGGAGATCACGAACCTGGCTGGACTACCCCCCAACCCTAAGGCGGCCCGCATCACGGAGTTACTGGCGGACCTCGACCACTGGGTGGGCCGGCTGACGCCGGGTTCGTATGGCAGTGACGAGCTGCTATTCTGGCTCGTGGCCAAACTCCCCGCCTCCGTGTGGGATGAGTGCCAAGCCACGGCAGAGAGGAAGGCAAGGACCCTCACGTACGAGGACTTGTCTGTCCTCCTCTTGGAGCTGGCGCTCGAGAAGCAGAGCGACCAGCACCTGGACGCCTACCGTCCTGGGGGATCCGGCTCTGGGAGCCAAGCAAGAAGAGGGTACCAGGACCACCGTGGACAGGGGACTACCCCCAAACACGCCCGTATCATGGGCGCTGCGCAGCAGTTCTTTTGGTGTGAACACTGCGATGAACATGGTCAACTTTATCACTCTCCCGATTGCGACCAACGGAATTGCTTCGTGGTCAAGGGGAAGGCGCAAGAGATCAACACCGGCGCTAGAGCCAAGTTGCAGGATCACTACAGATGCACGATCACCTGTGCATTCTGTGGCAAGAGGAAGCACTATGAAGACGAGTGCTACCATAAGCAACGCCTGTCGGCGAAGCTTAAGGGAGAAGATCCTGGCAAGGGCTCTGGCAAGGGAGGTGGCAAGGACAATGGCAAAGGCAACGACTCCGGCAAGGGCAAGTCTAAGGGCCGTGGGAAAGGCCAAGACAAGACGCAAGGTGGACGAGGAGGAGGCAACCGCCAGCCAGACGTGGACAACAAGAACCAGAACAAGAACGGAGGCAACCCCAACCCTAATCCAGGGGGGAACTCCGAGCCCTCTGGAGGGCAGTCTGGACCCACCACTCGCTCTCAGACGCAGACCCAACAAGAGCAAGGGGCCAAGCGGGAGCATGAGGGTGGAGATGACGGCAACGCTAAGAAGCGTAGCCGTTTCATGAGAATGGCCCGCAAATTGCGGAACAAGGGCTTCGAGGTGGTGGTGCCCGCTGAATTCTGACGGGGACGCTCCGGTGGGGACATGGACCTGGTGTTCTGGGTACGTATGCGTCTTGGGGGACGTGAATACCTGGGGGTTCTGGACACTGGCGCCACAATATCTATCGTCGCTAAGAAAATTTTACCTCGGGGGATCCTGAAGAACACCATGCCTACTGACGCGTTCCCGTGGGGGGCCGGCCACGGGACGCTGCGGGACACGCGCAAGTGAGCAGGCAGGCAAAGCACTACGCTCACAGGGGCATCAATGCGCTCATGTCATGTGACAAAGCGTTTCAGAATCCTTGCCACTCTGCAAAGAGGGAACGAAAGTATGTACAGCAACACATCAGGATATGTACACATGGGGTTAAGACTGGACTGGGGTAAGGGCATCACAGGACCATAGACACTCAGTCCCAACTCATATCCCAATCCCAGGTCCGACCCTCTCAGTGGCTGATGGGGGCGGGGGCTCAAACACAACCCATGCCCTGCTCAGTCCGGACCCTGAAACCCTGCCAATAGGGGGGGTGTCCCGCCCAGCCACAGGCGAGTTCCTGGGAACCAAGGCGCTCCAAGGCCAACTGACGGTGGCTCCCTATGCTCCCTTAATGGCGGGTCCCAACTCCACTCTGAGCCAGAGATATGGCCCCGCCATCATCACCCAGGAGTTGGTAGCTGAAAATGGGCTGTTTCAGCCCAAACTGAAATTAACTCAAAAATCCCCAAAATTGACCCCTCGTCCGGACCCGCCAGAGGTAGGGACGAGGCAACTGACCCTGTGCCCTTCGGGTACGAACCCCCTGGAGCCCTCACCCAACCTGGTTCCCTCTGAGGTCCCGGCATCAGGGCAACACGGATGAGTCATGTGGGGTCATGATGCCAAAATTACCAAAATTGGCGTCATTCCCACGCGTGGCTCGCCCGGCCAAGGTAAGGCCAATAACTCACAGGGTAGGAGGCAGGACCTAGGACTTATATCTGAGTGTACAACTTGGATTTAGGTCCGGGCTCCCTCTGGGCTTAGAGAAATGGGGCCGCCAATTGACCACACGGAAGGGGGAAATTGGGGTCCCAAAATTGGGTCATTTTGGCTGCCTGAAATGAGCCAAAATTCGGTGTGCTCCCAATAGTATATCTCCACGCCGGCTTGGAGATCGGATCCGCCATTCCATGCGTGATCCATCAGGAGCCCAACGGAGACTCCCATGCCCTTGGCTCTCAAAGATCTTCATGCCACTCGGCGTGGTGACGATCCTAATTGGGTCCACAAATGCAAAAATGGCAAAATTGCCCATACTTAATTTGGCCTAGCGCCCTAACGAAGGCGGCTCCGCTTCGCCCACGTAGTGTGTGGACCATGGGGACCATTACCCATAACACCCATGTCATATATGGTCCATTGGTCCATGCGTCCGGCGTGCACGAAGGTTAGAACATGGGGCACGGCGGGCAGCAAAAGTGGAAAAATGGTCAAAATGGCCAAAAATGCGCACACTCATGGTTGGGGCAAATGAGGCACATGCCCGACTCGGACCGGAGTGTGCCATAGGATTGGTATCAAGTCATATTGGTCCAACATATCTTTTGGGCGTCGCCCAACTCCTCCGATATTGGGAATGGCAGGGTCGCCAAGTGAGCCCATGATTTGGGATAGTCCCAAATTGCCAACATGGCGGCCACGGTATGTCAAGCCTAAGAGGAGTTATTCGCCGGGTTCAAGATATGTTGGGCACCGAAGTATGTACCCTCATATCATACTTGGGTCATGATGTCAATTGAGCGCAACGTTGAGATACATGGTCGCCACTTGACATCATGACGAGCCAAAAATGGCAAAATTGGCACAATGACACACAAAAGTGCCTTGAAAGGTCTACAATTATATTATAATATCTCCGGCTTGGATCGTGCAATCACTTAATCCTTCTAAACACAATGACTTGACACCATTGACCTTCGATCCCACATATGTGCTCCACTTGGGGCGCCTTGAAAGGTTACGAGCGCTACTTCCCAAGTGGGCACATGAAAATATGGAAAATTGTAAAACACACACCTTCCTCCCAACGCATCGCTTCGGGATCACCACACAAGCTTCCCTTCACGAAGGTTAGGCATGCAATTGACCGTAGGGAGTATGGAGAAGGGGCTTGCACAATATGAGGTCCATTGGCGGGTTCGACTTGGAGCAATGGACCCGCCAAATGGGCACGCAACACAACACATGGCACATATCACATATTGCCCAAAAAGGTAGCTCCCACCACGATATGTCATGCCCCTCCAAGGGCATAACTTTGTGTCAATCGCTCATAGGAACTCAAGGAGAGTTCCTATGCCACACCAACACTTGCGCGCTACACTCGAAAGTTATCTTAACGCACGCAATATCATGGCCAAAGAGTTATAACGCAAACTCTACCCAATTGACCATGATCCATTACACTAGCGCGCACGTGTGGAAACGCAAGGCATATAATGCTTCCTAAATTACGTCGGGAGTATTGTAAATACATCCCACGTTTCCTTATCGTAATTCCTCGCAAGCAACACGAGATATGACCTTCACAAGTGGCCTCACGAATCAACTTTGTTTTGCCCATATCTTTAAGACAAATGGAGGGCAGGATAAAAGGGAAGTTGATTCGTGCATACGGAAGCACGTAGGTCCACTCGAAAGAGGTCAAATCAAGTGCGGGGATGTCGAAGTCGAAAATCCGATTTCGACATCCTGAAAAATTCGGATTAAGGTTGCGAGTATTAATTATGAAAATTGCGGAAGCATCCATGCAGTTCCTGGCGACTTTGGAGCCTTCGTGACGGATAGCGTTAAAATTTCCATTATAAACAGTTAAACTGGCGGTTACGGTAAAGTCGCGAACCAACCGCCAGCAGTCAAAACAGTGAGTATCAGAACGGAAGCGTAAAAATTGACGGAAACAATATGAAAATAAAACCCTGTTGATTCCTGATATTCTGATACACAAATCTCCGCTGGCGGTGCATCGGTTGCCGATGCGGGGCTTCACGGCACGGAACACGCCGTACATGGGGTTAGTGGACCGGAGACCGGTTGTATGCCGTAACCTGGCCATGGGGTTCTGGGTACCGCTTCACCCCCCTCCTTAGAGCAAACCCTGGGGGGGCTCGATAACACCCACGCATGGCAGCGGGTACCCAGGACCACTCCCTGAAAGGGGGGGGGGGTGTCACATCCTCACTTCTGTAAGTCACAGTAAGATAGGTATCCCACAGTGGGATAGGTATGCTGCTGTAACAGCTCGTAGCACATGTATAGTATCAAGTATCAAGTCCCGGGTCCTGGCGGCGATTGTTCGGCATCCAAGGGACCCGTTAACCCATACCAGGCGCACCGGGTGCCGGCTGCTACGGTCACCACCACAGTGGCAGTGGCATACACGGCCAACATAGGCGTCACACGACGGCCGAGGTGGCCCCACAAGTCGAGAGCGACCACAAAGATCCATCAGGCTACCCCAAGCTTCCCA
The DNA here is from genome assembly GCA_964036045.1 of Eutreptiella sp. 'Long Island Sound 2002'. NCBI lineage: Eukaryota > Euglenozoa > Euglenophyceae > Eutreptiales > Eutreptiaceae > Eutreptiella > Eutreptiella sp. 'Long Island Sound 2002'. The sequence goes on from OZ038384.1 coordinate 85,493,770, forward strand.
AGGCCTGCCGACTGGGGAGAGTCCCCACGGGTCCTTCCTCGGGCGCACCATGTCCATACCCATACGACGCGAGTCCAGAGTGCCATAGTCGAACTCCTTACGAACCCCAAATCGTAAGGGAACTCCTCCTGAAGGGATCGGGCATCAAGGCCGTCTTTTCCCTCGCCCTACTGCCACGAAGGCCATACATGAGGGAGTCCTCATGCAGTGTGGGCGGAGGCGTCGACTCCTCAAACCACCAGTCTCCCAGGCAGACTGACCGAGGTCAGGAGCACCGGAGGCCGCCATCCGAATGCAAGTGCGTCTGCAAATCGGTAGGCTCACACTGGGACTGACAGTGGCGGACCGCTGGGAGTGTAGTCAGGCAACTGGGCTTCCCGCCTGGCGCCATCAGGATCTCCACACATCACAGCGAATAGGGCAACACGGTATCACGGGCACTCAAACAGTAGAATCTGTAATCAAGTACTGGTCCAGGCTGGACCAGGCTGTAAGGATATGTACACGGTGACTCAAGGCGCCTCTGTATCCCGATTCGTGGTGAAAAACAGTCCATCCCTCAGCGATGGGCTGATGACACTTAACATACAGATGCACATATCCTGGAGGGCAGAAAAACAAGCAACAATTTGGGTAAATAGGCGTGTAAACACCCTCAGAACAGAGTGCCAAACCACGCCACGGTCAGGGTAAGGCAAATGCAGGAGGATGGACAGGATAACGCCTGAGTTCAGGCATATATAGTCTCGAGACACACGTCGACTGGTCTGGATTCCGCAAATGCCATGGAACCAGACCACACACCAAAAAATCGCAATGCCGATGACAGCGGCATCCGTTGCGCAACGTCGTATGGGCTTCAAGGCCCCAAGAGCTCAGAAAAATGAAGGTCAGTCGCCCTACCTGGTTTCCCAAGGATTCAGCAGGGGGGGGAGTGACGAATAGAAGAAAAGAGGGGCCATCCTCCTCTGGATTCAGCAGGGGGGGGTATATGGCCACTCTGTCACCGAAAGATGGAAGAGAGCAAGCAAGTAAGGGACGGTTCGTCGGCCTCACAAGCGCCTCAAGGCACATCAGGGGAGAGCTCAGGGCGCTGATCAGGCACCCCTGGCTGCAATCGCCCGGGTGAGTGCTGCCAAGTCCGAAACGTGGATCTTGGTCTTGTTCTTGCGGATGTACTCCATGAAGGGAGTATTGACCCGCGGCACAAACGAGGAGACGGGTTCCCAGGTGTCGTGGGACGGCCCATAGCCTCGCCAACGAACCTTGAACTCCAGACCTCCGGGTGCCGAGGCTTTCGGACGCTGAGCCAGGATCTTCTCGACAGTATAGTCGTCCTGCTCAGCATAGTCGTCGTCCGAATCGGCCTCATGTTTGGCGTAGTCCAGGGACACATGTCGGCCACGGAGGTCGGGCTCCCGCACACGGAGTTGACTCTCGTGGCGCTCCCGGAACTGTCCGTGACCCACCTTGATGCGGTAGGTGTCCTCACCAATCCTGCGGACCACCTCGCCGGGTGTGAACCAGGTTTTGGTGCGGTGGGTGCCCATGGGGCGGGGTCTGATCACCCACACCGGGTCTCCCACCCTGAACTTCTGCGCTGTCGAGCTCGGGGCGGACTTCTGACGCTCAGCATGCTCCTTCTCAAGCTGCTGGCGGATGTCCCGCGCCGTTTGCTCTTGCCGCGCGAAGAACTCCTTGGCATCCATAGCCATGCCATCACCAGACAAGGGAAGTCCCCTACCCAGGGGGTCCCTGCCAAACAGAATCTGGTGAGGGGACAAACCGCCCGGAGTGGGGGTGTCATGATGGGCCTTCAGAGCAGGCCACATCTCCTCGAACCAGTTCCGCCGTGGATTGGTGATGTGGATCTTGCGCAGCTTCTCGAACAGCTGCCGCCCAGCCACTTCAGCACGGCCGTTAGACCGGCTGAGATAGGCGACGCTCTTGGCATGACGTATCCCCATCAGGGAACACATAGCCTTGAACCAGCCACCAGTAAACTGGGGCCCTCGGTCACTGCAAATGGTGCGGGGGATGTCAAAGACGGTCAGCCAATGACGAATCATCATGACTGCCACTTCCTTGGCAAGCAACCCCTTCTTGCGTGCCGGAACGGCCACAACGTAGCCGCTGTGGCGGTCCACACAGAGAACCACACAGTCGAAGGTCTCCTTGCCAATGTGCACTTCGGGCATGGAGAAGACGTCCATGGCCACGCTCTCCATGGGCTGGTCAGGAACCGGGGTCCATTGGGGTTCCCCCTTGACGTTCCGGTTATCGGGATTGCAGGCCTGACAGACCGAACAACCCTTCCTGACCTTCTTGATGGCGGTGTAGAGAACGATATGGTCGATCTCGAACCGACGCTGCATGTCAAGAGCTTGCTTCTTGACCCCTGGGTGCAGCATGTGGTGGTGCCAAGCTTCACACAGCTCGAGCACCCGGGACTCCGGGACTAGCAGCTTACCATTCCGGTAGAGCTTGCCATCTTCCTCGGTCAGCCCCTTTGGCCACTTCTGCCCGTTGTCAGGGTCGGTCACAGCCCTATACTCGGCCGCAAAGGCCTCAGACTTGGCGTAATCGTCGGTCCAGTCGTCCTGGAGGCAAGACTCCGGGAAGAGGTGCTTGTCGGACTCAGTTCCCACAGGGGGTGCCGGACCGGGCCTTCCGCCCGCGGCACCCACAGGGGCGAGTACACTGACCGTTCTGCTCACCCTCGAAGCGAGGGGGGCATCTGCGGCCATGACGACGAAGCATTTAGCACCCTCCTCCTCCATCAGGCGCTCCATTTCGATGATCCTTTTGGCTTCAGCGGTCTCAGCCTCATCGCCATGGGCAGAGATGTCCTGCATGCCCTTGCTGGCGGGATAGGCCCACCTACTGAGACAGTCCGCCACGGTGTTATCCTTTCCAGGAATATACACAACCGTGAGGTCGAACTTGGCCAAGGTCTCATGCCATCTTGCCCGTCGGGAGGCGGGACCCGAGGGGGTGTCCACGTGCTCCTTGTGCCACAACTGCAGACTCTGATGGTCGGTGCAGACGGTGACGGGATGGAGGGCTATGTACCCAGCCCATTTCCTGAGAGCCATGAGAATGGCATACGCCTCCTTTTCACGGGGCGTCCACGTCCGTCTCTGGCCTTCCGCCAGGACTCGGCTCCAGAAGGCCACGGGCACGTGCCTCCCATCGTCAAGCACTTGCTCCAACACAGCGCCAATGGCGTAGTCGGAAGCGTCGGTGCGCAGGACGAACCCTCGGTCGGGATCCACGAGGTGCAGACCCACTGCGGATAGCAGCGCCTGCTTCATCCCCTCAAAGGCACGGTCAGACTCTTCAGTCCAGACCAAAGCCTTCTTGGACCCCTTCTTGGTCTCCTCTCGGTTGCCCTTGAGCATGGTCGTCATGGGGGCTGCATACTCGCCATACATTTTGATATACCCCGAGTAGTAGTTGCAGAACCCCAGATACGCCCGTAGCTCAGAGACCGTTTTGGGCTTTTCCCAGTGCTCGATTGCAGCCACCTTGCCAGGTATGGGCTTTCGCTGCCCGTTCCCGACTACGTGGCCAGCGAAGACCACCTCGCTTACCGCAATGGTGGCCTTGTCACTGCTGCCCGTGAGTTTGTGCCGAACCAGAAGGTCCAGCACCCGAGTGACGTCCCTCTCGTGTGCCTCCAGGAGCTCCTCGTAGCTCATGCTGGGGTCCCCGGACGCGATGATCACGTCGTCCACGAAGGGGTCCGCACAGTCGCGCACCGGCTCAAGCAGGTTCTCCAGCATCCGCTGAAAAGCCGCATTGCCGTTGGTAACGCCCATGGGCATCACCTTCCACTGGAGAGGTCCAAGTGGGGTGCTCATGGCTGTGCAGGCACGGGACTCCTCGGCGAGAGGCATCTGATGATAACCATGTTTCAGGTCAATCACCGTGAAGATCCTCCGCCGGTGTTGCTTTTGCAGCATGTCCTCAATGAGGGGCAGCGTATAGCTGTCGTGCTGCGTTTGGGCGTTCAGGCCGCGGTAGTCGACCACGAGCCGCCACTCACCGGCAACCTTCTTGGGGACGACGAAGCAGGGAGAGGCCCTCTCGGAGTGGCACGGCTCAAGCCAGCCTCTCTGGATGAAGTCACGGAGGATCTTCTCCATGGCCTCTTTCCTCTCGCCCCTCAGGGCAAACTCCCGGTGCCGATACACACGGGGGTCCTGCTTCAGTCGTATCTTGGCCTCGCCATACGGTCCACGCACCGGTGGGGGAAACACAGGCTTACCGCTGAAGAAGGTGTCACCATACTTCTGCTTCAGCCTGGCCCTCAACGCCTGGATCTTGGGGCAATCATCGGACTCCGCCTTGGCTTTTCCGGGCACTTGAACCACGGAGCTTACTTGAGGGGTAGCGACCCCGCTCGCTTTCGGCTCAGGCGGTCTTCCCAGGTGGCCCAAAGGGCCATCTCTGGTCTTGCCTCGGAATAGATCGCCGTAGGTGGGTGGGTTACCCCCGATTGGCTCGTCCTGGCTGGACAGGTGGTCCAGTACCCTCCTTACGAAGGTATCTCCATCATAGGAACCAGAGACGATCGAGTCCACTTCCCACCAGGCTTTGTCCTGGCCTTTGCCCTCACGCTGGTTTCCCCAGTCTTGAAAGGGCTGATCCATATACCCCTGAACCAGATCCCACTCCTCTTCAGTGAGGGGGTCTTCGGAGTCCGATTCTTCGATGTCAACAGGGGGAACCGCAAAGCATTGCCTCCAAGGCTCTGCTATGATACGGTTGACACATACGAAGTCCGTGGTGTCGGCCTGATCAAGGCCCCCATCCACATAGTGGAATTCTTTTGGCCATCTCTGGGGTGGCATGGGCTGTCCCTTAGCGTCCTGATAGACACTCTCTCCAGCCGGTAGGACGACCTTGTTCAAGGTCATGTTGGTCAATGAGGCTACCCAATGTCGGGTACTTTCCTCCTCGGTGCATCCCATAGGAACAACCAGCACTGCCTTGGAGCGGTCCTTGCGAATCTTCGCTATCGCTCTTGGAATGTCCCAACGGGGGCAATGGATCCACATCAGTCCCTGATGCGGACCCCAGTGCTTCTTCCACGCGGAGTCCTGTGCGCTCCAGTACTTCTCACACACCCGCAGATGGGCGGAGGTTCCTGAAGAGAACGCATCCAGGGCCAGATCCGAAGCTCCCCAGTCCGCGACAACTCGGCTCGCCACTTCCGGCCTTACGCCGTACTCCTGGTTTGCAGGACCAGTTGGCTCAGTGTCCAGCGCGGCCACTTCGAGCTGATTGCGTTCGGGGTGGATCCATTGGCATTCCACAGGGTGCTCAGGTGACGAAAGCCACGAGAGTTGGTCGTCCTGGTACAGGGTCATGGAAGCCTGGGCCGGGAGGACGCCGGAGTCCGTCTCCATCATGAAGTCGTACCCGACGATCATGTCCCAGTCCATCTCGGCCTCGTAGAAGCTACCGTGCAGGAGGATTTCCTTGCCGAGGTCTGGGCGGCTCAGCTCACGATGGTTCACGAACTGCAGCCCAATGGCCGCTTCCTTCGTGCCTCCCACCATGTACTGGCCGTTCGCCACCTTCAGCCTGACAGGTTTCCGGCTGTCGGTCAGACACTCCGGTGGAAGTAGGCCAGCCTTGACCAAGCTGACCTGAGCTCCCGTGTCGACCAACACGTCGAAAACCTTTTCCACTTCCCCGCATAAGGCACGGACCTTAAGATGCAACTGCCGCTCGCGACCGACACGGCGCACGGCGTGCAAACTCAGGATCTCCGGCCGTTCCAGAAGCTCAACAAGCGACTGGTGCAGGTCGTGGACAATGGGCTCAGGCTGCCCATCTGCAGCATCCAGCTGCGGTCCGGGTGATCCTCCGATACTCTCGGATAGATCCTGTAGTACATCAAACACGTTCTTGGTCGCGAAGGACGGACGGGTGCAAGGGTTCGTGCCTTCACTTGCCCTCACCCCGCCTCCGCGACTGGGCGCCGGACCGGGCCTTCCGCCCGCGGCAGTCCCCTTGTGCTTATCGACTCCCGACTGGGATGGATCGGCGCTTCCCACGTCACCATCCTGCGACCGCCCTAGCTGGGGCCCTTGGCTGCAGGGGCTCCGCTAGGGGGCGTCGGTTGTGGAAGAGGGGGTGTTCTCCTCGGCCTCAACGTCGTTGATGCCCTTCTTCCTTCCCCCTTTCTCACCCTTGTTCTTGTCCTTGTCCTTGTTCTGGTCATTCTGGTTGTTCTCCTTGTTCTTGTTATCCGACCTGGGGACCCAGTTCCGCTTGATCTCCTGGATCTCCTTGGCCAACTCGGTTCCCACCGACGACATCAGCTTGGCCAGCTCGTCCTTGTCCACCTCCATCTTGGCTTCCCGGATACCCGCGGGCGCACGCTTCTTCGACCCGTGCGCCTTCTTGTAAGCCTCCGTGTCGGCCTTGTGGACGGGGCATGTTCGGTGGTCTTGGTTGAAGCCTTTCTTCCTCCCATAACACACGAAACAGCCCTGAGGGTGAGCTCGTATGAACTCCCCAAAGGACAGCGGAGGGTCGCCAATGCGGCGAGGGTCCCTCTTCTCCTTCTTCCTCCAACCCTGCTGCAGGGGCTTCCAGTTTCCCGGTTTGCTTCCCGCGCTCAGGTTGTTGGCCACGAAGGCGCAAACGGCCACTTCGGCGGGCTCATCGTCGTCGTCATCGTCGACGAGAGTCTCATCGCCGCCGGCTCCCGCTGGGTCCATGGCAGATTCCCCGCCAGGTCCCTCGCCAACGTAGTTGACGTCGCGGTCGCCGGGCCTCAAACCGCGGGTGTGGTGGAGGTTTCGGTACTCCTTGAGTACTTCCTCGCCAACCCACTCCAGGATCTCGTCGCAGCTCATCCGCGCCGGGATGGGCTGCAGACGGATGGTCTGGCCGCTCAACTCACAATCGTCAAGGCGCCACATCGCGGTCTTCTCGCGATCGCCCGAGACGGTGATGAGAAGAGCGTTCCGCAGGGAGTGCCGTTTGACATCCCTGGCCACGTTCTTCTTCGCCCAAGACACCACGTTCGTATGATACTCCTTGGGGAGCATCATCTTGACCGTGTGGTTGGACTTGGCCCGCTTGGATTCCTCCTTGGTGACCCTTTTGATCCATGCTTCCGGCAGCATGGAGAGCAGGCGAGCCTGCTCGTCACCCTCGTTCCAATCCTCCACATTGCGGCGGAAGAGGGTGTATTTCCCTCGGAAGTCACGCCAGTCCCGTAGGCGGATCTCCCGTCCATCATGCTCAAGCTTGATGGACTTCCAGCGCTTGGCAGCCACCTGCGGAGCGTCCACCCGCTCCTGCTCGTTGAGCCACTTCTTGGCGTCCTTGAGGGTCTTGATTTTCCCCTCCTTGGTCGCCACGAAGTATAGCTCGCCGAGCACTTCCGGCAGGCGGTACCTGAACCGTTTGAAGACATATCTCTCCGCATCCGCGGGAGGTAGGTCTTCAGTGACGGTCAGCCCCCAATCGTCCAGCTTCTCCAAGAAGCGGTCGAGGTTGAGGGGGTTGCCATCGTACATGGGGGGCTTGATGTCCTTCAAGTCTTCCCACACGGCGGCGTCTGCGGCCTTAGAGACCATGAACGCCGGCCGCGAGGTCGACCGAGGTTCCCATCGGCCTCGCCCACGGACTCCCACGGCCGCCACGTCCATCTCCTCCATGGAGTCCCTGTGGCTACGCCGCGGTTCCTCCACGTACGCTGAACCAAAATGTTCACGCCGTACTGCATCCATGTACGCATCCTCATCACGGCGCCGGCGGCTGCGTTCAGCGGCCTCCCGTCGTACACCACGCGGCGGGCTGATGTCGAACTCCTCCAGGTCCAGGTCCAGGTCCAGGTCCTCACCTTCGCCGACATCCCACTCCACGTCTCCTCTGGGGACCTCATCCCTGAGTCCACCATAACGTCCTCCAGCCCTGGGGATTGGTGCCGGGGCTGGTGCCGGGCGTCGGGGGCGTACCGGCGTCCGCGGTGGGGCACGGCGGTTGTGGTAGTCCGCGCTGAGCCACTCATCGCGCCATTCCTCACTGCCACTGCCGGGCGGCACGCGCTCGTTGCGGCGGCCCGCGCTGTGGTGAGAGGGGGCGGTGAGAGAGGGGGCACTGGCGCTGGGGCGACTCCTGGGGGCTCCGCCGGGGGCGTGGGGTCTGCCTGGACCTGGTCCGGGTCCCCAGCCGTCGTCCGACGAGCCAGACTCCAGGGGTGGGTGGTCGCTGCCGACGCTCCCACGGGCTTCCAGCGCATCCAGCCTCTCCTGCAGGCCGCTGACGACGTTGGTGAGCGACTTGGTCTCGGCCCTGGCGATGTCCAGGTCCTTCTGCGCGCGCGCGGCGACCCCGGAGATGCGAGCCATCTCGACCTTGCCCGTGTCTACCTCGCACTCGAGGGCAAAGACCCTCCTGCGGAGGTAGACAATCCACCGCCAGGTGGTGTCCGGGTCGCCGTTCCCTGGTGGGTCGTCGGGGTCCCCAGGGGGTCCTCCAGGAGGGCCTCCGCCGGGTCCGCCCGGTCCAGGGGGTCCTCCCCCGCCCGGTGGTCCGCCTCCAGGGGGTCCACTCGGTGGGCGTCCTCCAGGGGGTCCTGATGGTCCTCCGCCAGGGGGTCCCGGTGGGTCTCCGCCGGGTCGCCTCGGTGGGTCCGAGGATGGGCGCTTCCTCGTGATGCCGAACTCCATGTCGTCATCCTCGTCCATGTCGCCCCACCTGGGCGTCTCGGTCACGGAGGACTCCGAGCTCCGGTAGGGAGGAGGGGGATCCTCATCCTCACCTTCCGGTTCCATGGGGACGTCTCCGCCGCCTCCGCCCGTCCAAGCCACCACTTGGCGATGTCGACGGCCTCGTTCATCCCCGTCACTGGCGGTGAAGAAGGGGTCACTGTCGTGGGGGTGCCCACCCGCTGGCCTCCGCGGCCTCTCGGGGGTCTTCCCCTTGCCCTTCCTCCGTCGACGGGCGGTGGTGCCACCGCTCCCACTGCTGCCCGTGTCGGCCTCATCCAGCGCCATCCTGGAGGAGGCGTCCCCTTCGAAAAGCTTTCGAAGGGTCTCCACTCGTGATGCTCCCGGGGGAGTCTCGCGGCGGAGTTTGGCCTCTGCCTCCTCCATTGCGGCGGCGGTGGCTGCGGCAGCTCGCGCTTCGGCTTCCTCCCGAGCACGAGCCGCCTCGGCTTCCCGGGCCTGCAGCAGCCGCGCCTTCTGCGCTTCCAACGCTGCCAGCTCCGCCTCCGTCTTGGCCTTCTCCTCAGCGACCTTCCGTCGCGCGGCCTCGATGGCTTCCTTCTTGGCGGCGTCCTCCTGGGCCTTAGCCGTCGCTTCGGCGTGGGCCCTTTCCTCCGCCTCCTTCTTTGCCCTCTCTCGGGCAAGCGCCTCTTCCAGCGCCTTCACCTCGGCCTCCTTGCAGGCAATGGCCTCCTGCGTCAGGCGGGCTTCCTCGTCGGCTGCCGCCAACTCACCGTTGACCTGGGCAGTCGCTGCCCCGTGGGCGGCCACGGCCGTGAGTCCGGCCGCAATGGCCGCCACGGTCTGGGCGTGGATGGCCATGCCATGCGCCCACTCCGCAGCCTCCTCCTGGGCGATGCCGGCGGCGCTCTCCACGGCAGCGCTGTACTGCCTGGCCCGTTGCCGGGCAACCCGACGGTTGCAGGGCACCCCACAGGCGCGCTCACAGGCGCGCGCCACGTCCCTTTCGGGAGCGACGCTACTGCTGGAGCTGGCCTGGTCGGCCGGCATCCTCCCGCGGTGGGCCGACTCCACGTCGCTGCTGGGGCCTGCTGGGGCCTGCCGGGCCCTCAGGAGCAGCGGACGGGGCTTGGCCTGGGTCTGCTTGGCGACTTGGATGTAGTCGCCAAGGGTGGTGGAGCCGGGGTGGTGACCACCATTGGCCCGTTGGGGACTGGGGGCTGGGGTTCCGCCCTTGGCGCCTTGGGCAGCTTCGGCGGCCAGGGACTCCTGGTACTCCCGCCACCTCCGGTCCCTCTTCTTGTCCCCGGCGGACCGCTTCTCCTTCCCCGGAGACGCGCTGCTGCTGCCCTGCAGCCTGCGCTCGCTCCCCGGTTCCGGGAAGTTCTTCTCGATTACGTCCCACAGGGAGACGTTGATCGAGGCGCCCGACGGGTACACGTTGGGCTCCTCGTCCTCCTCAATCCCGTCGGGACGCAGGCCTTCGCCGGGCCTGTCCGGCCGGGTCCACGTCCTCCAGCGCCTCTGCTGGTGGCGGTACTCGTACCCTTCCGCCCGCAGCCAGTCCTCCACGGCCTGCAGGCGGTCGGGGGCGATGTCCGTGCGGAGCTCGAAGCTCCTGGGCATGCCGCCTTCGCACTGGGGGTTGCTGTGGCGGTAGTGCTGGTCCCAAACCAACCCACGCAGCAGGCGTGCTGCATGGGGGTGGGGCCGCGGCCACGTCCTGCCCGCTTCCTGCCAATTCACCATGGCAGCGGGGGCGTAGGTGGTCTCGAAGTCCTTGATGTGCACTCGTTCAACTCAACGAACTGGTTGTGGTTGTTGAGGAGGGTGCTGCAGCACTGGATTGGAAGTGCGGCTGGTGCTGGTCAGCCGGTGGTTGTGGAGGTGGTTGACGCGGCCTTGCTGGTCGGCCGATGGGACTCCGGGTCGGCCGATGGGGCTGATGCAGGAGTCCTGGTCTGTGCACCTCTTTCACGGTTGCTGCGCGGTCAGGGCGATGCGCTGGACGGCGCTGCGGGCTCCGTGACAAACTCGGCGCTGTCGCTGAGTGGCGCTGCGAGCCGCTGCGCTGCGCTGCGAGACGCTGCGCTGCGCTGCGAGCTGCGAGCTGCGCCGCGCTGCTGCGACGCGCTGCTCGGGGTTGGTGGCCCCGAGTGGCACGCGAGGGCTGGGTAACCCCGCGGCGGTGAAACGCTTTTGACGCGTTCCCGTGGGGGGCCGGCCACGGGACGCTGCGGGACACGCGCAAGTGAGCAGGCAGGCAAAGCACTACGCTCACAGGGGCATCAATGCGCTCATGTCATGTGACAAAGCGTTTCAGAATCCTTGCCACTCTGCAAAGAGGGAACGAAAGTATGTACAGCAACACATCAGGATATGTACACATGGGGTTAAGACTGGACTGGGGTAAGGGCATCACAGGACCATAGACACTCAGTCCCAACTCATATCCCAATCCCAGGTCCGACCCTCTCAGTGGCTGATGGGGGCGGGGGCTCAAACACAACCCATGCCCTGCTCAGTCCGGACCCTGAAACCCTGCCAATAGGGGGGGTGTCCCGCCCAGCCACAGGCGAGTTCCTGGGAACCAAGGCGCTCCAAGGCCAACTGACGGTGGCTCCCTATGCTCCCTTAATGGCTGGTCCCAACTCCACTCTGAGCCAGAGATATGGCCCCGCCATTATCACCCAGGAGTTGGTAGCTGAAAATGGGCTGTTTCAGCCCAAACTGAAATTAACTCAAAAATCCCCAAAATTGACCCCTGGTCCGGACCCGCCAGAGGTAGGGACGAGGCAACTGACCCTGTGCCCTTCGGGTACGAACCCCCTGGAGCCCTCACCCAACCTGGTTCCCTCTGAGGTCCCGGCATCAGGGCAACACGGATGAGTCATGTGGGGTCATGATGCCAAAATCACCAAAATTGGCGTCATTCCCACGCGTGGCTCGCCCGGCCAAGGTAAGGCCAATGGCTCACAGGGTAGGAGGCAGGACCTAGGACTTATATCTGAGTGTACAACTTGGATTTAGGTCCGGGCTCCCTCTGGGCTTAGAGAAATGGGGCCGCCAATTGACCACACGGAAGGGGGAAATTGGGGTCCCAAAATTGGGTCATTTTGGCTGCCTGAAATGAGCCAAAATTCGGTGTGCTCCCAATAGTATATCTCCACGCCGGCTTGGAGATCGGATCCGCCATTCCATGCGTGATCCATCGGGAGCCCAACAGAGACTCCCATGCCCTTGGCTCTCAAAGATCTCCATGCCACTCGGCGTGGTGACGATCCCAATTGGGTCCACAAATGCAAAAATGGCAAAATTGCCCATACTTAATTTGGCCTAGCGCCTTAACGAAGGCGGCTCCGCTTCGCCCACGTAGTGTGTGGACCATGGTGACCATTACCCATAACACCCATGTCATATATGGTCCATTGGTCCATGCGTCCGGCGTGCACGAAGGTTAGAACATGGGGCACGGCGGGCAGCAAAAGTGGAAAAATGCTCAAAATGGCCAAAAATGCGCACACTCATGGTTGGGGCAAATGAGGCACATGCCCGACTCGGACCGGAGTGTGCCATAGGATTGGTATCAAGTCATATTGGTCCAACATATCTTTTGGGCGGCGCCCAACTCCTCCGATATTGGGAATGGCAGGGTCGCCAAGTGAGCCCATGATTTGGGATAGTCCCAAATCGCCAACATGGCGGCCACGGTATGTCAAGCCTAAGAGGAGTTATTCGCCGGGTCCAAGATATGTTGGGCACCGAAGTATGTACCCTCATATCATACTTGGGTCATGAGGTCAATTGAGCGCAACGTTGAGATACACGGTCGCCACTTGACATCATGACGAGCCAAAAATGGCAAAATTGGCACAATGACACACAAAAGTGCCTTGAAAGGTCTACAATTATATTATAATATCTCCGGCTTGGATCGTGCAATCACTCAATCCTTCTAAACACAATGACTTGACACCATTGACCTTCGATCCCACATATGTGCTCCACTTGGGGCGCCTTGAAAGGTTACGAGCGCTACTTCCCAAGTGGGCACATGAAAATATGGAAAATTGTAAAACACACACCTTGCTCCCAACGCATCGCTTCGGGATCACCACACAAGCTTCCCTTCACGAAGGTTAGGCATGCAATTGACCGTAGGGAGTATGGAGAAGGGGCTTGCACAATATGAGGTCCATTGGCGGGTTCGACTTGGAGCAATGGACCCGCCAAATGGGCACGCAACACAACACATGGCACATACCACATATTGCCCAAAAAAAGTAGCTGCCACCACGATATGTCATGCCCCTCCAAGGGCATAACTTTGTGTCAATCGCTCATAGGAACTCAAGGAGAGTTCCTATGCCACACCAACACTTGCGCGCTACACTCGAAAGTTATCTTAACGCACGCAATATCATGGCCAAAGAGTTATAACGCAAACTCTACCCAATTGACCATGATCCATTACACTAGCGCGCACGTGTGGAAACGCAAGGCATATAATGCTTCCTAGATTACGTTGGGAGTATTGTAAATACATCCCACGTTTCCTTATCGTAATTCCTCGCAAGCAACACGAGATATGACCTTCACAAGTGGCCTCACGAATCAACTTTGTTTTGCCCATATCTTTAAGACAAATGGAGGGCAGGATAAAAGGGAAGTTGATTCGTGCATACGGAAGCACGTAGGTCCACTCGAAAGAGGTCAAATCAAGTGCGGGGATGTCGAAGTCGAAAATCCGATTTCGACATCCTGAAAAATTCGGATTAAGGTTGCGAGTATTAATTATGAAAATTGCGGAAGCATCCATGCAGTTCCTGGCGACTTTGGAGCCTTCGTGACGGATAGCGTTAAAATTTCCATTATAAACAGTTAAACTGGCGGTTACGGTAAAGTCGCGAACCAACCGCCAGCAGTCAAAACAGTGAGTATCAGAACGGAAGCGTAAAAATTGACGGAAACAATATGAAAATAAAACCCTGTTGATTCCTGATATTCTGATACACAAATCTCCGCTGGCGGTGCATCGGTTGCCGATGCGGGGCTTCACGGCACGGAACACGCCGTACATGGGGTTAGTGGACCGGAGACCGGTTGTATGCCGTAACCTGGCCATGGGGTTCTGGGTACCGCTTCACTACCGCGGCTATACGTATGGGGGATGGCCATGTGGTACACAGCTGTGGGGACTGTGAGGTGGATGTGCCTATGGGCTCACAAACTATAGCCCATCGTTTCTACGTCATGGACACTGAGGCCTTCGACTTCGTGCTGCGTACTGACTTCTTCGTGCAGCACACCCAGATTCAGTCTTTGACGCTACAGGCCCCCTATCTCCTCTACGTGGACCACGGCAATGGCACAAAGTCCGTGCCATTGGAGCAGTCTGACCACACCTCAAGCTACCTGAGAACAACGAAGAAGAACCTGATGGCAGCCTCAAAAACGGAGGACTATCAGCTATTGGGGGATGTACTGGACCATGGTCTGAGGGAGTTGGGTTACTCCAGAGAAGATCTAAGCGTGGAGCTGTTCGCCAGTGTCAAGCAGCATGTCTTGGACCTATACTGCGGCAAGGGGAAGAACTGCAGCTACAAATTTTACTGGGCCTCATTCGGGCTGGCCTACGGGAAATCCAGATTCAGTGAACTGGGGAAGGTCTTGACCAAGGTCGCGTTGGAACGTTCCCGTATGGTCATTTGCACCCCCGATTGGGGAGCACATGGGGGAAACGAGTATTGGCGAACCCTCCTTGACAGGCTGACCATCAGCTCTGTCAGGTTACCTGATGAGGCCACATACGTGCCTCTGGGACGCCAGACGCCCATCGGGAAACCCGGCTGGGGCAGTATGCTCAGTGTGGTCGATGGAGGCCTTGTCTCTATTCCCTGGGAGGACCTGGACTCTACCCTGATCCAGACTATACAACGTGAAAATGATGGCCTCTCCCTGGGGGACCTGAAGGATCGGCTACGACCCCGTGATGCCATCCAGATTGTATCAGGGGGAGACGAATACGTCGTGTCTAACACCACTGCCCCCAACTCTCCCTGCCATGTACCTGTTCCTGATGGAGTCTCAGAGTGTGGACTATCCGAGCTACCCAGCTCTATACACTCTGACGACGAGACTGAGCATGACGCCTTCTTTGTGCAGACATGCGTGGAGGAAGTGGAGAACGCCGAATACGTAGCCCCACAGAAACCCCTACTCTCCATGAGGGTGGAAGACCCCTTGGACGAGGAGCTGGACCCAAGATCCAGGCTCAGGGAGTACGTCTATTCCAAGAGGAAGTTGGTGGCGAAAAAGCTGTCCTATGCTAAGCCTACCCGCAGGTCATGGCCTATGAAGGAGGGACGTCAGGGAGACCTCTCCCAACTGAAGGAGGACCTAGAGCAGAAGATCACCACCTGGCAAAGGGAGGTTGATCTCAAGCTCATGAAGAGCGTATGGGGTGCCCATGTGAGGACCCCTGAGGAGGACGAGCGCTCGGAGGAATGTGCATGTGAACCCCCTCGAGCTTGCCTATGTTGTCATCCACCACCTGAAGCAGTGGAACGAGACCTCCTATACGCCTACCAAGGGCTGAAGGATTCTACCAAGGGTGATGAGCCGGTGGCGGACCACCTCCCGGCGTCTATCCAGGGGGCAAGCAACCTACACTCCGACGAGGATATGGAGGACAAGATCAAGCTGTTGGACCCACGGGTACAGAAGCTTATCCGGACGTACCTAGAGGTGTTCGGGGAACTACCACCCCCAGCCTCGTGCAACAAATTGGTATAGATGGACCTGAAGCTGAAGCTCGAATATGTGGGCCACAAGATTCGGAGGAGGCCCTATCCAGCTCCCAAAGAGCAGGCTGATGAGATTGAGCGCCAGATACAAGAGTGTATCGACGCTGGCCTGGTACTGGAGTACAGGGACGGGGACTACCCCCAACACTGCAGCCCCTGTTTCCTGGTGGCTAAACCTTGGTCTACAGCCAAACGGCTGGTAGTGGACTACGGAGATCTGAACAAGAAGACGCTGAACCACTCAGGGTCCATTCCAAACATGGAGTCTACCCTCGAGAAGATAGCCTCCTGTCGCTACAAGACCAAGATGGACAAGAGAAGCGGATTCTGGCAGGTGGACCTGACGCCCAACGCCCAAGAGTTACTCGCGTTCATCACCCCTCAGGGGAGGGTGTTCAAGTGGAAGGTCATGCCCTTTGGCGTGGCCAACGCACCCGCTCTATTCCAAGAGCTGATGATGAAGGTTCTGTCCATCCTACGGAGGAGACCCAACGTGCAAGAACTGATATCCCCTGGGGCCCAGATGGAAGCGCACATCGACGATGTATGCCTCGGAACCAATACCCAGGAGGATCACCTAATCCTCCTGGGTGAGTTCTTTGCGGTCTGCCAGGAGAACCACACACGACTCAAGCTGGAGAAGTGTGAGTTCATGCAGGAGACCATGCAGTACCTGGGGTTTGACGTTGGCTATGGGTGGTGGACCCCAGCTGCGTCCAAGGCTAAACCCCTGATGGATGCTAGAGTACGACATGAAGATGCCAAGAAAGGACTCCATGATGTACGAAGTTTCATTGGGGCGTGTAATTTCTACCGCCGCCATATCAAGAATTTCACCTACACCAGCGCCATCCTGACGGATTTGATCAAGAAGAGCACTACTCACGCGAAATCGTGGGCTGTCCACGATTGCGCAAGAACAGGCCACTCAATGGGTGTTTCCTGGGATGGATGAATGTACCCTAGGTACTCCGTAGACCTCTTGGAGCCTGCGAACAAGCAGCGCGAACGCTGCCGCGAAGCGCCAGATTGTCGCAGGCGATAATTGCCAGGTCAGGCTCAGGCATGAGAGACCGCAAAAAGGCAGTGATTTTACAATAAATTTTTTTTGCAGATCACGAATTTTAATTATGAAGGGTTCATCCAAGGGTGTAGCATAAGTTACGGGCATGCGTGGGATCTGTGCTTCACAGAGACCAAACACTCTGCCCTTTCTGTGCACAGGACACCAGACTGTGTTATGTATGGGACCATGCAAGGGTCCTACGATGATTTAAGCCAAGCAATGGACATGGAGAACCCTGTGGGAACGACGGACACCGAATTGATATCAGTGCTCCTCGTGTATCGCTCCGTGCCTAGAAGGATGACCAAGAGTGCGGGTGGGGCGCTACCCGAGGCGCTTGCACGTTCGGAGAAAAGAGGATTTTCCGAGTTTGACAAATCTCAACAGATTTTGCGAAAAATCAGGGATTTCGACAAAAACTTTGCAGGAACTTCAAGGGCCGTAGCAACAGAACTGGCGAAGTAAAGCAAAGCGTCAAACCACAGAATCCTCACAATATCTGGGCAATAAGGAGCCAAAAGCCTGGCACCCCGCCTACCGCTTCAAAATCATCGTACCGTGCAGCAGGTCCCATGTAGCGTGATATGAGTGGCACTGCGGCAGAGACGCCGAGACAGCGATCCGCAGTGCAGCGCCCGAGGACAAGAACTGCGTCGGGGCTGTATGGAGGTGCGTTGCTGCGCCGGCTTGCGCAGCACCCCTCCACCCAATGGGTCCACACGACACCAGACCCAGTTGTCGCTCATGAAGATCGTCAGCGATTTCCCCCGTGTGACGCGGCTGTTCTGCGCCCACTGTAGTAATGCTAGCCTCGGAAGCACCATGGGAGCCCTCGCTGCAGACCAAGGCAGCCTGCAGCATCGAGGCAAAAGAGACCCTCGCTGTACAACGTCGAGTACAGCATCGTGGCAGATCCCGTGCGCTTGGACGCGCCAAGCGCATTGAGGCATGGTGTGCGAAGAGGTTTGGTACGTAAGTAACCAGTCAGGGAGCGCCGCTGACGCTCTTCAGTGGCCAGTCCAGTGAGACCAGCGTGGTGAAGCGGTACCCAGAACCCCTTGGGGCATGTTATCATGTACCAGCAAACTGCCATTTGCCGGTATCTTACTATTTCCCGTGAATCTGTCCCGTACCGCCTTCGGCCGCAGATTCAGCAATCTAACCCTAATCACAGATGTAGGTAGGACGTGTTGGTGTGTGAGATCTTGGCATTTCAGCTATTAGCGGCCGCATCGGCAACCGATGCGTCGCCAGCGGAGATTTATATATCAGAATATCAGGAATCAACAGGGTTTTATTTTCATATTGTTTCCGTCAATTTTTACGCTTCCGTTCTGATATTCAATGTTTTGACAGCTGGCGGTTGGCTCGCGACTTTAGCGTAACCGCCAGATTAACTGTTATTTACAGATATTTTTGCGCAATCCCTGACGAAAGCTCCAAATTCATCAGGAATTGCATGGACGCTTCCGCAATTTTAACATTGTACACTCGCAACCTTAATCCGAATTTTTCAGGATGTCGAAATCGGATTTTCGACTTCGACATCCCCGCACTTGATATAACCTCTTTCGAGTGGTCCTACGTGCATCCGCATGCACGAATGAACTTTCCTTTTGTCTTGCCCTCCATTTCTCTTAGAGATATGGGCAAAACAAAGTTGATTCGTGAGACCACTTGTAAGGGTCATATCTCGTGCTGCTTGCGAGGTTTGACAATAAGGAAGCGTGGGATGTATTCGCAATACTCCCAACGTAATTTAGGAAGCTTTGTATGCCTTGCGTCTCCACATGTGCGCGCTAGCGTAAGGGATCATGGTCAAGAGGGTAGAGTTTGGGTAATAACTCTTTGACCATGATATTGCGTGCGTTAGGATAACTTTCGAGTGTAGCGCGCGAGTGTTGGTGTTGCATAGGAACTTTCCTTAAGTTCCTATGAGCGATTGGCACCTAGTTATGCCCTTGGAGGGGCATCACATTACATGGTGGGAGCAACCTTTTTGGGCAGTATGTGGTATGTGCTATGTGTTGTGTTGCGTGCCCATTTGGCGGGTCTATCGCTCCAAGCCAAACCCGCCAATGGACCACATATTGCACAAGGGACTTCCTCATAGTCCCTATGACGAATTGCAAGCCCAACCTTCGTAGAGGGAAGCTTGTGAGGCGATCCCGAAGCGATGCGTTGGGAGCAAGGTGTGTGTTCTTTCATTTTCCATATTTTCATGTGCCCACTTGGGAGTTAGCGCTCGTAACCTTTCAAGGCGCCCCAAGTGGAGCACATATGTGGAAACGAAGGTCATAGGTGTCAAGTGTTTGTGTTTAAGAGGATAGGTTGAATGTACGCTCCAACTTGGAGATATGATAGTATACTTTGAGAGTATACAGGGAGGTTTTGCATGTTTTTGGGCCAAATTTGCTGTTTTTTGCCCATCATGATGTCAAGTGGCGATCTTATATCTCAACGCCATTTCCATTTGACATCATGAACCAAGTGTGTATCCAAGGTACATACTTTGGTCCCCAACATACCTTGGACTCGGCGATCAACTCCTCTTTGGCTTGGCACACCATGGCCGCCATGTTGGCGACTTGGGCCAATCTCAAATCCTGTGCCCACTTGGCGACCATGCCACGTACCTAACCGGAGGAGCTTCGGGCCCAAGGCTGGAACTTTATTGTGCATTGACCTTTAGTATATATGACCCTTGAGTATTGGTTCCCATCTCCTTGCGTGCTTAGAGCAATTAAGCTATCGCCATTTCCATTTTGGTGCATTTTTGCACACATGCTGCTTTCTGCCCCAATCGCGTGACCATCCCTTCCGTGAACAGTAAGCAGCCAGTGTGACCGCAATCCAAACCCCCTTGCATGTGACCAAAGGGAGTATCAAGGGTCATGAATCAAGGCTTGGGTCAACAAGACAGCCAAGTTTTCCTACCCAGGACGGCCACCCAAGTCGGCCGATTTCGCCATTTTGGCAGTTATGGACCCAGTTGGGATCGTCGCCACGCCGAGTGTCATAGAGATCTACGAGAGCCAAGTACATGTGAGTCTCTATTGGACTCCCAGTGGATCGCACATGGAAAGGCGGATCCGATCTTCAAGCCGGCGTGGAGATATACCATTGGGGACACCATCGATTTTGGCTCACTTTGAGCAGCCAAAATGACCCCTTTTGGGACCCCAATTTCAGCCCCCCGTGTGGTCATTTGGCGGTCCCATATCTCTGTGCCCATGAGGAGTCCGGACCTAACTCCATGTCTTGCACTCAGATTTCAGTCCTAGGTCCTGCCTCCTAACCTGTGAGCCAATGGCCTTGCTTTGGCTGAGCGAGCCACCCTTGGGGATGACTCCAATTTCGGTGATTTTGACGTCATGACCCCACGTGGCGACCCTGTGGCGCCCTGACGCCGGGGACTCAGAGCGAGCCGAGTTGGATGGGTGCTCCAGGGAGTTCGTACTTGAAGGGCAAAGGGTCAGTTGCTTCGTCCCTACCTCTGGATGGTCCGGACGAAGGGTCAATTTTGGAGTTTTTGAGGCCAATTTCAGTTTGGGCTGAAACAGCCCATTTTCAGCCACCAACTCCTGGGGGATGATGGTGGGGCCATATCTCCAGCTCAGAGGGGAGTTGGAACCTGCCCCTAAGGGAGCATAGGGAGCCACTGTCGGTTGGCCTTGGAGCGCCTTGGCTCTCGGGAACTCGCCTGTGGCTGGGCGGGACACCCCCCTTATTGGCAGGGTTTCAGGGTCCAAACAGAAAGAAAGTTAAGGGTTCTTTCACCCCTTTGTTGCCTTGGCTGTGATGTTTTGGATGTCCTGCTGCTTGTATTTCAGTTTGATGTTCACCAAAATGTTTTTGATAAAACCAGAGTCAAACAAGTCAGGACCACATAGGCAATGAAGATAAGGATCGGAGCATAGAAGGGCTGCAAACAGTGATAGAGATGTGTCAAAAGAGATAAATATCTACAAAGGAATCACTGATTCACAGCGGATAGCAACCGGATAGCAACTCTGAAGTTATTTACAAAAAGGATGCAAAAAAGATAGAAAAACAGATTGAAAAACTGTCCCATTGTCTCACAATCTCCATAGTGCCATCTCAGGGATGTGCACTCTTTGTTTTTGGTCCCATATCTGCTGAGGTGGCAGGGCATGTGGCGGTGAGGTCACTGCCATGTCACATGGGATCGTCCTACTTAGCTAGGCTGACTGGGAATTGAACCCAGGACCTCTCAAAAAGAGGTGCCTACAGCCCCTAGGGTGCATACCACTAGGACAGCTAAGTATTCATGAAACAATCTAGATAAATTCATAGGCTCTGCCCTGGGTATGTCAGTTCTCAGTGAACTCAGAAAAAGATGAATAGCTTCACATTGATAGGGGATTAAGGGGTCCACTCCACATCCTGATTTGGTGTTTGGTTCCACAAGTCAAAATGTGTTTTCACCACTTTTGGTTGGGCCAATACTAAGATAAAAATGCTAGAGAGCTTAGGGCATCTCTAATACAACTAGAGTTTACCTCAATGCAATGGAAAAGCACTTTTTCTTACTCCCCCCTTGTGCATGGTGGCCACCACTGTCACACGTTTCAGGAAAAAGGGAATTTTTCTTGGCCTTTCCTTGGTTTCCACATTCACTTTAAACTACTTATGGCTTCCCATACACAGAAAAATGGGCACCACCATGGCTGGCGCCTTGCTGCTGCTCTGTCAATGACTATCCTACAGAAAACTCAGTGCTCATGGCACTGCCGGGGTTCCTGTGGCTTGGTAGGGTTAGTTTGGGAGCATGCCAAAAACATGTGCATGTACATCCCTCCCTCCAAGACGCAGCGCAACACAAAACCCAACGCAAGACGCATTATACAAACCCACATGGGTTCTTCGTAAAACCTGCGTGCGACCTGTAACCTGTTCAGGGCGAAGGGAGTTTATAGGAAATTTAATTTGCCCCTTGGAGGGGTCTTTGGTTCTGCTCAGTCCTCCAGCTGCTTGCGTTTCGGCCAGAACACGGCCTACTCAGCGTTGCGACGCTTGAGTATCTGTACAGGCAGGAATGATGGGAGAGAGGACAAAACCACGCAAACGCGAAGCGCAAACCCCTAAATCCGTCAAATGACGGCCTAGAATTTTTCTAAGAACACACACCTGAGCAGAATCCCATTGTGCATTAAATGCACATTTTTATAGAATTTATGGTCATCTCCTGATTTTTTAAATCAAGAGATTCCCACGTAGAAAATCACGGCGCGTAGGAGCGCATCCTAACAGACCGCCGGAAAATTAACAGAAAACAGAATTATAAACGTATGTCTCACGTAAACAGAGAAATGACGAGACACACATAAATAGACAAAAATCGTAACTCCACCCACACTGCCAGTAACAATCAGAATCGAAGAATTCGAAAAATGAACAATAAGACTTCAATGAATCAGGTGTGAACAACAGGTGTGCTCGTTCTGCTCGTGTCATGCACAGTGCTCGCCTTGTGCCGACGTTGTCAAGCCTGGTAGCACCATAAAACACGATAGAGGGATTAGATTGGAAGATTGCAGAGGATTAGAGGGTGATTAGACATACACACGAACGCATTGCGTCGTTTTCGCTTCGTTTCCTCTCTTGTTCTCGTTCTCAGCGGTGAGTATGGTAAGTAGCCCAGGCGGGGCCACCCCCTGGTTGAGTCTCTTCGTGCTGAGGTGACATTGTGGTAACGGTTAGGAACTGATTTGGTGAGAATGGAAACGTACCTGAACGACTATCAAGAACCTGTTGCATACTCGCTGCATGCACACACGCATCAAAGGGTAGGCCACGCGGAGTGCGCACGGTAAACCTTGTTTAGGCTACCTGAGGCTCCCTGGTACGTTCTTTAAGAGAACCTGGGGAGTCTCTAAGCTTGCTTGCTTGACAAGGGTTTTCCGGAACAGCGTATTATAGGTCATGCTGAGAAGCGGATAACCCGTGGAGCATGGCTTGGTTCCTCCGTCCGGAACTCCCTTTCATTTGCCTCTGTTCTCAAGGTGGGAAAGGTGAGGGTGAAGTGGTGCAGTATATCATGGGGCCCACGCACCAAACTGGGCGCAGATCACACACATACCACTGTCCGAAAGCATGAGATGAGTAGGACAGTGCCGACATGAAAGACATCTACGCTGTGCACGCCACCTGTGCGCCCTACCCTCCAAGCCCTTGCAGGGGAAACGCGTAGTGGCGTCCCCTGTGAGGCCACAGTGCTTAGTAGCGCTGTGTTCCATTGCTGCTTCACAGGAGTGTCGCTAGGACACGTGAGACATTGTTCAACAACACCAAGTAGTGTGTGCGTATAGGACAGCAACCCTGAGTGGAGGCAGGAGCATGTGCTCGCCCACTCTTCGAAGGGTGGTGCTGTAACAGAGAGTGTAGGACCTGTAGTGTGTGGGTCACAGTCCCGCCGGTTTCCTGCAATTTTAGCAGGGTTGGTGGGCTGTGGCAGTGGTTAGGTCAGAGATTTTGGCCACTTAGCAAAACGGCGTTTTCATGCCATCGTAGCTTTTGGCCACCCCTCCCTTTAGTAGCCAGGTAGGTAGAAAAAAACAATACCTGGTTTCACAGCTGGGTATTCCCCCAGGTTTTCAGCGCCAGCACAGAAATTGGGCGCTTAGGGGAGGAGAGATCCGGGGCGTACCCCGTGACACCGATAAGATAATCCTCCGGTTTAACAAGTGGGCAGACTTGGGTATAATTAGGATACCATTTCTGCGGCTTGTTCTTAGGAACTCAGGACTAGCACACTCAGACACACGCTTAGGAAGGTAAGGGTATAGATCACTCCCTAGCTTTAGTCTTGGAGGCAAGCTCTTCAGCGAGCCTCAGCAACTCACCAAGGTTGTTCTGGGACAAGTAGTCAACTAGAACTGAATTCAGGCGCCCCTCAGGCAACACGAAAGCAGAGAAGGGTTCCCAGGTAGCCTCCTCAACACCAAACCCTTCCCAGAGGGTTAGAAAACGCCAACCCTGCCGGTAGCGGTGGCGGAGTATAGACTTCACCAGGTAGAAACCCTCCTTAGCCATCTCCTCGGCGTTCATGTCGGGGAGCTCACCCTCCACTTCCATAGGGCTGGCAGCGCCCTGTAGGTCCAGAGCGGCGATCTCCTCGTCGTTTAGCTCCCATTCCTCCCCACAGAGGTCTTCAGGGTCATAGTAGCGCTTCAGCTGCTGCGCAGCGCACACCAGAGTCCCCCCTAGTCGGGGAGAACACGGAACAGTGATACGGTGTCCATCCACTGATATGATCTTGCAGGGGCCGAAGTAGGGGTCATCGCTGGTGGAGCGGGGCCAGGCCGGCAGCCGACTGTGGTGCACCAGCACCCAGTCCCCTTCTTGGTAGGAGGCGGGCACCCGGTGCTTGTTCTTCTTGTTCCACTGCCGCTCCCTCACTCGCTGGAGCAGAGCCTTGGCCTTGTCCACCTTCGCTTGTTGTTCTTGAACCCACTTCCCCACAGTGGAATGGGTATCCTCTGGATAGGGAGCATGTAGGAACCACGCCGGGCGTCCTAGGAACAGCTCATGGGGAGAGTAGCCAGTAGCTGAACTCTCTTGGGAGTTCATCATCAAGGATATGACGGGGAGTAGTCTCACCCAGTCTCTGGTGCGCTCAGTCTTGCACCATATCCTGACGTTCTCCTTGAGGACACGAATCTGGCGCTCACATAGGGGGTTACTCGTGTGAGTGTAGGGGATCCCCGTAGACACTTGTACATTGAGGGATCTCAGGACCCTCTTGTACCAGCCAGTGTCAGAGCGTACACGTACGTCCTCATCGGAGTTGATCTCCTTGGGCGCCCCGTAGACACAGAACCACTCCTCCAGGAGGATCTTGATAGTCTCCTCACCGGTAATGTGTTTGGTGCAGGGGAACACCCTGGTAAACCTGGTCAGCCCACAGGTTACCACGAGGCCAAAATCATAGCCCCCAAACTTCGGCATCTCCGTGTAGTCCACGTAGAGAACACTGTTAGCACAGTGGGGGATGGGCAGGGTCGAGTAGAGACCCCTGTCCCTGGTATCCCCAGGTTTGCAAGACCTGCAGGGGCATTTGTCCACGATAGGCTGGAGGGTTTTGCGCAGTTGGTCATCAGTCCACGTAGTGTGGAACCACTGCTTGAACAGCCCCAAGGTACGGGTAGCACCCACATGACCACTGAACTCATGGGTCCACTTCAGTAGCGCTGGGACTCTGTCACTGGGAACCACAATCCGGTCCTCGTGCCAGAGGTAGCTCTTGTCCCGCTTCCACTGCTCTTGGTTGACCAGGAGGGGTTCAAGACGCTTCTCCAGGCGCTTGTAGATATCCCCAAACTCTTTCAGGTATTCCACCTGTTGGAGGCCATCTAGGGGTCGTATCATAGTCATGTTCAGGTCCAGGTGCACATCCATACGGCTGAACGCCTCCTTAGCCAGCGCTTCAGACCGAGCACCAATCAGGGCATCGAAGTTGTTGCGGCTGATGTAGTCCGCACACTCGTTCTTGACCCCCTGGATATGGTGTACCGTCAGCCGTAGTTGGCTGAGGTAGGTCCACCAGCGGCGTAGCTTAGCCTTCTCAGGTGGGGGACCCTTCTGGAAAGTGCGGACCGGTTCTTGGTCGCACAGCCAGACCACAGGGTTGCTACCCAATAGCCGCGCCTGAGAGGATAGCACCAGCATGCCCGCCAGCAATTCCTGCTCGTAGGTGGAGTAGTTCCCCCTGGCCCGGTTCCATTTCCAGTTCCAATGGCCCAGGGGTACTAGGACCCACTTGTCGTCAGGGTAGCTGTGCTTCAGAGTACCGTCTCGGTTGAGACCTTCGGTCCCCCATTGGGATATGGCCGAGTCGAACTCCTCCTTCTCTAGTGCTTGCCACTGGAACAGCGTTCCACCACCGCCCACATTGCTGGCGTCAGTCACCAGGATAATCTCACCCTGTGCCCTCGGCACGCCCAAGCATTTAGCGTTAGCCACCTTGTCCTTGAGTTCCTCAAACGCTTGTTGCTCTTGTGGGCCCCAGCGCCATGTAGTGCTCTTCTTGATCAAATCCGTCAGGATGGCGCTGGTGTAGGTGAAATTCTTGATATGGCGGCGGTAGAAATTACACGCCCCAATGAAACTCCGTACGTCATGGAGCCCCTTCTTGGCATCTTCATGTCGTACTCTAGCATCCATCAGGGGTTTAGCCTTGGACGCAGCTAGGGTCCACCACCCATAGCCAACGTCAAACCCCAGGTACTGCATAGTCTCCTGCATGAACTCACACTTCTCCAGCTTGAGTCGTGTGTGGTTCTCCTGGCACACGGCGAAGAACTCACCCAAGAGGATTAGGTGATCCTCCTGGGTATTAGTCCCGAGGCATACATCGTCGATGTGTGCTTCCATCTGGGCCCCACGGAATATCAGTTCTTGAACCTTGGGTCTTCTCCGTAGGATGGACAGGATCTTGTTCATCAGCTCTTGGAATAGAGCGGGTGCATTGGCCACGCCAAAGGGCATGACCTTCCACTTGAACACCCTCCCCTGAGGGGTGATGAAGGCGAGTAGCTCCTGGGCGTTGGGTGTCAGGTCCACCTGCCAGAATCCGCTTCTCTTGTCCATCTTGGTCTTGTAGCGACAGGAGGCTATCTTCTCCAGGGTAGACTCCATATTGGGAATGGACCCTGAGTGGTTCAACGGCTTCTTGTTCAGCTCTCCATAGTCCACCACCAGCCGTTTGGCTGTAGACCCAGGTTTAGCCACCAGGAAACAGGGGCTGCAGTGCTGGGGGTAGTCCCCGTCCCTGTACTCCAGTACCAGGCCAGCGTCGATACACTCTTGTATCTGGCGCTCAATCTCATCAGCCTGCTCTTTAGGAGCTGGATAGGGCCTCTTCCTGATCTTGTGGCCCACGAACTCGGGTTTGAGCTTCAGGTCCATCTGTACCAGCTTATCACACGAGGCTGGGGGTGGTAGTTCCCCGAACACCTCTAGGTACGTCCTGATTAGCTTCTGTACCCGTGGGTCCAACAGCTTGATCTTGTCCTCCATGTCCTCGTTGGAGTGCAGGTTGCTTGCCCCCTGGATAGACGCCGGGAGGTGGTCCGCCACCGGCTCATCACCCTTGCTTGAATCCTTCAGCCCTTGGTAGGCGTATGGGAGGTCGCGTTCCAATTCTTCAGGTGGTCGATGACAGCATAGGCACGCTCGAGGGGGTTCACATACACACTCCTCCGAGAGCTCGTCCTCCTCAGGGGTCCTCACATGGGCACCCCACACGCTCTTCATGAGCTTGAGATCAACCTCCCTTTGCCAGGTGGTGATCTTCTGCTCTAGGTCCTCCTTCAGTTGGGAGAGGTCTCCCTGACGTCCCTTCTTCATAGGCCATGAACTGCGGGTAGGCCTAGCGTAGGACAGCCTCTTCGCCACCAACTTCCTCTTCGAATCCACGTACTCCCTGAGCCTGGATCTTGGGTCCAGCTCCTCGTCCAAGGGGTCTTCCACCCTCATGGAGAGTAGGGGTTTCTGTGGGGTAACGTACTCGGTGTTCTCCACTTCCTCAACGCATGTCTGCACAAAGAAGGCGTCATGCTCAGTCTCGTCGTCAGAGTGAATAGAGCTGGGTAGCTCAGATAGTCCACACTCTGAGACTCCATCAGGAACAGGTACATGGCAGGGAGAGTTGGGGGCAGTGGTGTTAGACACGACGTATTCGTCTCCCCCTGATACAATCTGGATGGCATCACGGGGTCGTAGCCGATCCTTCAGGTCCCCGGGGGAGAGGCCATCATTCTCTCGTTGTATAGTCTGGATCAGGGTAGAGTCCAGGTCCTCCCATGGAATAGAGACAAGGCCCCCATCAACCACACTGAGCATACTGCCCCAGCCGGGTTTCCCGATGGGCGTCTGGCGTCCCAGAGGCACGTAGATGGCCTCATCAGGTAACCTGACAGAGCTGATGGTCAGCCTGTCAAGGAGGGTTCGCCAATACTCATTTCCCCCATGGGCTCCCCAATCGGGGGTGCAGATGACCATACGGGAACGCTCCAACGCGACCTTGGTCAAGACCTGCCCCAGTTCACTGAACCTGGGGTTCCCGTAGGCCAACCCGAATGAGGGCCAGTAAAATTTGTAACTGCAGTTCTTCCCCTTGCTGCAGTAGAGGTCCAAGACGTGCTGCTTGTCACTGGCGAACAGCTCCACGCTTAGATCTTCCCGGGAGTATCCCAACTCCTTCAGACCCTGGTCCAGTACATCCCCCAATAGCTGATAGTCCTCCGTTTTTGAGGCCGCCATCAGTTTCTCCCTCGTCACTCTCAGGTAGCTCGAGGTGTGGTCCGACTGCTCCAATGGCACGGACTCTGTGCCGTTGCCGTGGTCCACGTAGAGGAGGTAAGGGGCCTGTAGCGTCAGGGACTGTATCTGGGCGTGCTGCACGAAGAAGTCGGTGCCCAGCACGAAGTCGAAGGCCTCAGTGTCCATGACATAGAAACGATGGGCGATAGTCTGAGAGCCCATAGGCACATCCACCTCACAGTCCCCACAGCTGTGTACCACATGGCCGTCCCCCATACGTATAGCCGCGGTAGGCATGGTGTTCTTCAGGATCCCCCGAGGTAAAATTTTCTTAGCCACGATAGATATTGTGGCGCCAGTGTCCAGTATCCCCAGGTATTCACGTCCCCCAAGACGTATTCGTACCCAGAACACCAGGTCCATGTCCCCACCGGAGCGTCCCCGTCAGAATTCAGCGGGCACCACCACCTCGAAGCCCTTGTTCCGCAATTTGCGGGCCATCCTCATGAAACGGCTACGCTTCTTAGCGTTGCCGTCATCTCCACCCTCATGCTCACGCTTGGCCCCTTGCTCTTGTTGGGCCTGCGTCTGGGAGCGAGTGGTGGGTCCAGACTGCCCTCCAGAGGGCTCGGAGTTCCCCCCTGGATTAGGGTTGGGGTTGCCTCCGTTCTTGTTCTGGTTCTTGTTGTCCATGTCTGGCTGGCGGTTGCCTCCTCCTCGTCCACCTTGCGTCTTGTCTTGGCCTTTCCCACGGCCCTTAGACTTGCCCTTGCCGGACTCGTTCCCCTTGCCATTGTCCTTGCCGGCTCCTTTGCCAGAGCCCTTGCCAGGATCTTCTCCCTTGAGCTTCGCCGACAGGCGTTGCTTGTGGTAGCACTCATCCTCATAGTGCTTCCGCTTACCACAAAATGCACATGTGATAGTGCATCTGTAATGATCCGGCAGTTTGGCTTTAGCGCCGGTATTGGTCTCTTGCGCCTTCCCCTTGACCACAAAGCAATTGCGTTGGTCACAATCGGGGGAGTGATGAAGTTGACCATGTTCATCGCAGTGTTCACACCAAAAGAACTGCTGCGCAGCGCCCATGATACGGGCATGTTTGGGGGTAGTCCCCTGTCCACGGTGGTCTTGGTACCCTCTTCTTGGTTGGCTCCCAGAGCCGGATCCCCCAGGACTGTAGGCGTCCAGGTGCTGGTCGCTCTCCTTCTCGAGCGCCAGCTCCAAGAGAAGGACAGACAAGTCCTCGTACGTGAGGGTCCTTGCCTTCCTCTCCGCCGTGGCTCGGCACTCATCCCACACGGAGGCGGGGAGTTTGGCCACGAGCCAGAATAGCAGCTCGTCACTGCCATACGAACCCGGCGTCAGCCGGCCCACCCAGTGGTCGAGGTCCGCAAGTAACTCCGTGATGCGGGCCGCCTTAGGGTTGGGGGGTAGTCCAGCCAGGTTCGTGATCTCCGTCCTGATCGAGAGATCCGTTTCGTAGGAGGGGTATTGCCTCTCCAATGCCACCAGGACCTCGGCGAAGGTGGTGGACTTAGTGACGATTTGCTTTACCTGTTTTTCAAGGTACTTCGTCTTGCAACACTGCAAGAGCAGATCGCACTTGACCCTGCCTGAGGCATGGGTCTGGCCTGTGAACCGGAGGAAGCGGCCAAAGTTCTCCGCAAAGGCGGCCAGGTCCTTCCCTCTGAACTCCGGTAGGTTGACCACGATCTTCGACGTGGCCACAGCCTTGGCGTCCCTGGAGCGTCGCCGTCGGCTCTTCCTCTTCTTCTTCTTCTTCCCTCGAGGATGGTCGGGGTCCTCGGGGTCGTCGTCCTCAGAGGGGGAAGCCGACGACAGGGAAGGCGGGTCGCTGTCAGAGGGCTCGCCGCCAATATCACTGGAGCCATAGGGCTCCACATCCACCATTGCCCGTAGGGAAGTAAGTCCCAGCCGGTCCAGTTCCGCCCTTGAGGAGTTAGCCACGTGGCTGTAGGGGGGCTGGGCCGTCCTTGGCACGAACGGGCTTCTCGGCACTGCTGCAGGCGTTGGCATCGGCCGACTCCTCACGCCACTGAGGGTGTGGCTCAGTCCAGCCACCAGATGGTTCGCCTGCAGGCGATGGGGAGAGGCCCCCAGGGTAGTAGGAGACCCCTCTGGCGGGATCAGGGGTTCCAATCTCTCCCTGATCTCCTGGGTCATGTCGACCACCAGATCGGCGGTAGCCTCCCGAAGGGCAGCCCTCAGCTCGGACTTGGTCAACGACCTGTTGGATGACCCTCGCGAAGTGCGGCTCCTGCATGAAGGTGGTCCTCTCCTCAGCCCGTCCAGGGTAGCATACCCCGGGTATCCATGGTGATGGTGATGGTGATGGTGATGGTGATGGTGAGGGTGATGATGTGGGTGATAGTGTGGTTCTGCCGAATACCAGAGTGGCACAGATTCTGCAGCCATGTGCTCACTGGCTGTGGCAGTCCTGGGCAGAGGCGCCGTGGTAGTAAAGCCCTCACCATCTGTAGCAAGGCCTGGGGCTGGCATACCAGTAAAGCCATAGCCCTCAGGCACTCCTGGTTCCACACCATAGGCCGGGTAGGCAGGGCCAGGCATTCCAGTAGAGCCTGAGGCCTCAGCAGTCCCAGCCATAGGCGGGGTGGTTGTTGGAGTAGGAGATGCAGCGCCGTAGGCAGGATGAGCGTGGGTGGGCATTCCAGTAAAGCCAGACCCTGCTGCTGTCTCTGCCATAGGCGGTGTGGTTATTGGAGTGGAAGATGTTGCTGCCGGTTCTGGTGTTGGGAGTGGGGTGGTAGTAGGAGAGGGTGATGCAGGGTGGTCAGTGGCGCCCGGTGCGCTCACGAAGGGCGTTGCACTCGAACTGTCCGGTGTAGCCAGTGCAGGTTCAGCTCCTTCGTCTGCCTCTCCATCCTCTGCATCCATCACTCTCTTCCTCTTCTCCTTCCCAGGTCCCTTGGCAGTCTCACCGTCGACGGATAGGCCTCGGAAGGCCGTGTGCAAGCCGTCCAGGGAGTCGTCGGCAGCCTCCACTCCAGACCCAGATAAGGGCGCTGGAGGTGCAGCACCAGTAACCTCAGGTCCAGGCACTTCAGGCACTGGCCTTGCCGGTTCTGATGCTGCCTTCTCTTCCATGGTCCTCTTGGTGTCCATGGTCTTCTTCTCCGCCCTTCTACACTCTCTTCAGCGGCTCGGTGTACTTTTTGTACTCGGCAGGGGCTTGCCAGAGGTACACAGAGTCGCTGGAGCCTCTGCTACCAGAAAGAAAGTTAAGGGTTCTTTCACCCCTTTGTTGCCTTGGCTGTGATGTTTTGGATGTCCTGCTGCTTGTATTTCAGTTTGATGTTCACCAAAATGTTTTTGATAAAACCAGAGTCAAACAAGTCAGGACCACATAGGCAATGAAGATAAGGATCGGAGCATAGAAGGGCTGCAAACAGTGATAGAGATGTGTCAGAAGAGATAAATATCTACAAAGGAATCACTGATTCACAGCGGATAGCAACCGGATAGCAACTCTGAAGTTATTTACAAAAAGGATGCAAAAAAGATAGAAAAACAGATTGAAAAACTGTCCCATTGTCTCACAATCTCCATAGTGCCATCTCAGGGATGTGCACTCTTTGTTTTTGGTCCCATATCTGCTGGGGTGGCAGGGCACGTGGCGGTGAGGTCACTGCCATGTCACATGGGATCTTCCTACTTAGCTAGGCTGACTGGGAATTGAACCCAGGACCTCTCAAAAAGAGGTGCCTACAGCCCCTAGGGTGCATACCACTAGGACAGCTAAGTATTCATGAAACAATCTAGATAAATTCATAGGCTCTGCCCTGGGTATGTCAGTTCTCAGTGAACTCAGAAAAAGATGAATAGCTTCACATTGATAGGTGATTAAGGGGTCCACTCCACATCCTGATTTGGTGTTTGGTTCCACAAGTCAAAATGTGTTTTCACCACTTTTGGTTGGGCCAATACTAAGATAAAAATGCTAGAGAGCTTAGGACATCTCTAATACAACTAGAGTTTACCTCAATGCAATGGAAAAGCACTTTTTCTTACTCAAACTGAGCAGGGCATGGGTTGCGTTTGAGCCCCCGCCCCCATCAGCCACTGAGAGGGTCGGACCTGGGATTGGGATATGAGTTGGGACTGAGTGTCTATTGTCCTGTGGTGCCTTTGCCCCAGTCCAGTCTTAACCCCATGTGTACATATCCTGATGTGTTGTTGTACATACTTTTGTTCTCTTGTTGCAGAGTGGCAAGGATCCTGAAACGCTTTGTCACATGACCTGAGCGTCAAGATGCCCCTGTGAGCGCAGTGCTTTGCCTGCCTGCTTGCTTGTGCGCGTCTACCGCAGCGTCCCGTGGCCAGGCCCCCCCACGGGAACGCGTCAAAAGCGTTTCACCGCCGCGGGGTTACCCATCCCTCGCGTGCCACTCGGGGCCACCGAAACCCCGAGCCCCACGGGCCTCGCAGCGCCGCCCAGGACATCGCCCTGAGCCGCAACAACAGCGCCGAGCCCGTGAAGGACAGCAAGACCCACCGCCGACCTCGCCAACATGGTCAACTGGCAGGAGGCGGGAAAGACGTGGCCCCTGCCCCACCCCCATGCAGTACGTCTGCTGCGTGGGTTGGAGTGGGACAGGGAGTACCGCCACAGCAACCCCGGGTGCGAGGGCGGCTGGCCGGCGAGCTTTGAGCTCCGCACGGACATGCCGGCCGACCGCCTGCAGTCAGTGGAAGACTGGCTGCGGACGGAAGGCTACGCCTACCGCTTCCAGCGCAACCGCTGGAGGGTCTGGGTCCGCCCGGACCGCCCGGGGGAAGGGCTGCGGCCCGATGGGACCGACGAGGACGCCGACCCCAACGAGGCCTACCGCCCGGGAGCTCACACCAGCGTCACCATATGGGACGTGGTGGAGAAGCAATTCCCCCCGCTCGGCGCCACGCGCACGATGCCCAGCGCTCGTGCGTCCGCGTCCTCCGGGGAGACGAAGTCCCGGGGGGAGCGGAAGCGGGAGAGGCGATGGCGGGAGTACCAGGAGTCCTTGGCCGCCGAGGAAGCACTGAAGAACGCCGAGGAGGCCACGAAGCGGGCCGAGGAGGACGCTAAGAAGGCCGAAGAAGAGGCGAAGAAGGCCAAGGACAAGACCCCGCAGCCCAGCCGCAGGACCCCAGAGCCCAGCCGCAGGGCCCCAGAGACCAGCCCCCCCCGGAGGAATGGAGGCCATCATCCCGGCCACTCCACCCTTGGCGACTTCATGAAGGTCGCCAAGAAGACCAAGGCCAAGCCCCGTCCGCTGCTCCTGAGTAAGTCAGGGCCCAGCAGCGACGTGGAGTCGGCTCACCGGGGGAGGAGGCCTGAGGACGAGGCCAGCAGCAGCAGCACCGCAAGGCCTTCCGCCCACAAGGGCGACGTGGCCCGCGCTTGCGAGCGCGAATGCGGGGTGCCGTGCAACCTCCGCCTCGCCCGCCACCGAGCTGCGGCGACGAACGAGGCAGTGGAGGCAGCCATCGGCATCGCCACGCAGGAGGATGCCGAGTGGCAGGGCGGCATGGCCCTGCACACCATGACCGTGGCGGCCATCACGGCCGCGGTCACGGCTGCAGCCTCGCGGGAGGCGACGGCTGCCCGGGACAGGCGTGAGGCGGAGGCAGCCGCGCGGGAAGCGGCGGCTGCTGAAGAAGCCCGCCTGGCTCAGGAGGCCATCGTCCGCCAGGAGGCCAAGGTCAAGGCCTTGGAGGAGCCCCTGGCCCAAGAAAGGGCGAAGAAGGCAGCCGAGGACAAGGCCCACGCGGAGGCCCTGGCCCACGCCGCCGAAACCGCGGCTAGGGAGCAAGCGGAAGCGGCCAGGAAGGACGCCATCGAGGCCGAACTGAGGAAGGTTGCCGAGGAGAGGGCCAAAACCGAGGCGGAGTTGGCGGCGTTGGAGGCAAAGAAGGACCGGCGGCAACGGGCCCGGGAAGCCGAGGCTGCCCACGCCCGTGAGGAGGCCGAGCGCCGAGCTGCCAAGGCCACCGCCGCCGCGATGGAGAAGGCGGAGGCCAAGCTCGAGCGCGGGACGCCCCCTGGAGGATCCAAAGTGGAGACCCTTCGGAAATTTTTCGAAGGGAAACCCTCCTCCAAGATGAAGGTGGACCTCAAGGTGGAGGACTCGGGCAGCAGTGGGGACAGCGGCCCCGCCAACCAACGCCGAAGGGAGGGCAAGGGGAAGACCCCCGATAGGGCACGGAGGCCCGCGGGAGGACACCCCCACGATTCCGACCCCTTCTTCACCGCCGACAGCGAAGGGGACGAGCGGGACCGCCGGCATCGCCGAGGAATGGCTGGCGGAGGCGGCGGCGACGTCCCCATGGGGTCGGAGGGTGAGGATGCGGAGGATCCACCTCCTCCCTACCGGAGCTCGGAGCCCACCGCGTGCGGGACCGAGACGCCCCGGTGGGGTGATATGGACGAGGATGACGACATGGACTTCGGCTACCCGGAGGCCCCCTCATCCTCGAACCCACCGAGGCGACCCGGCAGAGGCCCACCGGGACCCCCTGGAGGAGGCCCGCCGGGATCCCCCGGCGGAGGACCACCGGGACCCCCTGGAGGACGCCCACCAGGTGGACCACCGGGAGGCGGACCCCCTGGCGGAGGAGGACCCCCTGGACCGGGCGGGCCCAGCGGAGGCCCTCCTGGAGGACCCCCTGGCGATCCCGACGGCCCAGCGGGAGATGGAGTTCCGGAGGCCACCTGGCGGTGGATCGTCTACCTCCGCCGCAGGGTCGACACCCTCGAGCGTGAGGTGGACACTGGCCGGAACGAGATGGTCAGCATCGCCAGGGTTGCCACGCGGGCCCAGCGGGACTTGGACATCAGCAGGACGGAGATGGTCAAGTTCGCCAAGGTCGCCATCGCCGCCCAGCGGGAGCTGGACATCGCCAGGGGCGAAACCAGGCTGCTGAACACGGTCATCAGCAGCTTGCAGCGGAGGTTGGACAGGCTGGAAGGGCGTGAGAGCGTCGGCAGCGACCTCCCACCCCTGGAGTCAGGCTCGTCGGACGGCGGCTGGGGACCTGGACCAGGTCCGGGCAGACCCTCTGCCCCCGGCGGAGCCCCCAGGAGTTGCCCCAGCGCCAGTGCCCACTCTCGCAGCGCGAGCCGTCGTAGTGAGCATGTGCCCTCCGGCCGCGGCAGTGACGAGTCGCGCGATGAGTGGCTCAGTGCGGAATACCACAGCCGCCATGGCCCACCGTGAACACCGGTACGCCCCCGACGCCCCGCTCCAATCCCAGAGCCAGTCCCCACGACGTATGGTGGATACGGAGGACTCCGAGATGAGGTCCCGGAAGGGGACGTGGACTGGGAGATCGGCGGAGGCGATGAGGGTCTGGAGGAATTCGGCATCAGCCCGCCGCGTGGTGTACGACGGGAGGCCGCTGAACACAGCCGCCGGCGCCGTGCCGAGGAGGCATATATGGAGGAAGTACGGCGTGGACACCTGGGTACGGCGTACGTGGATGAACCGCGGCGCATGGATACCGTGGAGGAGATGGACATCGCAGCCGTGGGAGCCCGTGGGGGAAGCCGATGGGAGCCTCGGTCGACCTCGCGGCCGGCGTTCATGGTCTCTAAGTCCACTGACGCCGCCGTGTGGGAAGACATGAAGGACATCAAGGCCCCCACGTACGATGGCAACCACCTCAACCTCGACCGCTTCTTGGAGAAGCTGGACGATTGGGGGACGACCATCACTGAAGACATGGCTCCTGCAGAGGCGGAGAAGTTCGTCTTCAAACGGTTCAGGTACCGCCTGCCGGAGGTGCTCCAAGAGCTATACTTGGTGGCGACCAAGGAGGGGAAGATCAATACCCTCAAGGAAGCCAAGAAGTGGCTCAACGAGCAGGAGCGGGTGGACGCTCCGCAGGTGGCTACCAACCGGTGGAAGGCCATCAAGCGGGAGCATGATGGCCGGGAGATCCGTCTACGGGAGTGGCGGGACTTCCGAGGGCAATACACCCTCTTCCGCCGCATTGTGGAGGACTGGAACGAAGGTGACGAGCAGGCCCGCCTGCTCCGCATGCTTCCGGAAGCATGGGTCAGGAGAGTCACCAAGGAGGAAGCCAAGAGAGCCAAGTCCAGCCACACGGTGAAGATGATGCTCCACAAGGACCTTCACAAGAACGTGGTGGCTTGGACGAAGCGGCACGTGGCTGCCGACTTCAAACGGCACTCCCTGCGGAACGCCCTCCTCATCACCGTCTCGGGCGATCGCGAGAAGACCGCGATGTAGCGCCTGGATGAGTGTGATTTGGGCGGCCAGGCGATCCGTCTGCAGGCCATCCCGGCGCGGATGAGCTGCGACGACGTCCTGGAGTGGGTCGGAGAGGAAGTGCTCAAAGAGTACAAGAACCTCCACCACACCCGCGGGTTGAGGCCCGGCGACCGCAACGTCAACTACGTTGGCGAAGGATCTGGCGGGGAAGCTGCCATGGATCCAGCGGGAGCTGGCGGCGATGAAGCTCTCGACGACGATGACGACGACGATGAGCCCGCCGAGACCGCCATCTGCGCCTTCGTGGCCAAGAACCTGAATGTGGATGGCAACCGGGGAAACTGGAAGCCTCTGCAGAAGGGTTGGAAGAAGGCGGAGAAGAAGGAGCCTCGCCGCATTGGCGACCCTCCTCTGTCCTTTGGGGAGTTCATACGAGCTCATCCCCAGGGCTGTTTCGTGTGTTATGGGAGGAACAAAGGGTTCAACCATGACCACCGAACATGCCCCGTCCACAAGGCCGACACGGAGGCTTACAAGAAGGCGCACGGATTGAAGAAGCGCCCCTCCGCGAACGTCCGGGAGGCCAAGGTGGAGGTCACCCACAACGAGCTCTTCAAGCTGATGTCGGTGGGGACCGAGTTAGCGAAGGAGATCCAGCAGATCAGGAGAGACTGGATCCCCAAGTCGGACAAGGACAAGGACAAGGACAAGGACAAGGACAAGGACAAGGACAAGAAGGGCAAGAAAGGGGGTAGGAAGAAAGGCGTCAACGAAGTTGGCGCGGAGGACAGTACCCCTACTCCCACAAGCGACGCCCCCTAGTGGAGCCCCTGCAGCCAAGGGCCCCAGCTAGGGCGGTCGCGGGATGACGCGGTGGGAATCGCCGCTACATCCCAATCGGGAAGTACTCAGCACAATGGGCTTGCCGGGGGCGTAAGGCCCGGTCCGGCGCCCAAGACCAAGGACAGTCGCAGTGGCAAGGTGGGGGCGAGTGCCGGAGGGATAAACGCCCTAGGCGGATCCTCGTGTCCGACCAAGGTCCCCGGTGAAGGCACAAACCCTTGCACCCGGCCATCCTTCGCGACCAAGAATGTGTTTGATGTGCTCCAAGATCTTTCCGAGAGTATCGGAGGATCACCCGGACCGCAGCTGGATGCTGCAGATGGGCAGCCTGAGCCCATTGTCCACGACCTGCACCAGTCGCTTGTTGAGCTTCTGGAACGGCCGGAGATCCTGAGCTTGCACGCCGTTCGCCGTGTCGGACGGGAGCGGCAGTTGCACCTTAAGGTCCGTGCCCTGTGCGGGGAAGTGGAGAGGGTCTTCGACGTGTTAATCGACACGGGCGCCCAGGTCAGTCTAGTTAAGGCTGGCCTACTTCCGCCAGAGTGTCTGAGAGACAGTCGGAGACCTGTCAGGCTGAAGGTGGCGAACGGCCAGTACATGCTGGGAGGTACGAAGGAAGCGACCATTGGTCTGCAGTTCGTGAACCACCGTGAACTGAGCCGCCCGGACCTCGGCAAGGAAATCCTCCTGCAAGGTCGCTTCTACGAGGCTGAAATGGACTGGGATATGATCGTCGGGTACGACTTCATGATGGAGACGGACTCCGGCGTCCTCCCGGCCCAGGCTTCCATGACCCTGTACCAGGACGATCAGCTCTCGTGGCTTTCGTCACCTGAGCATCACGTGGAATGCCAATGGATCCACCCTGAACGCAATCAGCTTGAAGTGGCTGCACTGGGGACTGAGCCCTCTGGGCCAGCGAACCAGGAGTACGGCGTAAGGCCGGAGGTGGCGAACCGAGTGGTTGGGGATCTGGGAGCTTCGGATCTGGCTCTGGATGCGTTCTCCTCAGGAACCTCCGCCCATCTGCGGGTGTGTGAGAAGTACTGGAGCGCTCAGGACTCTGCGTGGAAGAAGCACTGGGGTCCGCATCAAGGACTGATGTGGATCCATTGCCCCAGATTGGATGTTCCAAGGGCCGTGGCGAAGATCCGCAAAGACCGTTCCAAGGCAGTGCTGGTCGTTCCTATGGGATGCACCGAGGAGGAAAGTACCCGAGATTGGGTGGTCTCACTGACCAACATGACCTTGAACAAGGTCGTCCTACCGGCTGGAGAGAGTGTCTATCAGGACGCTAAGGGACAGCCCATGCCACCCCAGAGATGGCCGACGGAATTCCACTATGTGGATGGGGGCCTTGAACAGGCCGACGCCACGGACTTCGTGTGTGTCAACCGCATCATAGCGGAGCCTTGGAGGCAATGCTTTGCGGTTTCCCCCGTTGACATCGGCGAATCGGAGGACCTCCTCACTGAAGAGGAGTTGGACCTGGTTCAGGGGTATATGGATCAGCCCTTCCACGACTGGGGTAACCAGCGTGAGGGCAAGGGCCAGGACAAAGCCTGGTGGGAAGTCGATTCCATCGTCTCTGGTTCCTATGATGGGAACACCTTCGTAAGGAGGGTGCTGGACCACATGTCCAGCCAGGACGAGCCTATCGGCGGGAATCGACCCACCTACGGTGACCTGTTACGCGGCAAGACCAGAGATGGCCCTTTGGGCCACCTGGGTAGACCGCCAGAGCGATCTTGTGGAGGTACCCTGCAAGTAAGCTCAGTGGTTCAAGTGCCCGGAAAGGCCAAGGCGGAGTCCGACGAGTGCCCCAAGATCCAGGCATTGAGGACCCGGCTGAAGCAGAAGTATGGTGATACCTTCTTCAGCGGAAAGCCGGTGTTTCCCCCACCAGTTCGGGGACCGTATGGTGAGGCCAAGATACGACTGAAGCCGGACCCCCGTGTGTATCGGCACCGGGAGTTTGCCCTGAGGGGCGAGAGGAAGGACGCCATGGAGAAGATCCTCCGTGGGTTCATTGAGAGGGGCTGGCTTGAGCCGTGCCACTCGGAATGGGCCTCTCCGTGCTTCGTCGTTCCCAAGAAGGTGGCCGGGGAGTGGCGGCTCGTGGTCGACTACCGCGGCCTAAACGCCCAAACGCAGCACGACAGCTATACGCTGCCCCTCATTGAGGACATGCTGCAAAAACAACACCGGCGGAGGATCTTCACGGTGATTGACCTGAAACATGGTTATCATCAGATGCCTCTCGCCGAGGAGTACCGTGCTTGCACAGCCATGAGCACTCCACTTGGTCCTCTCCAGTGGAAGGTGATGCCCATGGGCGTTACCAACGGCAATGCGGCTTTTCAGCGGATGCTGGAGAGTCGAGAAGATCGTGGCCCGGCGCCCGAACGCCTCAGCGCCCGGAGGCTTGGAGTTCAAGGTTCGTTGGCGAGGCTATGGGCCGTCCCACGACACCTGGGAACCCGTCTCCTCGTTCGTGCCGCGGATTAACACCCCCTTCATGGACTACATCCGCAAGCACAAGACCAAGCTCCACGTCTCCGACTTGGCAGCACTCACCCGGGCGATCGCAGCCAGCGGCGCCTGATCACCGCCCTTAGCTCTCCCCTGATGAGCTGGTCTTTCCAGAACGACTTCAGAATCCACGCTCCATGACATTGAAGAGCATATCAATGCCATTGGAACGAGATTCAAACACCATCCTTAGGCATTTACCCACTGTCAGGCGCTGAAGACAGGCGTGGGCATGCTTGGATGTGTGCATGGCCAAACCCCCTGCTGAATTCGTTGGAAGCCAGGGCGGATGGCCCCTTCACTGTCCCGAATACGTGAACTCATACGGCTATGCCCCCCCTGCTGAATCCGCTGGAAACCAGGGTGGAGGCCATGTTCACTGTACCATATGTCACTCCCCACCTGTTGAATCCTTGGGAAACCAGGCAGGGCGACTGACCTTGATGTTTTTGAGCTCTTAGGGCCTTGAAGCCCATACGACGTTGCGCAACGGGTGCCGCTGTCATCGGCACTGCGAGTTTTGAGTGTGTGGTCTGGTCCCATGGCACTTGCGGAGTCCAGACCCGTTTCTGTGTGTCTGCAGACTATATATCTCTTGCCTGGTGGTAATTGTTTCTTGAACCCCCCTGCATATGCCTTATCCTGACCAGGGCGTGGTTTGGCGCTTCATCTGGAGTGTGTTTACACGCCTATTGACTCAATTTTTGCTTGTTTCTCTGCTCTCCAGGATATGTGCATCTGTATGTGGAATATGAATGACCCGACGCTGAAGTGTGGACACGGATCGGAATACTAAGGCGCCCTGAGTCGCCGTGTACATCTCTCTACATATGGTCCAACCTGGACCAGTACCTAAGTACAGATCGTCATGTTTGTGTGCCCGTGATACCGTGTGCCCTAGTGGCTTTGAGTGCTGAGATCCTGAAGGCGCCAGGCGGGAAGCCCAGTTGCCTGACTACACTCCCAGCGGTCCGCCACTGTCAGTCCCAGCGTGAGCCTACCGATTCGCAGACGCACTTGCAATCGGGTGGCGACCTTCGGTGTCCTGACCTCGGTCAGTCTGCCTGGGAAACTGGTGGTTTGAGGAGTCGACGCCTCCGCCCAGACTGCATGGGGACTCCCTCATGCATGGCCTTCGTGGTAATGGGGCGAGGGAAAAGACGGCCTTGATGCCCGATCCCTTATGGAGGAGCTCGTGCGGCTTTACCACTCTGGACTCGCGTCGTGGATATGGACATGGTGCGCCCGAGGGAAGACCCGTGGGGACTCTCCCCCAGTCTGCGGCCTTGGGAAGCTTGGGGTAGCCTGATGGATCTTTGTGGTCGCTTTCGACCCGTGGGACCACCTCGGTCGTCGTGTGACGCCTATGTTGGCCGTGTATGCCACTGCCATTGTGGTGGTGACCGTCGCAGCCGGCACCCGGTGCGCCTGGTATGGGTTAACGGGTCCTTTGGATGCCGAACAATCGCCGCCAGGACCCGGGACTTGATACTTGATACTATACTTGAAGTTACGAGACTCTACAGCACTATACCTGTCTTACCGTGGATTGAAGTAAGGAATGTGGCCCGGAAGACCGGCCTGGAGTGGGTGGTATGACCCCCCCCTCAGGGGATGGTCCAGAGATACCCCCCCCCCTCAGGGGATGGTCCAGAGATACCCCCCCCCCCCTCAGGGGATGATCCGGAGATACCCCCCCCCCCTCAGGGGATGGTCCTGGGTACCCGCTGCCATGCGTGGGTGTTATCGAGCCCCCCCCAGGGTTTGCTCTAAGGAGGGGGGTGAAGCGGTACCCAGAACCCCTTGGGGCATGTTATCATGTACCGGCAAACTGCCATTTGCCGGTATCTTACTATTTCCCGTGAATCTGTCCCGTACCGCCTTCGGCCGCAGATTCAGCAATCTAACCCTAATCACAGATGTAGGTAGGACGTGTTGGTGTGTGAGATCTTGGCATTTCAGCTATTAGCGGCCGCATCGGCAACCGATGCGTCGCCAGCGGAGATTTATATATCAGAATATCAGGAATCAACAGGGTTGTATTTTCATATTGTTTCCGTCAATTTTTACGCTTCCGTTCTGATATTCAATGTTTTGACAGCTGGCGGTTGGCTCGCGACTTTAGCGTAACCGCCAGATTAACTGTTATTTACAGATATTTTTGCGCAATCCCTGACGAAAGCTCCAAATTCATCAGGAATTGCATGGACGCTTCCGCAATTTTAACATTGTACACTCGCAACCTTAATCCGAATTTTTCAGGATGTCGAAATCGGATTTTCGACTTCGACATCCCCGCACTTGATATAACCTCTTTCGAGTGGTCCTACGTGCATCCGCATGCACGAATCAACTTTCCTTTTGTCTTGCCCTCCATTTCTCTTAGAGATATGGGCAAAACAAAGTTGATTCGTGAGACCACTTGTAAGAGTCATATCTCGTGCTGCTTGCGAGGTTTGACAATAAGGAAGCGTGGGATGTATTCGCAATACTCCCAACGTAATTCAGGAAGCTTTGTATGCCTTGCGTCTCCACATGTGCGCGCTAGCGTAAGGGATCATGGTCAAGAGGGTAGAGTTTGGGTAATAACTCTTTGACCATGATATTGCGTGCGTTAGGATAACTTTCGAGTGTAGCGCGCGAGTGTTGGTGTTGCATAGGAACTTTCCTTAAGTTCCTATGAGCGATTGGCACCTAGTTATGCCCTTGGAGGGGCATGACATTACATGGTGGGAGCAACCTTTTTGGGCAGTATGTGGTATGTGCTATGTGTTGTGTTGCGTGCCCATTTGGCGGGTCTATCGCTCCAAGCCAAACCCGCCAATGGACCACATATTGCACAAGGGACTTCCTCATAGTCCCTATGACCAATTGCAAGCCCAACCTTCGTAGAGGGAAGCTTGTGAGGCGATCCCGAAGCGATGCGTTGGGAGCAAGGTCTGTGTTATTTCATTTTCCATATTTTCATGTGCCCACTTGGGAGTTAGCGCTCGTAACCTTTCAAGGCGCCCCAAGTGGAGCACATATGTGGAAACAAAGGTCATAGGTGTCAAGTGTTTGTGTTTAAGAGGATAGGTTGATTGTACGCTCCAACTTGGAGATATGATAGTATACTTTGAGAGTATACAGGGAGGTTTTGCATGTTTTTGGGCCAAATTTGCTGTTTTTTGCCCATCATGATGTCAAGTGGCGATCTTATATCTCAACGCCATTCCCATTTGACATCATGAACCAAGTATGTATCGAAGGTACATACTTTGGTCCCCAACATACCTTGGACCCGGCGATCAACTCCTCTTTGGCTTGGCACACCATGGCCGCCACGTTGGCGA
Organism: Eutreptiella sp. 'Long Island Sound 2002'; assembly: GCA_964036045.1. NCBI lineage: Eukaryota > Euglenozoa > Euglenophyceae > Eutreptiales > Eutreptiaceae > Eutreptiella > Eutreptiella sp. 'Long Island Sound 2002'. Next base: position 85,536,586 of record OZ038384.1, read on the forward strand.
TTTGGGCCAATCTCAAATCGTGTGCCCACTTGGCGACCATGCCACGTACCTAACCGGAGGAGCTTCGGGCCCAAGGGTGGAACATTATTGTGCATTGACCTTTAGTATATATGACCCTTGAGTATTGGTTCCCATCTCCCTGCGTGCTTAGAGCAATTAAGCTATCGCCATTTCCATTTTGGTGCATTTTTGCACACATGCTGCTTTCTGCCCCAATCGCGTGACCATCCCTTCCGTGAACAGTAAGCAGCCAGTGTGACCGCAATCCAAACCCCATTGCATGTGACCAAAGGGAGTATCAAGGGTCATGAATCAAGGCTTGGGTCAACAAGACAGCCAAGTTTTCCTACCCAGGACGGCCACCCAAGTCGGCCGATTTCGCCATTTTGGCAGTTATGGACCCAGTTGGGATCGTCGCCACACCGAGTGTCATAGAGATCGACGAGAGCCAAGTACATGTGAGTCTCCGTTGGACTCCCAGTGGATAGCACATGGAAAGGCGGATCCGATCTTCAAGCCGGCGTGGAGATATACCATTGGGGACACCATCGATTTTGGCTCACTTTGAGCAGCCAAAATGACCCCTTTTGGGACCCCAATTTCAGCCCCCCGTGTGGTCATTTGGCGGTCCCATATCTCTGTGCCCATGAGGAGTCCGGACCTAACTCCAGGTCTTGCACTCAGATTTCAGTCCTAGGTCCTGCCTCCTAACCTGTGAGCCAATGGCCTTGCTTTGGCTGAGCGAGCCACCCTTGGGGATGACTCCAATTTCGGTGATTTTGACGTCATGACCCCACGTGGCGACCCCGTGGCGCCCTGACGCCGGGGACTCAGAGCGAGCCGAGTTGGATGGGTGCTCCAGGGAGTTCGTACTTGAAGGGCATAGGGTCAGTTGCTTCGTCCCTACCTCTGGATGGTCCGGACGAAGGGTCAATTTTGGAGTTTTTGAGGCCAATTTCAGTTTGGGCTGAAACAGCCCATTTTCAGCCACCAACTCCTGGGGGATGATGGTGGGGCCATATCTCCAGCTCAGAGGGGAGTTGGAACCTGCCCCTAAGGGAGCATAGGGAGCCACTGTCGGTTGGCCTTGGAGCGCCTTGGCTCTCGGGAACTCGCCTGTGGCTGGGCGCGACACCCCCCCTATTGGCAGGGTTTCAGGGTCCAAACTGAGCAGGGCATGGGTTGCGTTTGAGCCCCCGCCCCCATCAGCCACTGAGAGGGTCGGACCTGGGATTGGGATATGAGTTGGGACTGAGTGTCTATTGTCCTGTAGTGCCTTTGCCCCAGTCCAGTCTTAACCCCATGTGTACATATCCTGATGTGTTGTTGTACATACTTTTGTTCTCTTGTTGCAGAGTGGCAAGGATCCTGAAACGCTTTGTCACATGACCTGAGCGTCAAGATGCCCCTGTGAGCGCAGTGCTTTGCCTGCCTGCTTGCTTGTGCGCGTCTACCGCAGCGTCCCGTGGCCAGGCCCCCCCACGGGAACGCGTCAGTGGGACCCCAGCGCGCTGTGTCGTTTTTGTTTCCTGGGCCGGCATTAATTTTATTATTAATCTGCCATGTCCCTGGTGGTGGAGCCCAAGCATTTAGATGTCTGCGCCACTAAGTGCAATCAGTGGTTCAGCGTTCTTGTTGGGCACCCACCCTTTTACTGCTGGCGCGCAGAGGCGTCAGCGCGTGTAAGCTATGCACAGGAAACACCCACACGTGGGGCTTGCAGAGCCGCCATCAGCCTAGCAAGCCTTTTAAGGAGAAGGGTGACGCGAAATCGTGGGCTGTCCACGATTGCGCAAGAACAGGCCACTCAATGGGTGTTTCCTGGGATGGATGAATGTACCCTAGGTACTCCGTAGACCTCTTGGAGCCTGCGAACAAGCAGCGCGAACGCTGCCGCGAAGCGCCAGATTGTCGCAGGCGATAATTGCCAGGTCAGGCTCAGGCATGAGAGACCGCAAAAAGGCAGTGATTTTACAATAAATTTTTATTGCAGATCACGAATTTTAATTATGACGGGTTCATCCAAGGGTGTAGCATAAGTTACGAGCATGCGTGGGATCTGTGCTTCACAGAGACCAAACACTCTGCCCTTTCTGTGCACAGGACACCAGACTGTGTCATGTATGGGACCATGCAAGGGTCCTACGATGATTTAAGCCAAGCAATGGACATGGAGAACTCTGTGGGAACGACGGACACCGAAGTGATTTCAGTGCTCCTCGTGTATCGCTCCGTGCCTAGAAGGATGACCAAGAGTGCGGGTGGGGCGCTACTGGAGGCGCTTGCACGTTCGGAGAAAAGAGGATTTTCCGAGTTTGACAAATCTCAACAGATTTTGCGAAAAATCAGGGATTTCGACAAAAACTTTGCAGGAACTTCAAGGGCCGTAGCAACGGAACTGGCGAAGTAAAGCAAAGCGTCAAACCACAGAATCCTCACAATATCTGGGCAATAAGGAGCCAAAAGCCTGGCACCCCGCCTACCGCTTCACTACATGGCGCTGGGGCCCACAAGAGCAACAAGCGTTTGACGAACCGAAGGACAAGGTGGCCAACGCTAAGTGCTTGGGCGTGCCGAGGGCACAGGGTGAGATCATACTGGTGACTGACGCCAGCAATGTGGGCGGTGGTGGAACACTGTTCCAGTGGCAAGCACTAGAGAAGGAGGAGTTCGACTCGGCCATATCCCAATGGGGGACGGAAGGTCTCAACCGAGACGGGACTCTGAAGCACAGCTACCCTGATGACAAGTGGGTCCTAGTACCCCTGGGCCATTGGAACTGGAAATGGAACCAGGCCAGGGGGAACTACTCCACCTATGAGCAGGAATTGCTCGCGGGTATGCTGGTGCTATCCTCTCAGGCGCGGCTATTGGGGAGAAACCCTGTGGTCTGGCTGTGCGACCAAGAACCGGTCCGCACTTTCCAGAAGGGTCCCCCACCTGAGAAGGCAAAGCTACGACGCTGGTGGACCTACCTCAGCCAACTACGGCTGACGGTACACCATATCCAGGGGGTCAAAAACGAGTGTGCGGACTACATCAGCCGCAACAACTTCGATGCCCTGATTGGTGCCCGGTCTGAAGCGCTGGCTAAGGAGGCGTTCAGCCGTATGGACGTGCATCTGGACCTCAACATGACCATGATACGACCCCTAGATGGCCTCCAACAGGTGGAATACCTGAAAGAGTTTGGGGATATCTATAAGCGCCTGGAGAAGCGTCTGGAACCCCTCCTGGTCAACCAAGAGCAGTGGAAGCGGGACAAGAGCTACCTCTGGCACGAGGACCGAATTGTGGTGCCCAGTGACAGAGTACCAGCGCTATTGAAGTGGACCCATGAGTCCAGTGGTCATGTGGGTGCTACCCGTACCCTGGGGTTGTTCAAGCAGTGGTTCCACACTACGTGGACTGACGACCAACTGCGGAAAACCCTCCAGCCTATCGTGGACAAATGCCCCTGCAGGTCTTGCAAACCTGGGGATACCAGGGACAGGGGTCTCTACTCGACCCTGCCCATCCCCCATTGTGCTAACAGTGTTCTATACGTGGACTACACGGAGAAGCCGAAGTTTCGGGGCTATGATTTTGCCCTCGTGGTAACCTGTGGGCTGACCAGGTTTACCAGGGTGTTCCCCTGCACCAAACACATTACCGGTGAGGAGACTATCAACATCCTCCTGGAGGAGTGGTTCTGTGTCTACGGGGCGCCCAAGGAGATCAACTCCGATGAGGACGTACGTGTACGCTCAGACACTGGCTGGTACAAGAGGGTCCTGAGATCCCTCAATGTACAAGTGTCTACGGGGATTCCCTACACTCACACGAGCAACCCCCTATGTGAGCGCCAGATTCGTGTCCTCAAGGAGAACGTCAGGATATGGTGCAAGACTGAGCGCACCAGAGACTGGGTGAGACTACTCCCCGTCATATCCTTGATGATGAACTCCCAAGAGAGTTCAGCTACTGGCTACTCTCCCCATGAGCTGTTCCTAGGACGCCCGGCGTGGTTCCTACATGCTCCCTATCCTGAGGATACCCATTCCACTGTGGGTAAGTGGGTTCAAGAACAACAAGGGAAGGTGGACAAGGCCAAGGCTATGCTCCAGCGAGTTAGGGAGCGGCAGTGGAACAAGAAGAACAAGCACCGGGTGCCCGCCTCCTACCAAGAAGGGGACTGGGTGCTGGTGCACCACAGTCGGCTGCCGGCCTGGCCCCGCTCCACCAGCGATGACCCCTACTTCGGCCCCTACAAAATCTTATCAGTGGATGGACACCGTATCACTGTTCGGTGTTCTCCCCGACTAGGGGGGAGTCTGGTGTGCGCTGCGCAGCAGCTGAAGCGCTACTATGATCCTGAAGACCTCTGTGGGGAGGAATGGGAACTAACCGACGAGGAAGGTATGCTCAATGTGCGAGCAAGGTCACAGCAGAAGCATGGCGACAGCAACGGAGCTCACAGTGCCATCGATAATACAAGCATCCGCCAATAACAATCTATTTTGGCCGTCGGAGAGAAAGCGTGTTGACAGAGCTGTGTCGCACATTGGAATTACCCCCGTATCTCCTCTCCCCTTGTGTTATTGTGTTAACACAGGGCACGGCCGGAGGTTGAAATCCCCCCCAAAAAAATGTAGAGCTGCGGGGCACTGCACCGTGGCAGAGTGTTGCACTCTGCACTGAAGATTATTCGACATATCCTTAATGTGTTGGTGCCACGACCTCCCACCATGGAGAAAGAGAAACAGTGAGCCACACAGCGGCTGGATCTTCGGGAATGCGAAATCTTCATGAATGGCGAGAGGCCAATAGGCGCTACTAGCTACGAGGAGCATCATTTCAAGGCTTTGTGCCAAACCCCCTTCGAGGAGAAGGAACGGCAGCTGCCATTAATGTTGTGCAAGCCTCGTGAAGTCCAGACCACACTGCTGTTTGCACGCCCCCCCGCCCCCCGTCACACACTTCGTACCCAGCCCTAACACGGCCAACATGGTGACCATGTACTTTGAGCAAAATGAAGCCATTTTCGTGCCCTATTTGCCTGTTTTGGTGTCGTGTCGTGTCGTGTCGTGTGATGTTTTGTAACACAACACACCACGTGACACAGCGTGTTAACACACCCTAGTCCATGTGACACTACACTTTTGCCTACTTGAATGCCTCGCTTGTGTTGTCATTTTGAACTGTTGTACAGATGCCATGTAATTGTTAAAATGGGCACTTTGAACCCCCCCCCCCCTCCCCTCCCCCTTGTGTTAGTGTTTTAACAATCTAATTTTAGAGCAAAAAATCCCCGCCCCGGTACCTTCAATGCACCCTTGCACGCACTCGCATTGACACAATTGGGTGACCTCCAATTCCGTTGTGCGGAAAATGATGGAGAAAATGGCCCACTTGATTGCCTTGGCGCGTCGCTTCGTTTCGTTAAGCAAACCCGCACACCTGAATATCATGTTGTATAAAGCTGTCTTAATGAATCCAACCAAACGAAGCAGTCAAAAGTTTCGTCGTTGCGGGGCTATCACTAAACTCCAAATCGTAGAACAGCCGTTGTAGTGCCAAGGGAATGCTCTTCCGAGCATCCTCTTGGTCCTCCGTTGTGATGCAATAAACCGCTCGTCGGAACTCGGAGATGTGGAACAACGCCTAGAACGACGAAATGATCGCCTAATCTACCCATCAATTTCGTACTTCTTACCGCCTACCCAAAAAAAGCAAGCACCCTCCTACTCACCAACCCAACAACTTGATAATCAATTTTCTACGGATGGTCAATGGTGATCGTTCCCACAAATGTATTGCGACAAATCACCTAAAACTTGAGCGTTATGGAGCACACGGATTCACCAAAAAGACATGGCCACGACACGACATTTGTCCTAACCCGCAGGGGTCATATTAGCAGCATGGATGTTGGCACACACCTGCAATAAGCTATTCAAGTAGCATGTCGCACCTTGATTGAATATTCCAACGTACTTTCGCGCAGCACGAACGGGAGAGATGGGAGATTGAGGAGTTCTCGGTCTGGTGGCCGGCTTGGCATCCGTGAACGTGAGCGAGCTATTGAACGTTGAGGCCGCCAACCCCCCGAATGGGTTGAGGGGAGACGAAGGAAAGTTGAGCAAGCTCGGCTTTGGAGACTTGGGACTAGTTTTGCTAGGTTTGGTTGTGTCAGAGGTTGGAGCCTTTCATGATAGCTGCGCAACTTGGTTGGCGTTGTCCAATTGTTGGCACGTGCACATCAAGGTAACCTTATCGGGTGTCGTGACGCCAAGCTTTCGGAACAATTCGGTGCGCTCCTAAAAAAACAAAGTTCCCATCGCTTACGCCCAACATACTTTGGTTGATACCCTCTCATAGATTTGAGCCCGATTTCGTGCTGCTTTTATCGCGAAGTACGAATGTCCTCAAATCGGAGTCACATCAATTTCCACATCTTAGCACTAGTATGAGTACCACTGGTATGACATGCTAACCTCGAAACCACAATGGTCGCTTTCATGCGTATCGCGTAAGGGGCTGCACCCAAGACTCTCGAAAGGCTTTGTGGACGAGAAAAGTGAACACTTCATTGGGCAACTGTTGGCCCCATTCTTAGCGCGACGCCTCGTGCAAAAAGTTCGGGTTAAGGGGAATGAAAGTGCCCTTCGAGGGTCGATTTTGGTCAAAATACATCGTTCGGAGAGAAATATCCGGAGAGCTGACACCCATCAATGTTGAAGCGAACACATTTGCATATGGATCATTTACTCATAGCGGGTTTGCTCAACCGATGTGGTGCCTTGTGTATATCCGCGTCCCACTAGCCCCGGGTGGATAGGCATAACCTGCTTTCCCATTTGGCTCAACTGTTTGGTTTTTGTAATGCCCGCATCGCGGAATTTGGGGACAAGGTGCTTGATGTCATAATATGCTTGTTCTTGGTGCATATCAAACCTTTTTCCTTGTCTTGCACTTGGAAATCAAATTGTTTTCAATGTATTCCTCCATTGCAATTGATCTTATTGGCAAGTACAAAGTAGGCAACAGCAAGAAGACGAAGTCGTGAACCAACATTGAGCTGGACCAACTGGCTGGTCCAGTAATACGGGTTCACATGCCTAAATAACAAGAAAGTTAATGTAACATCAAATTCTCATTAAAAAGGCAATAAAACCTATATTTTATCAACTTTCTGAGTAGTCTATCTTGTCACAGGCACTGTCAATGTTACGTAAATCACTGTCGGCGACAAAAGACGGCGACAGTCGCGACAGGCCATCTGAAGCTTCAAAATAGCTTCAAAATAGCTTCTAATACATTAGAACCTTTTAAAATAGCATAAAACATGATTAAATCACATTATAAGCATATGGAATGTGATTATTCATGTCTGGCTACTAATGTATCCTAGATCTGTGCTCTCTGTAATGTAGACAAGAGCAGTAGACTCTAGCAGTAAGCTATAGGCTTGGAATATAAGCCAAATATGAGCAAATATCCTAGTGTTCTAGGATCTTGAAGCTGTGAGAGGTCTAGTAGAGATCCTCCAGAAAGCTTCTGAGAGGCCCAAATGCCCCAACTTATTACACCCCCTTCCTAAGCTTCATGCACATTCACTCAGAATGTTCATGACAAGCTGATAATCAAACATAAGGAGGGGTATGGGCATAAGGAACGCTCATATTAAATGTTCTAAGTGTCTATTGTAGTGTCTTAGTACCCCCTTCCTAGAGGTAAAGATTGATCTCCACCTAAGAGGGTAAAGTTCCTAACGTTTGAGTATGGTAGGGCTCAAAATGAAACATGAAAAACACTAAGCAGAGAAAGCTAGCATACAAAGTATGAACAATGATAACCTAAATCTTCAGGCGAAAATTGGGGGTAAGTGTAATGCATCTGGATGTAGGCGTATAAATTACAGTGAGCTATACGGAAAATCAATAACCATTGAGAATGAAATGCAACATGTGGCTTAAACCGGAAATTCAAGCTCTGCCCAAGCTGTCTATTGACATGACTTGGCTGCGTCATCCAAAGAGAGGATATACCACCTTACTCAATGGGCGCGTGGTACCAACCAAATACCCCTGGCCGGTACCTGCAATGGGTTTCTTGGCCTGCATTACATGGACAGAGAAAGCGAGGCAGCATCGGTAATGAGCAACTGTTGATTAGTTTAGTGGGCACGGTTATGAAAAGGGTGGGGGGTGGCAGTCACGATGAGAAAAATCACGAATACTCATCTGACCCGGATCTGCTCTTTCTTATCCTTCGAGCAAGGATTGATCCATCGGTACCCAGAACCCCATGGCCAGGTTACGGCATACAACCGGTCTCCGGTCCACTAACCCCATGCACGGTGTGTTCCGTGCCGTGAAGCCCCGCATCGGCAACCGATGCACCGCCAGCGGAGATTTGTGTATCAGAATATCAGGAAACAACAGGGTTTTATTTTCATATTGTTCCGTCAATTTTTACGCTTCCGTTCCGATACTCACTGTTTTGACTGCTGGCGGTTGGTTCGCGACTTTACCGTAACCGCCAGTTTAACTATTTATAATGGAAATTTTAACGCTATCCGTCACGAAGGCTCCAAAGTCGCCAGGAACTGCATGGATGCTTCCGCAATTTTCATAATTAATACTCGCAACCTTAATCCGAATTTTTCAGGATGTCGAAATCGGATTTTCGACTTCGACATCCCCGCACTTGATTTGACCTCTTTCGAGTGGACCTACGTGCTTCCGTATGCACGAATCAACTTCCCTTTTATCCTGCCCTCCATTTGTCTTAAAGATATGGGCAAAACAAAGTTGATTCGTGAGGCCACTTGTGAAGGTCATATCTCGTGTTGCTTGCGAGGAATTACGATAAGGAAACGTGGGATGTATTTACAATACTCCCGACGTAATTCAGGAAGCATTATATGCCTTGCGTTTCCACACGTGCGCGCTAGTGTAATGGATCATGGTCAATTGGGTAGAGTTTGCGTTATAACTCTTTGGCCATGATATTGCGTGCGTTAAGATAACTTTCGAGTGTAGCGCGCAAGTGTTGGTGTGGCATAGGAACTCTCCTTGAGTTCCTATGAGCGATTGACACAAAGTTATGCCCTTGGAGGGGCATGACATATCGTGGTGGGAGCTACCTTTTTGGGCAATATGTGGTATGTGCCATGTGTTGTGTTGCGTGCCCATTTGGCGGGTCCATTGCTCCAAGTCGAACCCGCCAATGGACCTCATATTGTGCAAGCCCCTTCTCCATACTCCCTACGGTCAATTGCATGCCTAACCTTCGTGAAGGAAAGCTTGTGTGGTGATCCCGAAGCGATGCGTTGGGAGCAAGGTGTGTGTTTTACAAAACCCCCTTTTCAAGTACCGCCACGCCCTCAATACACATTTCACCCACCGCCACCACCTCAAACCCCCTTTTCAACTGCCCCCATGCTCGCAAAACACATTTCACCCAGTGCCACCACCTCAAACCCCCTTTTCAACTGCCCCCATGCCCTGAAAACACATTTCACCCAGTGCCACCACCTCAAACCCCCTTTTTAATCTGCCCCCATGCCCTCAATACACATTTCACCCACCGCCACCACCTCAAACCCCCTTTTCAACTGCCCCCATGCTCGCAAAACACATTTCACCCAGTGCCACCACCTCAAACCCCCTTTTCAACTGCCCCCATGCCCTCAATACACATTTCACCTAGTGCCATCACCTCGAAACCCCCTTTTCAACTGCCCCCATGCCCTCAAAACACATTTCACCTAGTGCCACCACCTCAAACCCCCTTTTCAACTGCCGCCATGCCCTCAATACACATTTCACCTAGTGCCACCACCTCAAACCCCCTTTTCAACTGCCCCGATGCCCTCAATGCACATTTCACCTAGTGCCACCACCTCGAAACCCCCTGTTCAACTACCGCCACGCCCTCAATACACATTTCACCCAGTGCCATCACCTCAAACCCCCTTTTCAACTGCCCCCATGCCCCCAAAACACATTTCACCTAGTGCCACCAACTCAAACCCCTTTTTCAACTGCCCTGATGCCCTCAATACACATTTCACCTAGTGCCACCACCTCGAAACCCCTTGTTCAACTACCGCCACACCCTCAATACACATTTCACCCACTGTGACCACCTCAAACCCCCTTTTCAACTGCCCCCATGCTCGCAAAACACATTTCACCTAGTGCCATGACCTCAAACCCCCTTTTCAACTGCCCCCATGGCGTCAAAACGCATTTCACCCACTACCACCACCCCAAACCCCCTTTTCAACTGCCCCCATGCCCCCAAAACACATTTCACCCACTGCCACCACCTCAAAACCCCTTTTCAACTGCCCCTATAATTGCAAAACACATTTCACCCAGTGCCACCACCTCAAACCCCCTTTTCAACTGCCCCCATGCCCTCAAAACACATTTCACCCAGTGCCACCACCTCAAACCCCCTTTTCAACTGCCCCCATGCCCTCAAAACACATTTCACCCAGTGCCACCACCTCAAACCCCCTTTTCAACTGCCCCCATGCCCTCAAAACACAATTCACCCATTGCCACCACCTCCAAGCCCCTTTTCAACTGCCCCAATGCTCACAAAACACATTTCACCTAGTGCCACCACCTCAAACCCCCTTTTCAACTGCCCCCATGCCGTGAAAACACATTTCACCCAGTGCCACCACCTCGAACCCCCTTTTCAACTGCCCCCATGCTAGCAAAACACATTTCACCCAGTGCCACCACCTCAAACCCCCTTTTCAACTGCCCCCATGCCCTCAAAACACAATTCACCCAGTGCCACCACCTCAAACCCCCTTTTCAACTGCCCCCATGCTCGCAAAACACATTTCAACTAGTGCCACCACGTCAAACCACCTTTTCAACTGCCCCCATGCCGTGAAAACACATTTCACCCAGTGCCACCACCTCGAACCCCCTTTTCAACTGCCCCCATGATAGCAAAACACATTGCACCCAGTGCCACCACCTCAAACCCCCTTTTCAACTGCCCCCATGCCCTCAAAACACAATTCACCCATTGCCACCACCTCCAAGCCCCTTTTCAACTGCCCCCATGCTCGCAAAACACATTTCACCTAGTGCCACCACCTCAAACCCCCTTTTCAACTGCCCCCATGCTCGCAAAACACATTTCACCCAGTGCCACCACCTCAAACCCCCTTTTCAACTGCCCCCATGCTCGCAAAACACATTTCACCCGGTGCCACCACCTCAAACCCCCTTTTCAATCTGCCCCCATGCCCTCAATACACATTTCACCCACTGCCACCACCTCAAACCCCCTTTTCAACTGCCCCCATGCTCGCAAAACACATTTCACCCAGTGCCACCAGCTCAAACCCCCTTTTCAACTGCCCCCATGCCCTAAATTCACATTTCACTCAGTGCCACCACCTCAAACCCCCTTTTCAATCTGCCCCCATGCCCTCAATACACATTTCACCCACTGCCACCACCTCAAACCCCCTTTTCAACTGCCCCCATGCTCGCAAAACACATTTCACCCAGTGCCACCACCTCAAACCCCCTTTTCAACTACCGCCACGCCCTCAATACACATTTCACCCACCGCCACCACCTCAAACCCCCTTTTCAACTGCCCCCATGCTCGCAAAACACATTTCACCCAGTGCCACCACCTCAAACCCCCTTTTCAAATGCCCCCATGCCCTCAAAACACATTTCACCCAGTGCCACCACCTCAAACCCCCTTTTCAACTGCCCCCATGCCCTCAAAACACATTTCACCCAGTGCCACCACCTCAAACCCCCTTTTCAACTGCCCCCATGCCCTCAAAACACATTTCACCCATTGCCACCACCTCCAAGCCCCTTTTCAACTGCCCCCATGCTCACAAAACACATTTCACCTAGTGCCACCACCTCAAACCCCCTTTTCAACTGCCCCGATGCCGTGAAAACACATTTCACCCAGTGCCACCACCTCGAACCCCCTTTTCAACTGCCCCCATGCTAGCAAAACACATTTCACCCAGTGCCACCACCTCAAACCCCCTTTTCAACTGCCCCCATGCCCTCAAAACACAATTCACCCATTGCCACCACCTCCAAGCCCCTTTTCAACTGCCCCCATGCTCGCAAAACACATTTCACCTAGTGCCACCACCTCAAACCCCCTTTTCAACTGCCCCCATGCTCGCAAAACACATTTCACCCAGTGCCACCACCTCAAACCCCCTTTTCAATCTGCCCCCATGCCCTCAATACACATTTCACCCACCGCCACCACCTCAAACCCCCTTTTCAACTGCCCCCATGCTCGCAAAACACATTTCACCCAGTGCCACCACCTCAAACCCCCTTTTCAACTACCGCCACGCCCTCAATACACATTTCACCCACCACCACCACCTCAAACCCCCTTTTCAACTGCCCCCATGCTCGCAAAACACATTTCACCCAGTGCCACCACCTCAAACCCCCTTTTCAACCGCCCCCATGCCCTCAATTCACATTTCACCCAGTGCCACCACCTCAAACCCCCTTTTCAATCTGCCCCCATGCCCTCAATACACATTTCACCCACTGCCACCACCTCAAACCCCCTTTTCAACTGCCCCCATGCTCGCAAAACACATTTCACCCAGTGCCACCACCTCAAACCCCCTTTTCAAGTACCGCCACGCCCTCAATACACATTTCACCCACCGCCACCACCTCAAACCCCCTTTTCAACTGCCCCCATGCTCGCAAAACAGATTTCACCCAGTGCCACCACCTCAAACCCCCTTTTCAACTACCCCCATGCCCTCAAAACACATTTCACCCAGTGCCACCACCTCAAACCCCCTTTTCAACTGCCCCCATGACCTCAATACACATTTCACCCAGTGCCACCACCTCAAACCCCCTTTTCAACTGCCCCCATGCCCTCAAAACACATTTCACCTAGTATCACCACCTCAAACCCCCTTTTCAATCTGCCCCCATGCCCTCAATACACATTTCACCCACCGCCACCACCTCAAACCCCCTTTTCAACTGCCCCCATGCTCGCAAAACACATTTCACCTAGTGCCACCACCTCAAACCCCCTTTTCAACTGCCGCCATGCCCTCAATACACATTTCACCTAGTGCCACCACCTCAAACCCCCTTTTCAACTGCCCCCATGACCTCAATACACATTTCACCTAGTGCCACCACCTCAAACCCCCTTTTCAACTGCCCCCATGCCCCCAAAACACATTTCACCTAGTGCCACCAACTCAAACCCCCTTTTCAACTGCCCTGATGCCCTCAATACACATTTCACCTAGTGCCACCACCTCGAAACCCCTTGTTCAACTACCGCCACACCCTCAATACACATTTCACCCACTGTGACCACCTCAAACCCCCTTTTCAACTGCCCCCATGCTCGCAAAACACATTTCACCTAGTGCCATGACCTCAAACCCCCTTTTCAACTGCCCCCATGGCGTCAAAACGCATTTCACCCACTACCACCACCCCAAACCCCCTTTTCAACTGCCCCCATGCCCCCAAAACACATTTCACCCACTGCCACCACCTCAAAACCCCTTTTCGACTGCCCCTATAATTGCAAAACACATTTCACCCAGTGCCACCACCTCAAACCCCCTTTTCAACTGCCCCCATGCCCTCAAAACACATTTCACCCAGTGCCACCACCTCAAACCCCCTTTTCAACTGCCCCCATGCCCTCAAAACACATTTCACCCAGTGCCACCACCTCAAACCCCCTTTTCAACTGCCCCCATGCCCCCAAAACACATTTCACCCACTGCCACCACCTCAAAACCCCTTTTCGACTGCCCCTATAATTGCAAAACACATTTCACCCAGTGCCACCACCTCAAACCCCCTTTTCAACTGCCCCCATGCCCTCAAAACACATTTCACCCATTGCCACCACCTCCAAGCCCCTTTTCAACTGCCCCCATGCTCACAAAACACATTTCACCTAGTGCCACCACCTCAAACCCCCTTTTCAACTGCCCCCATGCGGTGAAAACACATTTCACCCAGTGCCACCACCTCGAACCCCCTTTTCAACTGCCCCCATGCTAGCAAAACACATTTCACCCAGTGCCACCACCTCAAACCCCCTTTTCAACTGCCCCCATGCCCTCAAAACACATTTCACCCAGTGCCACCACCTCAAACCCCCTTTTCAACTGCCCCCATGACCTCAATACACATTTCACCCAGTGCCACCACCTCAAACCCCCTTTTCAACTGCCCCCATGCCCTCAAAACACATTTCGGCTAGTATCACCACCTCAAACCCCCTTTTCAATCGGCCCCCATGCCCTCAATACACATTTCACCCACCGCCACCACCTCAAACCCCCTTTTCAACTGCCCCCATGCTCGCAAAACACATTTCACCCAGTGCCACCACCTCAAACCCCCTTTTCAACTACCGCCACGCCCTCAATACAAATTTCACCTAGTGCCATGACCTCAAACCCCCTTTTCAACTGCCCCCATGCCCTCAATACACATTTCACCTAGTGCCACCAGCTCAAACCCCCTTTTCAACTGCCCCCATGACCTCAATACACATTTCACCTAGTGCCACCACCTCAAACCCCCTTTTCAACTGCCGCCATGCCCTGAATACACATTTCAGCTAGTGCCATCACCTCAAACCCCCTTTTCAACTGCCCCGATGCCCTCCATACACATTTCACCTACTGCCACCACCTCGAAACCCCCTGTTCAACTACCGCCACGCCCTCAATACACATTTCACCCAGTGCCATCACCTCAAACCCCCTTTTCAACTGCCCCCATGCCCCCAAAACACATTTCACCTAGTGCCACCAACTCAAACCCCCTTTTCAACTGCCCTGATGCCCTCAATACACATTTCACCTAGTGCCACCACCTCGAAACCCCTTGTTCAACTACCGCCACACCCTCAATACACATTTCACCCACTGTGACCACCTCAAACCCCCTTTTCAACTGCCCCCATGCTCGCAAAACACATTTCACCTAGTGCCATGACCTCAAACCCCCTTTTCAACTGCCCCCATGGCGTCAAAACGCATTTCACCCACTACCACCACCCCAAACCCCCTTTTCAACTGCCCCCATGCCCCCAAAACACATTTCACCCACTGCCACCACCTCAAAACCCCTTTTCGACTGCCCCTATAATTGCAAAACACATTTCACCCAGTGCCACCACCTCAAACCCCCTTTTCAACTGCCCCCATGCCCTCAAAACACATTTCACCCAGTGCCACCACCTCAAACCCCCTTTTCAACTGCCCCCATGCCCTCAAAAGACATTTCACCCAGTGCCACCACCTCAAACCCCCTTTTCAACTGCCCCCATGCCCTCAAAACACATTTCACCCATTGCCACCACCTCCAAGCCCCTTTTCAACTGCCCCCATGCTCACAAAACACATTTCACCTAGTGCCACCACCTCAAACCCCCTTTTCAACTGCCCCCATGCGGTGAAAACACATTTCACCCAGTGCCACCACCTCGAACCCCCTTTTCAACTGCCCCCATGCTAGCAAAACACATTTCACCCAGTGCCACCACCTCAAACCCCCTTTTCAACTGCCCCCATGCCCTCAAAACACATTTCACCCATTGCCACCACCTCCAAGCCCCTTTTCAACTGCCCCCATGCTCACAAAACACATTTCACCTAGTGCCACCACCACAAACCACCTTTTCAACTGCCCCCATGCCCTGAAAACACATTTCACCCAGTGCCACCACCTCAAACCCCCTTTTCAATCTGCCCCCATGCCCTCAATACACATTTCACCCACCGCTAACACCTCAAACCCCCTTTTCAACTGCCCCCATGCTCGCAAAACACATTTCACCCAGTGCCACCACCTCAAACCCCCTTTTCAATCTGCCCCCATGCCCTCAATACACATTTCACCTAGTGCCACCACCTCAAACCCCCTTTTCAACTGCCCCCATGCCCTCAAAACACATTTCACCCAGTGCCACCACCTCAAACCCCCTTTTCAACTGCCCCCATGCCCTCAAAACACATTTCACCCATTGCCACCACCTCCAAGCCCCTTTTCAACTGCCCCCATGCCCTCAATACACATTTCACCCACCGCCAACACCTCAAACCCCCTTTTCAACTGCCCCCATGCTCGCAAAACACATTTCACCCAGTGCCACCACCTCAAACCCCCACTTCAATCTGCCCCCATGCCCTCAATACACATTTCACCTAGTGCCACCACCTCAAACCCCCTTTTCAACTGCCCCCATGCCCTCAATTCACATTTCACCTAGTGCCACCACCTCAAACCCCCTTTTCAACTGCCCTGATGCCCTCAATACACATTTCACCTAGTGCCACCACCTCGAAACCCCCTGTTCAACTACCGCCACGCCCTCAATACACATTTCACCCGGCGCCACCACCTCAAACCCCCTTTTCAACTGCCCCCATGCCCCCAAAACACATTTCACCCAGTGCCACCACCTCAAACCCCCTTTTCAACTGCCCCCATGACCTCAATACACATTTCACCTAGTGCCACCACCTCAAACCCCCTTTTCAACTGCCCCCATGACCTCAATACACATTTCACCTAGTGCCACCACCTCAAACCCCCTTTTCAACTGCCGCCATGCCCTCAATACACATTTCACCTAGTGTCATCACCGCAAACCCCCTTTTCAACTGCCCCGATGCCCTCAATACACATTTCACCTAGTGCCACCACCTCGAAACCCCCTGTTCAACTACCGCCACGCCCTCAATACACATTTCACCCAGTGCCATCACCTCAAACCCCCTTTTCAACTGCCCCCATGCCCCCAAAACACATTTCACCTAGTGCCACCAACTCAAACCCCCTTTTCAACTGCCCTGATGCCCTCAATACACATTTCACCTAGTGCCACCACCTCGAAACCCCTTGTTCAACTACCGCCACACCCTCAATACACATTTCACCCACTGTGACCACCTCAAACCCCCTTTTCAACTGCCCCCATGCTCGCAAAACACATTTCACCTAGTGCCATGACCTCAAACCCCCTTTTCAACTGCCCCCATGGCGTCAAAACGCATTTCACCCACTACCACCACCCCAAACCCCCTTTTCAACTGCCCCCATGCCCCCAAAACACATTTCACCCACTGCCACCACCTCAAAAACCCTTTTCAACTGCCACTATAATTGCAAAACACATTTCACCCAGTGCCACCACCTCAAACCCCCTTTTCAACTGCCCCCATGCCCTCAAAACACATTTCACCCACCGCCACCACCTCAAAACCCCTTTTCAACTGCCCCCATGCCCTCAAAACACATTTCACCCAGTGCCACCACCTCAAACCCCCTTTTCAACTGCCCCCATGCCCTCAAAACACATTTCACCCATTGCCACCACCTCCAAGCCCCTTTTCAACTGCCCCCATGCTCACAAAACACATTTCACCTGGTGCCACCACCTCAAACCACCTTTTCAACTGCCCCCATGCCGTGAAAACACATTTCACCCAGTGCCACCACCTCGAACCCCCTTTTCAACTGCCCCCATGCTAGCAAAACACATTTCACCCAGTGCCACCACCTCAAACCCCCTTTTCAACTGCCCCCATGCCCTCAATACACATTTCACCCACCGCCAACACCTCAAACCCCCTTTTCAACTGCCCCCATGCTCACAAAACACAAAGAATTCATTTTTGCTCATGTTGCATTATTATGCTTAGATTAGGACAGTGAGATTCAGTTTCAGACAGTTGGAAAAAAAACTACCGCAGCGGCCATCCAACAGTCGGATTTGCCTCCTGCTGAAAAGTCGATTTTTTTGACTGCATTTGACGATTTTCCATTCACATCAGTTTGTGCGGATTTGAATTCCGAGCTCAGTGTGTATTTCAGTTTCCTTTCAGATGCGAAAAAAATACGCCACTTGCTCAAGATGGCCTGTTTCACTTCTAGTTCAGGTTCAGGGGTTCCGGTGGCGGCCGGGGCCCTCTCCCAGCCGCCGATCTTCCAGCGCGCTGTCGCGCAGAAGCAAAAATCAGAACTCCGCCGTGGTGCTTCGGATTTGGTTGAAATTTTGGTGGATGATACCTATGGGTGTGAGGGACAACCACACAAAGTTTGAGCAAGAAACTCAACGGTGGCGGCCTGGAACAGTTGTCGCAGGTGGCGGACCTCGGTTTCAAAAACTGCAATTTAGGGCCAAAAACAGCCATCTTTGGGCCAAAACAGCCCTAGAACCCATTCAAAACGGCCAAACGAAGGGAAAGGGTGGGTACACTCCACGTGCGGCTTGACTTTCCCGTGTCAACGAGCCCTTTGCGGCCCTCTAACTCCACCATATGTCCCGGAAACGACCCCCAGAAGCCCCAAATTTTGTGTAGACTGGCTGGCGACAGCCACAAACCAAGAACAGGCCATATCTTTGGCTACATGGCTCAAAACGCGATTCCGAGGGCACCTAATCCACCCGCAATCCCCCACTTTTTGTGGTTTCCACCCCTCAGAATTGCCTAAACGGACACCTAGACCCCCGTACCTAGGCCCACTAGACTGCAGCAAGCTGCAAGCTCAAACCGAAACAGGTGGGTGCCCAAATGGGTCAACAGGGTCCAATAGGGGCAAAAAACTGACTTTTCTCAAAAATGATCCTAGACCATGTGTGATGCTAAGGCAAGTGTCTTTGGACTGTTTTGACCTTGTGGTGGCCCATTTTGGTCCTCCGAAAATGCCAAAATGCCTTGGAAATGGGCTGTTTTGGGACCAAAAGTGGTTCAAAAATGGGTCAAAAACGCATTTTTCCAAAACTCATCCGAGACCATTTGGGGTGCACCAACGGGTGACATGAGCCCATTTCGAGCCTATTTGGGGACATTTTGGCCCCTCAGAAGTCCCAAAAAAGCCTTGAAAGTGGGCTTTGTGGGGAAAGGGGACCACTTGCAAGCTGATTCCACTCTGTCAACAGCCTTCAATGTGTGACTCATTGGTGTCCCTCACCATTCATAGCTGGCGACAGCCACAAACCAAGAACAGGCCATATCTTTGGCTACATGGCTCAAAACGCGATTCCGAGGGCACCTAATCCACCCGCAATCCCCCACTTTTTGTGGTTGCCATCCCTCAAAATTGCCTAAACGGACACCTACACCCCCGTACCTAGGTCCGGTAGACTACAGCAAGCTGCAAGCTCAAACCGAAACAGGTGGGTGCCCAAATGGGTCATCAGGGTCCAATAGGGGCAAAAAACTGACTTTTCTCAAAAATGATCCTAGACCATGTGTGATGCTAAAACAAGTGTTTTGGGCTATTTTGAGCTTGTGGTAGCCCATTTTGGTCCTTTGAAAATGCCAAAATGCCTTGGAAATGGGCTGTTTTGGGACCAAAAATGGGTCAAAAATGGGTCAAAAACGCATTTTTCCAAAACTCATCGTAGACCATTTGGGGTGCACCAACGGGTGAAATGAGCCCATTTCCAGCCCATTTTGGCGGCATTTTGGCCCCTCAGAATTCCAAAAAAGCCTTGAAAGTGGGCCTTGTGGTGAAGGGGATCACTTGCAAGCTGATTCCACTCTATCATCGGGCTTCAATGTGTGACTCATTGGTGTCCCTCACCATTCATAGCTGATGTTCCCTCCCCCACCAGCTCGGTCCCAATATTCAGTCTTGATTAGGGTTAGGGTCACCGAGCTGGTGGAACCAGTCTTGGTTTTATGACCCTCTTTAGTGTCTAGGGTGGACCCACTAGGTTTAGCAAGCAGCAAGCAGCAAGCAAGCAAGCAAGCAGCAAGCACGCGTGAAATGGGCAAAAATCACAGCTCCGTCGTGGTGCTTCGGATTCGGCGAAAATTTTGGTGGATGCTACCTATGGGTGTGAGGGACAACCACACAAAGTATGAGCCAGAGACTCAACAGTGGCGGCCGAGAACAAGTGTCGCAAGTGGCGGACCTCCATTTCAAAATCTGCAATTTAGGGCCAAAATCAGCCTTTTTTTGCCCAAAACCACCCTAGATCCTGATGAAAACAGCCAAATGAAAGGAAATAGTGGCTACTCTACGCATGCAGCTAGACTTCCTTGTGCCGAAGGGCCCTCTAGGGCACTCTAACTCCACAATATGTCCGCGAACTGCCCCCAAAAGGCCCCCGAAAGCCCCAGAATTGGTGCACATTGGGCGCCGATAGCCCCAAACCAAAAACAGACCATATCTTGGGCTACATGGCTCAAAACACCATTTCGAGCTTACCCAATCCACCCGCAACCACCCACTTTTGGTGGTTTCCACCCCTCAAAATTGCCCTCACCGACGCCTAGACCCCCGTACCTAGGCCTAGTGGGCTGCGGCAAGCCGCAGGAGGTAGCCCAAAGAGGTGGGTGGCAAAATGGGTCAACAAGGTCCACCCGGTGCAAAAAAAATGACTTTTTTCAAAAATGATCCCAGACCACATGGAATGCCAAAACAAGTGTTTTTGGCGTGTTTTGAGCTCGTGGTGGCCCGTTTTGGCCCTCCTAAAATCCCAAAATGCCTTGAAAATGGGCTGTTTTGGGACAAAAAATGAGTCATAAATAGGTCAAAAATGTGTTTTTCCAAAAATGATCCTAGACCATTTGGGGTGCCTAAACAAGTGAAATGACCCCTTTTTGAGCCCATTGCAAGCCATTTTGGTCCCTCCAAAGCCACAAAATGCCTTGAAAATGGGTTGTTTTGCGACCAAAAATAGGTCAAAAATGGGTCAAAAATGTTTTTTTCCAAAAATGATCCTAGACCATCTGGGGTGCACCAACAAGTGAAATGAGCCCTTTTTGAGCCCATTGCAAGCCATTTTGGCCACTCCAAAGGCACAAAATGCCTTAAAAATGGGCTGGTTTGGGACCAAAAATCAATCAAAAATGGATCAAAAATGCGGTTTCCCAAAGATACTTTTGGACTATTTGGGGTGCACAAAAAATTGAAATGAGCCCTTTTTGAGCCCATGTTGAGCAATTTTGGCCCCTCTCAAGGCCGAAAGGGCCTTGAAAATGGGCTGTTTTGGGACCACAAATGGCTCAAAAATGGGTCAAAACCATGGTTTTCCAAAAATGATCCTAGTGGTGCCCAAATAGATGAATACAACTCATTTTGAGCCCCTTTTGAGCCGCTCTCATCCACTTTCTAGTGCGTACCTCATTTTTTGTTGAACTTTCACAGATGATGTTCCTTACCCCACCACCTCAGTCCCAATATTCAATCCTGGTTAGGGTCAGGGTTCAGGTTAGGGCTAAGGCTAGGCTTGGGGCTTGGGCTAGGGCTAGGGCTAGAGGTAGGGTTAGGACTAGGTTGAGGGTTGGGGTGGGTGTTAGGGTCAGGGTTGGGTTTAAGGATAGTACTGGGGTGCAAAGTGGACAAAATTTTCCTTTGGGCGGCTTTGGTGCCCATGGAGCGTCGGGCGCCTTTGGCGCCCATGGACTACTGAGGGCGGCACCTTTGGCAACTAACTGTTGGCCGGAGGCCCCTAGGGCGGGGCGGGGAGTTGGAGTCCTAGGACCCGCGGAGTCGCCCTCCCCCCGTGTCCTGCTGGTGTTGTTTCCGAGTTTGCGAAGCCCAGTGGTTGGTGTGCTAGGGCTGTGGTGGATGTGGCATGGTGTGCGTGTGCGCGTCAGCGGCGCACAGCAGTTGGCATATCGGGGTTGTGCTGGTTGTTGTGGGAGTTGTTAGACTGTTTTTGCTGTCCACACACCTCCGTCCTTAGGCCGTCCACAACCCGCCTCTTTGTGTTTCCGTGCGTGTGAGCCTCAAGTGCCCTGCTCCGCACGGGCCCGGTGGTGGCCCACTGGGCGCGGGATCCCCTAGGCGCAGACGAACAACGGCGTTGTGCTGCAGGCCCCTAGGGTTGGCACCTTGGGTGCCGGATCCCCTGCACGCACTGGTGGCTGCACGGAACGCATTAGGGCCCCTAGTGGTGGCCCACTGGGTGCAGATTCCCCTGAGCGTAGACGGAACCCCCCCCCCCCCCCCTGCCCACACCCAATACCCAAATGGAGTAAAAAAACACATAAATGCTGCCTCAAACACACTTTACATAGCTTGGATGATCGTTCAAAATGGCTAGGATACCAAAAAACAAAGTTTCAGAAACTTCGATTCTTGAGCTGTACAGGGTGAAAAACTGAATCAGCAGGTTGTGGGCCAATCGATCGGGAGCCCCCCCCCCCCCCCCCACACACACACCCAATACCCAAATAGGGTAAAAAAAACACATAAATGCTGCCTAAAACACATTTTACATAGCCTGGATGGCCGTTGTGAGTGGTCACGAAAAACTGCATCAGCAAGTTGCGCAGCACTCCATGCACACATGAAAGCCATTATTGGTGGAAACAGTGATTTCGCGTCTTTCACACAGGCCTTGACCGGCCATGGGCAAGGCTAGAGACTGCAAAAAAACGTCCTTTTATATCCCAGTAGGCATATCTCTCGGGGACATCCGGAATTGCGCCAAATCGGTGGGTTTTCGGGGTTTGGTGCCATTATTCCCTCATTTCTGCCAACTGAGTGCTCCGGAGGTGGGAGCATGTGGGGTATATTCGGAAAGCCCTTGAAAAGGGCTATTTGGAACACCCGGGTCTGCATGATGTACTAAAGACATGTTTGAGATATTTGTCCGTTTTGGATGATGCCTGTGCTGCTTGCTGCCTCTTTTTGTCACCAGGCAGCTACCATGTCCGCATACAAATTTCACCCCACGGGCTGTTGCTTCCCCTGATGCACCACAAAAGCCTTTGGTGCGCAAAAGGGCTCGCTCTGGGGGTGCAGAGTGGGTGCCAGTGACTCGGCATCCTGCCAAGCAGGCCAAGACACCTCGTACAATCGGTTCACAGCAACGAGATTCATGTGCATGTCGGGACAAGTTCGCGATTGTCTACTCCTTGACACCAAACGGCCAGTATCTCTATCATATTGTGTCGTTGAGGCCTAACTCTTGCATTTTTGAATTTTGCACGACAAAGTTCATCAATATAGCCTATTTGATTGTGTTGTGAGGTAGCGATATATTAGAGCTTCCCCCAGCACGGGGACCTGGGCTACCTGTGCAAGCTGCGCAGGCAGATCGCTGAAAATCCTAGCAGTGTCCAACTTCGGCCTCGGATTCTGCAAAAATATGGTTTTGGATCCCCCCCCTAACCCATACATTCCTGAAACGGCCGTTTCTCACAGATTTCAAAAAGTATACATATCCCCCCCCCCCAAGGGAACGATATTTTGGCGCATCGGACGAAAAATTCAAAAACTCCGGGAAAAATGCCAAAACCCACCGAGTTGACGCACAATGAATGTCCCCAAGAGATATGCTGTCACAACATCCCCACTTGCACACCCGAGAGTGGGTACCAAGGGGTCAGTAAGGTTGCCAAAACGCTGACAAAGCAAAAGCGACGAAAAACTGCATAAACTGCATCAGCGCTCGTCCCCCTCCGCTCCATACAAACCCTATGGAGTTGGGACCAAAAAACACTTTTTTGGCTCAAAACCAAAAAAAACCGAAAGATTCATGATTTCTGACCAACCCAAAAGGGGGGATCATTTTTTCGACATTTTTGACCCCCCCCCCCACTCACATCCCTCAAAAAAAGCCAAAAAGTGGGTTTCAAGTGGGGGTGGTTTGGGGGGGTCCAGACCCAAAAACTCATTGGGGGATGTGTTTACAAACAATTCACCCCCTCGAGGTAGGGTACACAAACAAAGAAGGGGGGGTATGTGGTGTTTTCCCCTTTTTGCAGGCCTGCCTGGATTTGATCTAACAACCTCTGCCAGGTGATTTTCAGGTGCCACTAAACACCTAACCAGCGTGAAAAGGTTAAATCCTCACTGGCAAGGGGCCATATGGGGGGGGAGCGACTGGGGGTACCGGGATTTGGGACCCAAGACCCCCGCCATGGGTACGCAATAGTTTTGACCCCCCCCCCCCATCCCCCGCACCCCACCCCACCCTCCCAAAAAGCGGGACCCGGGTACAGGGGGTCAAGGGGGTCAAAATCAAAAAATTCATTGGGGGATCATTTTCTCTCCCAAAATGATGATTACAAGGGGTTAAACATCCGGTACCACACCTGGGGCATC
Source organism: Eutreptiella sp. 'Long Island Sound 2002' (assembly GCA_964036045.1). Classification (NCBI taxonomy): domain Eukaryota; phylum Euglenozoa; class Euglenophyceae; order Eutreptiales; family Eutreptiaceae; genus Eutreptiella; species Eutreptiella sp. 'Long Island Sound 2002'. The sequence goes on from OZ038384.1 coordinate 85,560,690, forward strand.
CTGCACGAATGACCACTCTATATGGCGTCCGCACCTACGCTTGATCTAACGACCCTCTTCGAGGTGAATTGGGGAGGGTACTAAATTTGGGGAGGGGGGTAAGACAACAGGCGACAAGGAATTGGAAGTTTGGGGGCTGATGTCGATTGGTGTCCACATCCCCCCCAACCCCTGTCGGGCCATGAGTTGATATCCATACGTTGCTTGCCCCAGTGGGATGATCTTGTGCGGGATGGCCGACTGGTAAGGAGGAGCCCCCCAAGTTCCGATCAAGCCCTGCCCACTCTCGTGATTCTCGTCATTGATGCGCTGTGTTGGGGCCTCCTTCCTCACTCTCTTGTGGAGGCCAGCACACTGTGGCGTTCATCAGCAGTTTCACGGCCTCCCTATCGCCGGTTTTGCTGCCTGTCTCTGGTCTGGTGGTGGAGGCGGGTGCAGAACATACTTCCGTGTCCGAGGAGTCGGGGGAGCTGACTTCTTGACCCGTGGACTCCGTGAGGGTGTGCGTCCGGCTGCTGTCGCCGTTCGAAAACTGCTCTGGCTCGTCATCCAAATCATTGGCCTCCTCCAGCGTCTCAGTCCCTTCCGTGCTCCCCCTACCATTGGGAGTGTTGGGCTTCTTCGGGGGTTTGGATGCGAACATGGGGTCGTCTGAGACGATGAAATCCTTCAGGTCGATCTCTTCGAAATACTCGTAGTGATCGTGCACCTTGCCCATGTTGTCCGTGTTGATGTTGTACTCAAACCGCCGCAAATGCAGCTGTGCAATGGCAGGGAAGCAGGGCCATCAGGGGTACATGCCCAAACATGAACGTGAATGTGAACGACTGAAGTGGCTTGTACCGTCAACCAAGACATTTCTTAGAGCAGGGGCGCAAGGCAGGTACGGTGGAATGGGGTGACAACTCAGCAACACTGCACCCGATGAGCCAACAACCCGGCAAAACAATAGGCATCCGCCAATCGTATCCACACGGCGCCCGCAAGGCGCGGCCCACCGCCGCTGATGCATCACACCGCACATCCAAAATAAACGTTTGTCCGATTTCCGCGGCCGAAATAGTAGCCCTGGGTTGGGGTGCAGTGCAGTCTGGGTTCATGAGAGCGTGAGGTTGTTGACCATGAACGCTGCGGATGGAGTCCTCCTGATGGTCAAAGCCAACTCATCACCTTATCTCATGATGTTGAGGGCAGGAATACCCACATGTTTGTTTCTTTGTTTGAATAAATAATGTACAAGCCCCGGTCCGGTGATTACAGATAAACTGCCCATCGTTACTGCCCCACTGTTGTCGGTGAATCGCCTGCCGCTGGCAATTACTGGCCAAATTCTATTGCCTTCGGCAAGGCAACTCGAGGAGAGAAGAGCGATGGCTTGAGCGGGATCGACGCACAGTGGCCGTACCCCCCCCACCCCCAACCACCCTCTACAAAGTGGTACCCAAGAAGGAGGGATCAAATTCGAAAAATTTATTGGGAGATAATTTTGTCTCCCAAAATGATGATTTTGCAGGTTAGACATCGGATATCACCCATTGGAATATGCTACGCGAATGACACCCAAAAAGGGGGAGGGGGGTATATGGCGCCCGTGCCTGCGCTTGATCTAACAACCTCTCTTCGAGGTAATTTGTGGCTTAACCAATCGCCAGTGGACCAGCCAACCGCTGTCGGGGACGCGCCAGCCAACCTCGGTTGGTTGGGCACCAGTGGCACATGCCAATCTGTGCGAAAAATGCACTGCACGGCTTCCAGACGTACCATCCACCAAACCCGCCACGGCACCTCCCGGCAACGCCACACCATCAACACGGGCGGGAATCTCCGGAACCACACGCCCTTCTCGGCGTCCACGTACTCCACCTTCCCCTCCTTCTCCACGGCGTACTTGTTCTTGTCGTTCAGCATCTGTGTGCGTGCGTGCGTGCGTGCGTGCGTGCGTGTGTGCGTGCGTGCGTGCGTGCGTGCGTGCGTGCGTGCGTGCGTGCGTGCGTGCGTGTGTGTGTGTGTATTGGTATTGGTATTGGTATTGGCAGGGCGGTGTATATTCTGGGGGGTATTTCCCCAGGGAGTATGGCAGTCACCTCATGTTGGCGGCATGACTATATATGTGTGTCATGCCCTCATGAGGACTACGCACACCCACCGCCGGCCCCATTACCTCGGCATGGCTCCTTTTGGTCGCCGCGGGGTGGCTCGCCCGCTGCTTTTGCCATCTTTTGAGTGATGGTCTGGATATGCACGTGGTCTGCAGACCTTAAAGGTTGAGCTTCGGATTTGGGTATTGATCAGGGATTCATGTGGTCTGTGAATCTGTCTGGTTTTGATTTTGGATTGGGTTTCTTGTTTTGCTGTGATCCCGCATGCCTTGATCTGTTCCGTTGCTTCCTCGGGGAGTGGTGGTGGTGATGAGGGGGGTTGATGACTCTCTTTCCGTGCTTTGGTGGTGGGCGGTCTGTTTGGCTGCCTTGAAGTGAGCCTCTGTTGTGTTTGGATGGTTTGTTGATGGTGCTTTTTTTTTTTATGAGCTGGTCATTGGGAGTCTTGAGTGAGAGACGAGATTGTTTTCATTGATCTGTGGCCTGCCGTCCGCCCCCCTCTCTCTCTCTTTTTTTTTGGGGATTGCAGGAGGTGTTGGGTAAATATTGGGAGCATGATGGCGGCAGGCAGCATGAACACATTGGGCATTCATTCATTCTTTCAGTATGAGTCCTAGTAGTTTGAGTCATTCTCTGAGTCTTGAGCAGATTAGCGCCAGCGAAGATTCGCTGGCGGATGTGGCGATGTTATCCCAATCAAGTGCGTGAGGTTCTGGATCATGGGCCTGAGCTCGTGGAGCGCTTGGCCACTCTTCCTGCAATAGAACTTGTGTGAGCTTGCCGGCAGCAGAGGGAGTCAGTCCTCTGTCAAAGCTGATGTGCAATTCTTCGGTTACTCTGAATGTGACAACCATTGACTGTGCATAAATATCGCAGGCGAGACAGGTGATACGTATACTGTGCGTGGATTGGGATTAGGGGCAGGGCATTCAGCTCTAGCGTGGAAGGAGAGATCTTTTGAGTAATGATCTGGATATGCATGTGGTCTGCAGACCTTAAAGGTTGAGCTTCGGATTTGGGTGTTGATCAGGGATTCATGTGGTCTGTGAATCTGTCTGGTTTTGATTTTGGATTGGGTTTCTTGTTTTGCTGTGAACTCGCATGCCTTGATCTGTTCCGTTGCTTCCTCGGGGAGTGGTGGTGGTGATGAGGGGGGTTGATGACTCTCTTTCCGTGCTTTGGTGGTGGGCGGTCTGTTTGGCTGCCTTGAAGTGAGCCTCTGTTGTGTTTGGATGGTTTGTTGATGGTGCTTTTTTTTTTTATGAGCTGGTCATTGGGGGTCTTGAGTGAGAGACGAGATTGTTTTCATTGATCTGTGGCCTGCCGTCCGCCCCCCTCTCTCTTTTTTTTTTGGGTTGCAGGAGGTATTGGGTAAGTATTGGGAGCATGAAGGCGGCAGGCAGCATGAACACATTGGGCATTCATTCATTCTTTCAGTATGAGTCCAAGTAGTTTGAGTCATTCTCTGAGTCTTGAGCAGATTCCAGCGAAGATTCGCTTGCGGATGTGGAGATGTTATCCCAATCAAGTGCAGGAGGTTTTGGATCATGGGCCTGATCTCGTGGAGCGCTTGGCCACTCGTCCTGCAATAGAACTTGTGTGAGCTTGCCGGCAGCAGAGGGAGTCAGTCCTCTGTCAAAGCTGATGTGCAATTCTTCGGATACTCTGAATGTGACAACCATTGACTGTGCATAGATATCGGCAGGCGAGACAAGTGATATGTATACTGTGCGTGGATTGGGGTTAGGGGCAGGGCATTCAGCTCTAGCGTGGAAGGAGAGAGGTGTGACGGCTGGGGGAAGGAGGTTCAATGGGACCGGGCTGGTGTCGCCCATCTGTGAGCTGTTCTGACGCCCAACGAAGTTGAACGCCGCAGCAATGACATGATACTTCCATTCCGTTTTGAGACCATCCGTGTGGATTCGATTCTGTAATCAGGCGTTCTGTGCGTACATCAGGTGGCCATAATCTCATGGAGCCTAGGCTGTTTAGATACTCTGCGGAGATGGTTACGGCATCATCTGTGGTGAGAGGGGTTCTTTTCGCGCGGAGAACCGCACCTGACCAGGTGATGCATACGCTGAGGGGGGACCAAGAGATGTAGGAGTCAATCAAGAAATCTGGAATTAGTCCCCATGCGTATTTTTCATCATTCTTGGTGGTGGTGAAGGCGGCTGGCGATAGCCACTCAATAGAGTATTCATCCATGGCCAGGCGGTTTGCAGTTTTGGCAAAAGGACCACACGCATACGAGCGAGGTATGATGCAAGCAGACTGCATGTGGACACCCCAGCCGGTGCCATAGTGCGGCAGAATGGGCAAGAGAATTCATCTTTGGTTCCTTCATGACAGTGGGGGATTGTGCGGATCCAGTACGCTATTGTCAGTCCGGCGTTGGTGTACTTGCCTTCAATGAGTCCTCTGCGCCAGACAACCTTGCATTTTGGGTCACCAGGGTATTCGCTGGCTGCCAGAGAGCTGTTGTACTGAGCATCCAGTGTTCGTACGATGTCAGCTGCCAGGATTCCGTTATGAAAGCATAGCATTAAGTCGTCCAGTGCTTCTGGATTGGTACTTGGCCTTCCGCTGCGTGCTGCAGAGTTGATTTCGCCATGTCGTCGGTTTCTTTTTGCCATAGGGCCACCCGGGCGTTGCTCTTGGTGTTGTGTTGCGCAGGGATGTAGTATTCCGGGATGTTGTGTTCGCATAGGAACTGCGCGTATGCCATGCGGTATGCGTCAATCCAGATGCACTTGGACGGTTTGCTGCCCTCGCCTCCGTGCATGGCTGCCAGGTTGTCGGATATGGCTCCCCTGATACGTTTTGGATCGATCTCAAAGCGATGGATGAGCAGCATGTTGAGGAATTTTCCGCACCATTCTGCAATCCAGCTGCTGCCTCCTTTGCATCTCACAGCGAAGCTGGCTTTTAGCGCTACTCCTTTGATATCGATCACAAGCGCTGTCCATGCCTGGTCGTTGGTTTCTTTGGAGCCGTCGGACATGAGGATGATGTCGCCTTCGGGAATGTGTTGTACTTCGATTCGGATGGGGCATTCTGTGAGATCAGCGGGGAGGTGGAAGGAGATGCCATGCTGGGCCATCCATTGCTGCGCAATTATCCAGTCGGGGTGTGGAGGTACTTCGGGCTTGCTGTACAACATGAGCATTTTGGTGGTTTCTCTGGTGTATGTGCTTCTGCTGTTGCAGGCGAGGAAAAGGCCTTTGATGTATTGGCATTGTAGGCGAGTGAATACATGAGGAACTGCAAAGCCCATGTGGTCCAGGCTTGCCCAGAGCATCTTGTTCGGGGTGCGGATTGGGATGCAGAGCGCTTTGCAGACTATTCTCTTGATTTGTATCCGTTGCGGTTGGACCCATTCCGCTTGCACAGGGATGGCAGACAACACATAGTCGACCACGGATAGTGTGTATGTGACCAGGATGCGGAGGATGAGGATGAGTGAGGGCTGCAGGCGAGCGAGTGTTCCTTGCAGGATAGAGAGGCGTTTGGTGAATTTCAGTAGTGATTCTTTGGGAATCTCTCCTGGGATGAGGGGAATTCCAATCATCTTGAGGTCTGATTTTTGAAGGGAAAATTGGTCCTGCATCGTTTCCACTTCGCCATTAACGTACACCAAAGTGCCATTCTGTGGTTTTGCTCCATACATTTTGATCATCTTGCATTGTGATGATCCTCCCGTCAGTCAGCAGCCTTGGTTGTAGGTGTTGTACATATGAGCCATGTCTTGGAGAGTGGTGGCGAATCCTCTGCGGCCGTCGCTGCACACGATCTCGAGTACTTTGATGAGTGGATCCCAGGGGGCAAGTAGACTCTTGAACTTGTGTTGCTCTGCTCGTGGAGAGAGGTCCGTGGGATTTTTGTGTTGTAAGAGTACTCCTTGGTGGAATTTGGTACGTGCACACGTGGTGGTAGCATATAGGCCAACTCCCATAGAGTCTCCTTGCGATCCTCCATGACGCATCTTGTATGGACGTGCTAGCCCAAATGGCGACACCACATAGATCTCGAAGGAGTTGAAAAAGTGTTCTACCCATTCTTCTACATGGAGTGCTTCTGTTGGGAAGAGGCGGTCCATGTCTTTTCGAATAGTGTTGCAGAAGGCATTGCTCTCATCCCAGTCAATAATGAATACTTTGCCATGGTAGTAGGCGAACCACCATGTCAGTCATCTGCATGTGATTGCACACATCTGTGGTGATAGCTGCTTCCTGTATGCATAATGGCTTGGGGGGACCCAGGCGGTCCATTCAGACCGTTGTTGTTGACGAAGGAAGACGTTGCTGGATTCCTGTCGACGAAGGTATGGTTCTAGGAGAATGGGCCGACTGTTGGGGATGAGCCATTTGGGTTGCTTCTTTATCAGGCATAGGTGGAGTACGGCACAAAGTAGTTGGTCATGAGCCACTTGTGCGAATGCTTGCAAAAGGGAAGTGAACAGGTAGAGGCTGAATCTGTCAAGTCGGCTGACGAGTGCATGGGGTAGTTGTTCGAGAGAGGTGGCTTCACAGGAGGGCCGGCGTACTAGATCGGTGAATTCGTGAAAGTCTGGAGGTTTGCCGGCGGGGTCTTCCAGGGGGAGGCCTTTGTGTTCGCGCTGCAACTTCAGCATGTGCGTGAGGAAGTCGGGCTTGTCCTCTAGTGCATCCGGGCTAGCTCCATTCCTTTCTTCACATGCTCGATGTCCAGGGCTATGTCAGGTCTTCCGCTGTACAGTTCTTGTGATTGCTGGAGCATCTCTTCCTGAAATTTAGCCTTTTCTTTGGGAAAATACTTGCCATCAGCGCTGATTTTGTCCACGACTTGGAATTTGTTCTTCTTCAGCTTTATGGCGTGGGTTGTGGCCGACGTGATGGAGACTCCTTTCAATTTTTCTAGAGGGAAGTGGAGTTTCGTTGCCATCGCTTTGTTGTTCCTGTTTTCCCACCATTGAGCAATTTCAGCTGAGCGTCTTCCGCTGTGGGATTGCAGTGCTGCTGCTAGGGGTCTGGCATCGGTTGATGTGAGAGACATCTTCGATTGGCAGCGAGGTATGATATCATCCATGGCCGTGAAGTATATGTGCATGACAACAGTGGGGTGCCATTCTGAGATGTTGGCCCACACAAATAGAATGGAACATGCATTCGCCACTGCTTGGAAGTCCTCTTGGTTGAGGTGGCGGAAATCATACCTCCTGTTAGAGGGGTCTGTCGGCTTCATCTGGTCGCGGTCGATAGCAAGGGTGTACTGCTGCGCATTGTGGGTGCTGAGGCCGGGCAGTTGATCTCTGGTGCAGGCCACGCATGGGGTGCTGCTGTGGAGGAACATCCAGTCTATTTCCGTCATGGAGACTCCTTTCCGAGTTATGACGTGGTTTGTTGGCTGGCTTGTGGTGTAGGGGCAATGATACTCTTTCCAGCTTTTGGCGAGTGTGCGCTTGAGCCATCCTTTGTAGCTTCGTTTGACATTGTCATTGAGGTCTCCTTGGATGAGTGATACTGTTGCATGAGCATTCGTCAGGAATTTGGCTACTGCTTCGCAATGCTTTGCTTTGGCTTCCGGGTTCATTCTTGGGGGAAAATGCACAGTGGCAATGGCAAGTGAGTCAGGGTGACCTGGGTTGATGAGCACACACAGGGAATGCTCTTTGGCTTCGATTTTCCATTTCTGCTTGTTTGTGCGGCGGGTATGCACGAGGATGATCAGACCCCCTCCTCGGAAGGGCTGTGATGTTGCGTGTTGATACGGCAGTCCGTTCAGCCATCCTTCCGGCATGGATGTCCACACCTCCTGCAGACAGACTACATCGGGCATTGCCAGGATAAGATAGCAATAGAGTTGATGCAATTGCTTCTCCAGGCTTCCGCAGTTGATGCCCATGACAATGAGTTCTGCCCAGCCGGAAGCTTTGGGCTGCATGTGCTGTGGAGGTGCTCGGCTGTATTCATGCTGCATTTCTGCATACTGCTGGACTGTTCTGGGGTGGATGTCGTTTGGTGTTCGAGGGCTGCATGGCCACATTCTTACTTCTGTGATGGGAAAGACTCCTTCAAGTTGAAAGGGGCCGGAGAAAACAGTGCAAGCAGAGGCCATTTGTGCTGTGATGGCAGATTCTTTTGGCAGGTGCCAGCACGCTGGGATCTTCAGATGGATGGATGAGGTGGGGACTGACGAGTGCGCCGTCATGCTGTAGCCTGATGGTCTGCCACACTGTTGACAGGTGGGACCATCAATCCAGACAGTTGTTCTCCGAAAGTCATGATTCTTGGTACTGAGGGTGTGGTAACCCCCGTGAGATTCATACTGTGAGTGGTACTGATTCGCATTGTAATGGCCAGGTGAGGGACACATTACACGTTTGCACCAAATCAACAGTACACTGTTGGCTGATACTATGGGGTAGGAAGGTGTGTATGCATTTTTGTGCTTGTCAGCTGATTCTGCGTAGGCTTGTAGCCAGGCATGGATGATGCGTATGTGAGAGATGATGACTAAGTTTGGCACGTTTGGCAACTGTTGGAGGGGGGTCAGGTGATACAGGCTTTTGATGGCTGCTGCTGCTCACTATGTGCATTTGAGACAGGGTGTGGCGTGAAGTGTGAGATCTGAGCAGGTGCAGCTTCTTTCTCGGTTGTGAGCTGCTGTTTGGCTACATCGTGTGCATATGTGCAGAAGTGTGTGGTGAGCTTTTGTCGACAGTTCCGGTGGGTCCTCACAGAGGGGGTTGAACTTGAGGTCGGATTGGCATTTGTTGGACCAGTTGTGTAGGTCCGTGAGTACACTGGCAACAGTCTGTCTGTTCGTCGTCCCTCTCTTTAGCAGGCAGTCAAGGATGAAGATAGAGAGGGCCGCACAGGATGTGGCTTTCGGCAGTACAATGGGAAGTCATTTCCGCTCTTGCGGAACCCCTGGGGCTGCAGGGATGGACATTGATGATCTGGATACATTGGATTGCGGCACTTCTTCGTGCCTGTCGGGAGCTGGCGTCTCAGTCTTGGGCGGCTGCTGGTTGATGGGAGTGTGGTGTGCCGCTGGAGCCATGATGGCTTGAGGCTGATTTGGTGAAGGATTGTATACGTGCTGTGAATACGTTGGCATTGTGGTGTGTGGATGAAATGTTTGCTGGTTGAAAGCTGGCATTTGCATCATGGGATTCTGCATTGGGATCTGATACGGTGGTATCGTCGATGGATTCGGAGGCATGGGTGACATCTGCTGCATGGAGGGCAGCATGTGATTCATCATTGGGTTCATTAGTGCTTGGGGCATGACGGTTGGGAGGTGTGCTGGTGCCGGTGGTGATGGGGGAGGGGCCATTGGTTGTGGGGTGTTCTCGGTTCTTCTTTTCTTGGCTGGGTTCATCGGCTCGTATGGATCCCCTTTCTCATTTTTCCAGTGGATGCCCACAAACTTATTGTCTCCGATTGGGATCCACACCTTGTCTTTTCCCTCCGAGACGGCTTGCCAGTCCTTTGGGTTCACCCCGTTGATGAACCAGAAGTTCCGCTGGATTGCGCCACGCGACAGACCCGTGTTCGAGCCGAATCGCTGCTGGATAGCCTCTTCCAGGTTCTTGAACGGCAAATCTTTCGTCGCAGTGAGCATCAGTGTGAGCTTCGGGCCTTGTGCAAGACCTCCTCTCTTGTTCTGTGCCGGGGGTGTCTGAGGCGGGGGGAATGGCAAGAGGGTGGTTCTGTGTTCTTGAGCTCTTTGATACGGCGACTGGTTTGGTGGGAGTGTTGGTTGTGGGTGGTTGTGGGAAGTTTGTGGGTGGGGGTTAGCATACGGTGCGGCGTTCTGTGTCTGGTAGTTATGGATGCTGCTTTGCCCTGATGCAGTAGGGGTTTGCACGGACGTGGGAGGGTCATCTTCCTCTGCTCCTACCCATTGGTTGATCCAGTCGGGGGTCTTGGTGGAAGATTTGGCTCCCAGAGACTCCAGTTCCTCTCTGATGATGGTGAAGTCATCTGGGTCTGGGGTGACCGCAAGATTCCGAATGACCGCGTTCCACCATTGCGCGGCGTTTTGTACCGAGATGAGTTGGAGACGGGCACTTTCTTCGGAATGAAGAGAGAATGATAGAGTGGTGGCCGAGATGGCCCAGTCCGCTCCTTTCGGGATGGATTGCCACATGGTCTTCAGTTCTCCCATCTCCTTTTCTGTGTGTGGGGCTCCCTGCGTGCCGTTTGATCGCATGTATCTTAGCCAGTCATGGAGGGCTTGGGACACGGCCGGCATGTCTGCAGCGAGGGCGCACATGTGCGCTTTGAGCAACGTGCCAATTTGTCTGCTCTGGTGGACTTTCAGAAAAAAGTACTGGACTTTTGCTGCTGCTTTGATGCGCTGGAGTCTCATGAAGAGTTGTCTGGCTGCGAGTTGGCAATCGGCATCTTCCAGGTTGCTACAGTTATCGACCACTTGCTGTACGAGATCTTCATACTGCGCATAGGGGTCTGTTTGATGCAACAATTGAGATGGCCTTTTTAGTGAGCTGGCTGATACACTCGGATTCTTTGGGTGCTCGTTACGAGGGGCTTGGGTGTGGAGTGAATTGTACTAGAAGGAGCTGTCCGGCCTTGGATAGTGACCCATCAGTTGCAGGCCGTCTGTCGGGAAGGGTGGCGGCAACCAATTCGATGCGGGTCTTTTCGGTGGGGGGGTTCGTGATGGTGAGCGAGTTCTGTTGTCCGAAAACTGATCAGGGGAGTCTTTTTCAGTGTTGAACCGGCAGAAAGTGGGGGTGTCCACGCCTGGTTTCAGGGCCATTTTTGTGACCGAAACTGTGGCTCTGAGGGAGTGGTCTAACATTGCTTGGTGAACTAGTTTGCTTGCTTTGAATTTTGGATACCATGGGGGGTTGTGGCCATTCTTTGTTGCCCATGCTGCGTACATGGCGCTCCATATTGTGACCCACCAACAGGTGTCGTTGAATGGGCAATTCTTGGGGCAGTTCCATTCTCCTTCGATAATCTGCATGAGGGCCTTTTTGCTTTCCGTTGCCAGTCTCTCGAAGGTCTCTCGGACTGCCGTGATTTGAATGTGGTTCGACGTTAAGGTTAGGGTTAAGGTATCAGTCAAGGTCAGGGCTACCATCCTTCAGATTAGCACATACTCAGGGTAGTCTGTTTCCAACAATTCAATGTCTGGTCGGGGAATAGATGATCTCATCAACAAAGGGAACATGCCGAAGCTTGATACCAGATTCTTTGTCGGAGGGACATCGGCAACGTCTACTCGAGAGGGCCAGTGGGTGACGAGAGCACGGAGGTTGGGAGAGTGCCCGCTGATTCGGTGGAAGTAGCCCAGGTTGGCAGGGGCAATGGCTGCTCTCTGGAGAGCTGGTGATAGGTTGGCGAAGTCTTCGGCTTGCATTCTTTGGTGAATTCGAAAAGGCAGAGCTGTGTATACGGTAATGCTGGGAGGGTATTAGGCTTCACCGTCTTTCTCTTCTTCATGTGCGGGTGTTCGTGCTCATGTCCTTTGCCGACGGGCATTGATTTCACTTTTCCTTGATGTCAGCCACTGTCCCAGAGTATCGTGGTGTTTTCAACCGCTTCCTGTGAGAGTAGAGATTGGCGTGATTGTGATGGGGTTAGGGTTAAGGGTTAGGGTTTGGGTTTGGATGCTGAGTCTGTTCTGAGTTATGTGTTATCTTGGCTGGTTTTTGCCTTCCTTCCGAGGTCTAGTTATGTTGTTTGTTTGTCAGCTCGATTTCCTGATTATGAGTGAACGGCTGGCTGGGGGTTGGAATGTTTGGATATTGATTGTGTGTATCGTCATTGCCTTTCTTCTCTCTTATTATTATTATTATTAATTTTTTTAAAGGGGTTGAAGTTATGAGAAGCAAGAGTAGGGATCTCAGGGCAGGGACCTTTGCTTTCGTCCTTCGTTAATTCTTTTGTGCGATGTGAAATCATCTCATGCCTGGAGTGTAGCTGGTTTTTTATGCTGCGGGATTAGTAGGACTTTTTGAGGGAAGCGGGAGTAATAGGGAGCATGATGTAAGGAGCAAGGACTTTTGCTCTGTTTGTTTTGGATTCATTCATTGATGATCATCTTGGATTTGTTCTTCCTTGATTCATTCATACTATGTAAAAGCATTCAATGCCTAGAGTGAAGCTCGTATTTACCTAATTCTCCGTTTTCCTTGCATTGGTTCGTGTGTTGTGGTCTGTTTCTCATGCGGATGTGGGTTTCAGCGAGGACATGGGGAAGTGGCAGGATACATGCATCAAAAGGCGGCGTACTGTCGGCATGTCGGCAGCGGACGATGTAGGATCCTTCTTGCAGCCTTCGGGTCAATTGATAGGTGTTCGTAGGGTTGGCCTGCCGCCACACGTGGCGCTGCACGTTCAGCATCCAATATCCTTGCTCCCCGGCCGCACGCCACGCCGACCTCTCCAGAGGGGCTCGCAGCCACTGCGCCAAATCGTTGGAGATCTCTTCGACGTGGTCGCTCGAAATGTTATTCACACGCAGGACCAACTGATCATCTTCCATTCGCCTTGCGGGTGGGGATTCTTCATCTTGCAACCTGGGGCTACGGCTCGACGGGTTGGTACTCATGCGCCTTGCGTACGGGGATTCTTCATTTCGCGGCCCGGGGGTGCGACCCCTGTGATGATCATCCATTCGCCTGGTGTGCGGAGGTTCTTCGTCTCGCGTCACGGGGCTGCGTCTTTGCGAGAGGTCGTCTGCGCTTCTGTGAGACTCGTCGTCAGTCCTCATGGATGGGTCCGGATCATACCATGCGTGGTCCTGGTTTCTGTCCCGAGGTTCGGTATCATACCACCACTCAGCCGTCGTGTCCACCTGAACCCAATCATCGTCATTCCATTCTGCATCTTCGCCGCCAGTCCAACCTTCTTCCGACCATTCTCCCGTCCATTCTTCGTCATTCCATTCTTCCCATTCTTCGTTCCATTTGTCCTCCGCGTCATCACCGGTCCATTCTGTGTCGGGCCCTTGCTCTCCGGTTTGTGTGATTGGTGTGTCTCCAGCATGTGTATCCGACGTGGGCGGCGGAGAGTATGGCGAGTAATTCGGGTCCGGCAGCTGATCGATGGAGTCCACTTCCGCTTCCTGCGACAAATTCGTTCCAGGCTCATCAGCGGTCAAGTCGATGGGGTCCTGATTCTGCGGATCACTCTTTGCAGGCTCTTGCGGCTCGGATTTGGGTGCCGGTGCTGCCTCGGGTTCTTGTTCTTGAACTTCTGCCGTTACATCTGGAGAGTTACGTTGAGTCTCGACCCACGATTGAAACGCTTGTTCCCGCAGCTCGTCAGTCGCAAAGGCGTCGCTGGGGGTCATCGGAGGTGGGGGCGTCTGTTCTCGCAGCTCGGGCGTCGCAGGTTCATCGCGTGGCGGGGTGGAAGCGTGGTGGGACATGCTGTAATTCTACCACTGATGACATCGTGAGGATACGGTGGGGGCCTGAGTCTGACCTGAACGATCTGGTGACGAAGGAAAGTGAATTGATTTTCGCACTACGATCTCTGTTTGGTTTATGACCATTCCTGAATACATTGGCGACGTTATCGTTTACGGTTGACTTTCTTTCGAGTGCGGATTTGGATAATTTTTGTAATTAGCATAACAAGCACGAAGAGTAAGAGGTGGAACTTGTAACTTTGCCGTGAACACTGTGCTGTTGTACAGTTACTGGTACGAGTACGTAGGCTCGACTGTTTTTCCGCATACGCCCGGCCATTGAACGAGGAGGGCTGCCCCACTGGCGCCGCGAGCCTGCTCGGGCCGGACTGACGGGAAATGGCAGGAACGAACAGGACAGTCCACAGACAACAACTGCCATTGGACTGCCCCCCGCCACCCCCAGTTGTGTGTGTGTGTGTGTGTGTGTGTGTGGGTGTGGGTGTGGGTGTGGGTGTGGGTGTGGGTGTGGGTGTGGGTGTGGGTGTGGGTGTGTGCGTGTGTGTGTGTGTGTGTGTGTGTGTGTGAGCGAGCGAGTGAGTGTGTGTGTGTGTTTGCACACCCAAATGTGTGCATGTGGTTTGGAGCCGTCTGCACAGGTGGGGAAGTCGGGCTTACCAAAAGGGGGGGACTGGGTGACCTGCGGCGAGGCATCAAAATTAGCAGTTGCAACCAAACAGCTGTTCTACGGGGGTTCACAGAGGGGCAGATTGACGAGAAATTTGGTGGATGCCACGACGGGGGGCAGGGGGGGGGATGGAGGGGAAAGAAAGCAACAGTAAATGGAATGGCTTAAGGGGGGTGCCGCTTTAGAGTCAGGGGGGGGGGGGGGCAACTCCCCTCCCCTGCCCTCCTAGCCCGACAGGATTGCCGAAATGATGTTCCTCCTCTGCCCGTAGTCAGTGGGGGTTCCCCTTCCAACCTCGTGGTGCAGCCCCCCCCCCCCCCCCCAAGAACCAAATAAATTGCCTCTCATTAACATCCAATAGACCACTGCGACCACGACCAGCTTATTGATGCCACCGCCGCGCGGCAGTCCCTTCTTGCGCAAACTGTGCCAACCTCGCCCCCGTGCCCCAACAGCCCGTTAGTGCTCAAGACTGGGCATTTACTGCCCCCTGTTTTTACCCTGCCCACATGGAACCTGCCCACCTAGTCGCCACTGGTTTGCTCCCCCGACCGCTCCCCCACACCCTGCCGGCTCCCCGGCCGAACCCGACTGAAACCTGCAGCCCCCCCCCCCCCCCCCCCCACTCCCCCCCCCCCTTTGGCGACAGTTCACTGCCCATCTTTAACTTCCACAACCCCACACCGGCGGGCCAGGACCACAGGGTCAGCGCGTCGCGCCTGCATAGTGTCCGCAGCAAGCGGATTGGGGCTGGGGAATCCACCCACACCAATCAAATTGATGGATCCCCCGCACCATAATTCACCCAAAACAAAAACAAACACGGCAAAACACAACCCACAAAAAGAAACCCTTCCGATGAACCCTCTGCCCCCTCCTGGTCGAAAATCGAAATGTGTCCACGGGCAGGCAAAAATGCCAGGTGCCAGCCCCAAAAGTCATGATGCCAGTAGGTGGGGCAATTCCAAAATGGGGACAAAATCACGGTGGCATCATGAGCGGGTTCCCCATCTCTCGCAATTTTTCAACCAGCCCGCTTCACCTCCAACCCAACAGGCGGACAACCAACCCACCAATCCACCCGTGGAGGATTCCCTCCTCAAAAAAGGTGGACAAAACCGTACACCCAGAAGCACCAACCTGCATACTCACTCCTTGATGCCCCCCTGTGTGACATTCCGTCTGGTTGTTGTTCCTTTACGGGGCCCTGGACAGTCACCCGTTCTTCCCTTCGCATGTTGCGTCGGGTTGCTGCTTTCTGTCAGCCGCTGCGGCCGGTGCTCTTGCTGGTGTCGTTTCCGCGTTCGCGGAGCCCAGTAGTTGGTGTGTTGGGGCTGTGCTGAATGTGGCGTGGTGTGCCGTTTGCGCGTCAGCGGCGCCCAATAGTTGGCGTATTGAGGATGTGCTGGTTGTTGCCGGGGTTGTTTGACTGTTTTTGCTGTCCACGCGCCTCTGTCCACAGGCCGTCCATAGCCTGCCTCGCTGTGTTTCTGTGTGCGTGAGGAAGCACCAACCTGCATACTCACTCCTTGGGATCGACCTTCTTGCAAGCCTCCCTTATACCTACCTTCCTGCAAGGAGGAGGGTCCACCCCCCCCCCCACCATCCCTGGCCCACAGACCAGGGATGGTATGATGTGGACACGTTTGTGTTGGTTGGGGTCACGGGTGGTGGTGCTCCAATTACAAAGTTCCCAGTTCTCATTCATCAACAACAACAACAACAACAACAACAACAACAACAACAACATCATCATCATCACGAAGAGGGTCCGGACTCGGACTACGCAACCACATGCACAGAAAACATATGATGCTATTATTTGAAAGTCAAAAAGATAAGGTCAATTGGACAACGTGACAATGTCACTAGACTAAGACCAAGCTTGCCGGCTAAGGCTTTGTTTGGACTGGGGAAGGGAACTCAGTTGGACCCCGCTGGGGTGGGGGCGGGGGACCTGCCCTTGAAGAAGAAGATCTTTCGTTCGCAAGCGTGACTGGGTTAATGTGAACGGACCTGGGACACTCCAAAACACTGAAAGATGAAGTGCAAGCAACAGGACTGAGGCAAAAGACCCACAGACGGCAGACATGGGCAACATGTTCAGGACAGACATGGACTGACATGGACACATAACACAACTCACATCCGGCATCCACACAACATGGCATCATGGTGGCTGCATATCCCCTGTAGTCGCCCAGCCACACCCACGATGGGCGTTGTGGCTGCATGTCTCTTGGCTGTCGGGGCCATGCCAAAAATGGGCATGGATTGGCTGTATATCCCGCGCCGCATCAGGCCCATACCCCAAATGAGCGTGGATTGGGGCTGCATATCCCCTGCTATCTCGGGGGCACCCCCAGAACTGGAGATGCACCGCACCACCGATGGGCAACAGTTGAAGATCCGCAAGGGCCTGGCCCTGGGGTGCACGTCCTGCGTCATTCGTGGTAGCGAACGTTCCCCAAACTTCACAGTCATGGGAATGACTGCATGTGAATTCTCGCGGCGGCATGGGCGCGGACACCACAGGGGCATTCATGCTGCAATGGTAAATGGGCTGACATTCCATCCTGACCACAAGTACGCGCACTTTCTCCTCACCTCACGAACGACCTTGACCAACATGCGCGTCACATAAAAAACAAAATACTGGACACCAGGTGTGTCCCACGGTCACCAACCAGCCCAGTGAGGTCAACCTGGAGATTAAGCCGACAAGAACAGATACTACACTTAGTCTTAGCGAAAATGGCGAAAGGCCAACCAAACCACAATCCAAACCACAATCTCAATCTGATTGAAAACGGGAATACCCAAGTGCCAGAACATAAGTTTGTGTACCAGCGGTCGTTCACTTCACCTCCTTTGGTTGGGGGTTACCACCTACCGCGGGCCGTTCGATCCCACCCTCGTCCGGGGTGGCTGTCTAGGGCTTGCAGGGCTACCCTGTCATCGGTCCAGAGTGGTGGGGTGACGATGTCTGCGGGAGCCGGGTGCTCCACCCATCCGGCTGTGGTGGGATGAGGGATGATGGACGGCGAAGTTCTTTTTGCCATCGTCTGCATGGTGACTGGTGACTGGTGCAACAGTGTCGACTTATACTTCTAATCGTTATGCCTCCGATACCTCAGAACCTCCGGAGCCGTTTCACTTGCTTGAGCAGAATGGACACAACTCGCGGACGAACGAGTCTCGGACGAGAAACTCGTGGACGAAAATATCGCCGACGAAACAGTCGCGGATGAAAATATTGCGGACGGAAAAGTGGGGACACGGGAGGGAAAAAAAAGACCCCATCCGGTTAACTATTGGCTTCACTTCAACACACCCTTTCCTTCGGTTCGCAATGTCCTGTTCAGAATGGTTGGTCCACCAAAGCCGCCCCATAGAAAATCTTAACCTTGTGTGCCTGAAAATTTATCTGAGCTAAAACAAACTACTATTGTCGGAAACACCGCTACCGTCAGAAACAAACCCTGGCATTGGAACCGCTTCAGCTCGCGCGCGAACGCAGATGTGTACAATTTGATTGGGAAAAGAAACACATACTTGACTTGGCCGGCGGCGGTGCCGGATTCAGGACCACGCATTTGTCCGTGAGGGCAGACCAGTGGTTAACCTTGCGCTGCTTGTTCAGGGTCAACTGCGGAAAGAGAAATCGCGGTGGGCCCTGGGCGCCACGCATGTCACTGGAACGTGCATGCACTGCACGCGGGCGACAGCCCACATGCGCAACTGCTCGCGACTGTTACTGCAGCCGTCAGTAAATTTGTCCGAAATCGCGGATTTGTGAGCTTGGTCTCATCACAAGATGTCGCCTGCGCGGTGCCGACAGTGGACCGGTCACGTCGGTTGCAGCCGACTTGCCCCGACGGCGACCTGAAATGGCTCGCAGGTCTCAAGCACAACGGGCAGCATCCACTATTGATGCGCCCACCATCCACCAGTAGCCACCGCTGTCTGCCAACAGCTGCTCCCCCTAGAAAGCAGGATGCACTCCAGTGGCCTGCAATCGCGGTGTGTTGGCCCATCGCATTCGTTCAACAACCGCCGATTGCCAACATCCCACAACAATCCACTGCACTCCACTTCCTTCCAATGGCAGCTGGTGTGCAAATGTGAAACCGCAGCCCTGCAGCTGCACTGATCAATCCCCTGCCGCTCCGTTGACCTCCCGTCACCCTCCCCCTGCGCTGCACGGTCGGCAACAAGAGAGACACAGACGCCCACCAGTGTTGTACTCTCACTGACGTGCAGTGGGCATGCCTGAACTTGCAGCTTCCGGGCCAATAAATTGCCGAGGGGAGAGCCTCCAGTATCCACTTCGAGGACCGTGATCCTCGAATTGGCCTGGGCAGTCTCCAAGAGCATCTGAGGGCAGGAAAATTCCAAACAAGGAGCAGGGGGGGATTGTTGGGGCAGGTTGGGGCAGAGCGGAGGTGCGTTTGGCCAGGATTCCGTTTCGGAACTTTCGAAGCCAGAATTGGAGTCGCCGCCTCGCCCACGCCTCGCCAACGCTTGCTTGCTGGCTCGGGTACATGATAACACTACTCGGAAGTCAAACAGTGGCAATGGAGATTACAGGTTATCGGGCCATACTTCAGGCGGCGCTGCGCGGGGGGGCGTGGCTGTTGGCGCACGAAACCTACCCCTCTCCCCTTCCGCCAACAAGTTTGGCGCGGGTGCCAACAGCCTGTTGGCGCAAGAAAATCGTGAAATTCTCCAAGCACATGTACACCTTCAACACGCACGGGAGACAGGTGTTTGCAGCTGTGGGTGGGGTGCTTATGCAGCCTTCAGATGCAGGGCATACCATGCAACAAAATACGGACAGATCCGTATCCCACCAGAGGCAAAAGATGAGGGGCCTAGCTCATCGTTGTGCAGGCTGACGCCAGCGCGTTTGCCGTTCATCCGTTGTACTCTGCTTTACAGCCACGTGCCTCCGCCACCATCCGTCCATTGGGTCAGTGGATTTGCAGCGCAACCCCTTCTCTTCGATGGGCACCAAAGTATGCATGGATCCCTTTCCCGCAGCTCATATCCCCAACACTGAATCCTGTTTGTTCGGGTGGTTCTCACGCGCCGGATTAAACCATAAAAAAGGCAGCCAGAAGGCTATTTCGGCAGAAAAGTAAAATCGGCTGCCAGAACTCGATGCAATCTCAGCAGCCAGAAGTATTTTTCGGAACCCAGAACTCCAAGTCGGCAGCCACAAAAGGACTTTCAGAAGCCCAAATTCGATTTTGGTAGCCACGATTCAGGCAGCAAGACTCGATTTCGGCTGTGGGATTCGTTTGGGGGTGCCATAAATGCGAGTGAGTAAGCCGGTTGGGGGTCGGAGGGGGTTCGCTATAAAAGCAAGGGGGGATGGGCGACTGGTTGACCAGTGTTAGGGGCGATTGACCAATGGTTCATGTCGGCAGTAGCAAAAAACCAAATATTAAGATTGCAACCACCAATGTTCCTGCCGAAGGAACAATCGTCATCCCCTTCCTTGTGGCCCCGGCTGCCACACAGCCGACACTGTGCGGGTGCCGGGATACCTTCAAATACAAGCACGGGGGGGGCAATGCAGAACTCAGTAAATAGATATCCTGGCCAATTTCTACAAAACAAAAAGTGCCTGAGTCGGGAATCGAACCGAAGCCCTCTGGCAGCCTTGCGGCGCCAGGTTACGGGTGCCTTACCACTAGGCCATCAGGTCTTCGGCATAGAGTGTGCTTTTTGTATCTACCAACCAGTCGGTCAAATGTAAAAATGTCATGCAACCGTGAGAAGATGATAAATTTCACATTTCACGGTGTCTCAAATGTCAGAAATTCAATCAAATGATTGAATCATGAATAAAGATGGAGGTTTTGCAGATGATTCTGTGAGGAATTTTATTGCGAAGATCATGCCTCGACCGATGGGAAAGTATTTGAAGTTTCTTTGAACGCCAGGTGTAGCGATGCCACGTACCAGCAGTGAAGCGCTCAGCTAGACTTTCGTCAAACCTTTCCCAAACCGTTTTACAGCTTTGAAGGGCAAACCGTTTTACGGCTTCAACGGATGCGTGCGGTGGCCGGGAAACGAACCCGGGTCGCATCCGCGGCGGAGATGCATGATACCTCTACACCACCGGCGCTTGTTGGAGTGCAACCGCTCTTGACATTGGGATTATTCCTGGAGGCTTCACACCTGCATAGATGTTGCTCAAATCAAGGTCATGGACTTCCTCTATGGTGTTGAATTGTGACAACTGTTGGAGGGAGGAATAAGGGACGAGAATCTGGTGAAGCGATTGAATCGTCGTTCGCCACGTGTTCCCCTTCGAAGTGTGATGCTAAAATATTGTTAGTAGGAGAAGGCCGGGCTGAGAGGAGACGTCTGCCCATCGAGGGACTTGTCACAAACAAAGCCCGACGGGAGACGTGAGGCTTGGACTTAGGCTTCGATGTCGGATGCGTATGTTTTTCGAGTTCAGAAAAAAAAAGCGATAAGCCACCCGAAGCGCGAAGTGCCACATAAACCGAATACGTGGAACTTGAGGTTGTCGGGACTGGCCTTGGTCCACACACCACATTGAGCACGGCGGCATTCGGCCTGCATTCCATGGCAGCACACTGCATCGAGTACAATTCGTTGGGGGTCCTGCCGACACACTCTGCGGCATCAAGAGGGACGAACGCGAGATCCGGTGATGGTGTTCTGCAGCGATGAACGGGAGATGAAGGGCGACGACACGGGCGGAGATGGTTGTTGACAAGGAGATTTGGAGCGTGCGCACTAGTCCCGAATTCAACCCCGCCACGCCGCCGACCAATGTTTGAATTTTGCGATGTGTCAAGATGTGCCCAGAACGATGGTTTGCATTCAAACGGGGGTAGGGGGTTGTGGCATTGACATTGCATCTAGTGTACGTCCAACTTGGCCTGTCTCCCTCGTAGGCCTAGCTTAGGGGCCCCGCAAGCCACTACACTATGCACGGGAAACGCAGCCGCGACACAGCGGCATACTTTTGGATATGCATGGGCGTCTTGGCCCTAGTCGGCGTTGGACAATAACTTGAACATTGGGTGTTCGGTCGGCTTAACCTTGGCGAGGCGATTGGATCAAAACTTGCGGCCCCTAATAACGATGACCAAGACCATCAACGGGTTCGCTTACTTGCGGGGGGGGATGAGTCCAATATGCATAATCCGGCACTTAAAACGGGAACCGAACATTTGAAATGGAATCCCAAACAACGGCTCCGGGCAAAGAAGTGGCGTTCGTGATGTGTCATCATAGCAAAGCATACAATTGAATGAAGCATCCGACTTAGAGCCGAAAATGGAATGCATGATGCCATTGTACCGCCAAATTCCATCGCTCTCCTCGAGGCCAGCACTCTCCATTAGCCCTAACAAAACCAAGCAACAAAGTTGTTATTAGACCATCAATCGTCCCCTGTCCCATAGCATTTAGTGGACTACTACATCACGGCACCACTACTCCTTGCCCGTGGAGTTTAAGATACCATGCATTTTCTAATTGCTAACCGTGTGACCGTATGACTCGGGTTGAAATCGGGCGTCACCCAACGCAGTGGTAAAAGAGATACCCAAAGGGGGGGATCGACATAAATCCAATGATACAATATTCGGCTAGAGTGTCGTCCCTCCTAAACATATCTCTCGGTGCCGACGGCAATCCCACCAACACGGAGCGTTTTTTCGGGTCACTAACATTGTTGCCTCGTTGAGTGTCCCACAGGGGGAGGTTGTGGAATATTCGGAAAGCTCTTGAAGAGGGCTATTTGGTTAGGGTGACTCGGGAGCGAAGGCCCGCCACGTCCCGTCCGAGCAACCTTCCTGCAAGCACCCTGTCAAACATCCTGTCCATAACTGCGGTTACCACTTTTCTTTTCGTGCCAACTTTTTGGATCGAAACTCTCGGGGACCGCCGGAGCAAATTGGCTTTATTTGGGGCCTTTTTGCGAGTCTCGCTCCGATGAGGAAACATGTCGTCCATAAGGGGGGGGTATGTGTATACTTTTTGAAATCTGCGGGAAAAGGACATTTCAAGGGCAACCATGTTTTGCAAATCTATCGACATGACGCGCGATAAGGGACAAAATACGTGGTCAAGTGACCCCTCTTTCTTGTGTTCTTTTTGTCGTTGTGCATGGTGCACATTTTTCTCCGGCTCCACATCCACATAGGTTGCCAGAAATTCATGTTGTGGAGCTTTGCACTCGATAACTTTCGTCCGCATGCGAGGCGCCTGCTATGTTCTGTCATCTGTAATTTGGTGAGGCAAGTTGCACCCTAATGGCCATCTTCTGGCTCATTGAATGGACCGGTACCTCAATCGGTTGGCATGGCGTTTTGAGGAGAATGGCAAACTTGGGGGACAATGGAATTGCGTCCCATGCCCCTCCTACAACTAAACCGAAGTCAACGGTGTTACGAAGGTGTGCCTAGTATGCCCACGGGTGTTTTCATGCACCGTAGCTATGTGGTGTGGTGTGGCTCCGCTAACAAGCTCACTTGACTATGAATTGCTCCGGCCTGATATTTTTCATTCGAAGATAGAAAAAGATGTATTCATCCATGACAACCCACCACTTCACTATCATCGTTGAGGCACATCCATGACAACGGCGGAGATGGATTGGCAAAGGGTGCACTAAGTGTTGTTTTTTTAACACAGACAAGAGCGAAAATTTGAGGTTTGTGAAGAATAGCTTGGGTTTTACATAAGCCTCGAAGGTGAGAAACTAGTGCAGGTAAGACTAGACTTATTCTAATAAAGATCTAGCGAGTTCGCAATCTTGGCTCATCAACCGAAAAATGTAAACAATCAGAGTTCTGGTGTGTTGGACCCCAAATATGCCACCATACACCGCAAAATCACGGTACATGTATGTACCAACTTGTTAATCGTGATAATAGTTATTACACTTACACTGACACGAAATCCACCGACTCATGAAAATTAGGGAACTGTCCGCGTGCGCGTGGGACAAGGCTCATTACCTTACCCTTAGTAAGGGCCATACCATACCGTAGTGCTCCGCTCCTGCCTCCCTCACTTCCCTCGGCATGCTTACTCAAGGGAATATGATTTCCACTGCCCTGTAGTACAGTAAAATGTCCAATAATGTACCAGAAAACAGTCTCGGCAATGTCCCAAGACTGCTTTTGCCTGTTTGTAAAGGAGTGATTGAATGCCAAGCAACATGCTCTGTGGTATCAACCGAAGAAGACAATATACCCCCTTCTCTGTGAGGGATCGACCTGCCTTAACAAAATTATGATTGGTCTTGTACCAGAATGTCGGTGGATTTCGTGTCAGTGTAAGTGTAATAACTATTATCACGATTAACAAGTTGGTACATACATGTACCGTGATTTTGCGGTGTATGGTGGCATATTTGGGGTCCAACACACCAGAACTCTGATTGTTTACATTTTTCGGTTGATGAGCCAAGATTGCGAACTCGCTAGATCTTTATTAGAATAAGTCTAGTCTTACCTGCACTAGTTTCTCACCTTCGAGGCTTATGTAAAACCCAAGCTATTCTTCACAAACCTCAAATTTTCGCTCTTGTCTGTGTTAAAAAAACAACACTTAGTGCACCCTTTGCCAATCCATCTCCGCCGTTGTCATGGATGTGCCTCAACGATGATAGTGAAGTGGTGGGTTGTCATGGATGAATACATCTTTTTCTATCTTCGAATGAAAAATATCAGGCCGGAGCAATTCATAGTCAAGTGAGCTTGTTAGCGGAGCCACACCACACCACATAGCTACGGTGCATGAAAACACCCGTGGGCATACTAGGCACACCTTCGTAACACCGTTGACTTCGGTTTAGTTGTAGGAGGGGCATGGGACGCAATTCCATTGTCCCCCAAGTTTGCCATTCTCCTCAAAACGCCATGCCAACCGATTGAGGTACCGGTCCATTCAATGAGCCAGAAGATGGCCATTAGGGTGCAACTTGCCTCACCAAATTACAGATGACAGAACATAGCAGGCGCCTCGCATGCGGACGAAAGTTATCGAGTGCAAAGCTCCACAACATGAATTTCTGGCAACCTATGTGGATGTGGAGCCGGAGAAAAATGTGCACCATGCACAACGACAAAAAGAACACAAGAAAGAGGGGTCACTTGACCACGTATTTTGTCCCTTATCGCGCGTCATGTCGATAGATTTGCAAAACATGGTTGCCCTTGAAATGTCCTTTTCCCGCAGATTTCAAAAAGTATACACATACCCCCCCCTTATGGACGACATGTTTCCTCATCGGAGCGAGACTCGCAAAAAGGCCCCAAATAAAGCCAATTTGCTCCGGCGGTCCCCGAGAGTTTCGATCCAAAAAGTTGGCACGAAAAGAAAAGTGGTAACCGCAGTTATGGACAGGATGTTTGACAGGGTGCTTGCAGGAAGGTTGCTCGGACGGGACGTGGCGGGCCTTCGCTCCCGAGTCACCCTAACCAAATAGCCCTCTTCAAGAGCTTTCCGAATATTCCACAACCTCCCCCTGTGGGACACTCAACGAGGCAACAATGTTAGTGACCCGAAAAAACGCTCCGTGTTGGTGGGATTGCCGTCGGCACCGAGAGATATGTTTAGGAGGGACGACACTCTAGCCGAATATTGTATCATTGGATTTATGTCGATCCCCCCCTTTGGGTATCTCTTTTACCACTGCGTTGGGTGACGCCCGATTTCAACCCGAGTCATACGGTCACACGGTTAGCAATTAGAAAATGCATGGTATCTTAAACTCCACGGGCAAGGAGTAGTGGTGCCGTGATGTAGTAGTCCACTAAATGCTATGGGACAGGGGACGATTGATGGTCTAATAACAACTTTGTTGCTTGGTTTTGTTAGGGCTAATGGAGAGTGCTGGCCTCGAGGAGAGCGATGGAATTTGGCGGTACAATGGCATCATGCATTCCATTTTCGGCTCTAAGTCGGATGCTTCATTCAATTGTATGCTTTGCTATGATGACACATCACGAACGCCACTTCTTTGCCCGGAGCCGTTGTTTGGGATTCCATTTCAAATGTTCGGTTCCCGTTTTAAGTGCCGGATTATGCATATTGGACTCATCCCCCCCCGCAAGTAAGCGAACCCGTTGATGGTCTTGGTCATCGTTATTAGGGGCCGCAAGTTTTGATCCAATCGCCTCGCCAAGGTTAAGCCGACCGAACACCCAATGTTCAAGTTATTGTCCAACGCCGACTAGGGCCAAGACGCCCATGCATATCCAAAAGTATGCCGCTGTGTCGCGGCTGCGTTTCCCGTGCATAGTGTAGTGGCTTGCGGGGCCCCTAAGCTAGGCCTACGAGGGAGACAGGCCAAGTTGGACGTACACTAGATGCAATGTCAATGCCACAACCCCCTACCCCCGTTTGAATGCAAACCATCGTTCTGGGCACATCTTGACACATCGCAAAATTCAAACATTGGTCGGCGGCGTGGCGGGGTTGAATTCGGGACTAGTGCGCACGCTCCAAATCTCCTTGTCAACAACCATCTCCGCCCGTGTCGTCGCCCTTCATCTCCCGTTCATCGCTGCAGAACACCATCACCGGATCTCGCGTTCGTCCCTCTTGATGCCGCAGAGTGTGTCGGCAGGACCCCCAACGAATTGTACTCGATGCAGTGTGCTGCCATGGAATGCAGGCCGAATGCCGCCGTGCTCAATGTGGTGTGTGGACCAAGGCCAGTCCCGACAACCTCAAGTTCCACGTATTCGGTTTATGTGGCACTTCGCGCTTCGGGTGGCTTATCGCTTTTTTTTTCTGAACTCGAAAAACATACGCATCCGACATCGAAGCCTAAGTCCAAGCCTCACGTCTCCCGTCGGGCTTTGTTTGTGACAAGTCCCTCGATGGGCAGACGTCTCCTCTCAGCCCGGCCTTCTCCTACTAACAATATTTTAGCATCACACTTCGAAGGGGAACACGTGGCGAACGACGATTCAATCGCTTCACCAGATTCTCGTCCCTTATTCCTCCCTCCAACAGTTGTCACAATTCAACACCATAGAGGAAGTCCATGACCTTGATTTGAGCAACATCTATGCAGGTGTGAAGCCTCCAGGAATAATCCCAATGTCAAGAGCGGTTGCACTCCAACAAGCGCCGGTGGTGTAGAGGTATCATGCATCTCCGCCGCGGATGCGACCCGGGTTCGTTTCCCGGCCACCGCACGCATCCGTTGAAGCCGTAAAACGGTTTGCCCTTCAAAGCTGTAAAACGGTTTGGGAAAGGTTTGACGAAAGTCTAGCTGAGCGCTTCACTGCTGGTACGTGGCATCGCTACACCTGGCGTTCAAAGAAACTTCAAATACTTTCCCATCGGTCGAGGCATGATCTTCGCAATAAAATTCCTCACAGAATCATCTGCAAAACCTCCATCTTTATTCATGATTCAATCATTTGATTGAATTTCTGACATTTGAGACACCGTGAAATGTGAAATTTATCATCTTCTCACGGTTGCATGACATTTTTACATTTGACCGACTGGTTGGTAGATACAAAAAGCACACTCTATGCCGAAGACCTGATGGCCTAGTGGTAAGGCACCCGTAACCTGGCGCCGCAAGGCTGCCAGAGGGCTTCGGTTCGATTCCCGACTCAGGCACTTTTTGTTTTGTAGAAATTGGCCAGGATATCTATTTACTGAGTTCTGCATTGCCCCCCCCGTGCTTGTATTTGAAGGTATCCCGGCACCCGCACAGTGTCGGCTGTGTGGCAGCCGGGGCCACAAGGAAGGGGATGACGATTGTTCCTTCGGCAGGAACATTGGTGGTTGCAATCTTAATATTTGGTTTTTTGCTACTGCCGACATGAACCATTGGTCAATCGCCCCTAACACTGGTCAACCAGTCGCCCATCCCCCCTTGCTTTTATAGCGAACCCCCTCCGACCCCCAACCGGCTTACTCACTCGCATTTATGGCACCCCCAAACGAATCCCACAGCCGAAATCGAGTCTTGCTGCCTGAATCGTGGCTACCAAAATCGAATTTGGGCTTCTGAAAGTCCTTTTGTGGCTGCCGACTTGGAGTTCTGGGTTCCGAAAAATACTTCTGGCTGCTGAGATTGCATCGAGTTCTGGCAGCCGATTTTACTTTTCTGCCGAAATAGCCTTCTGGCTGCCTTTTTTATGGTTTAATCCGGCGCGTGAGAACCACCCGAACAAACAGGATTCAGTGTTGGGGATATGAGCTGCGGGAAAGGGATCCATGCATACTTTGGTGCCCATCGAAGAGAAGGGGTTGCGCTGCAAATCCACTGACCCAATGGACGGATGGTGGCGGAGGCACGTGGCTGTAAAGCAGAGTACAACGGATGAACGGCAAACGCGCTGGCGTCAGCCTGCACAACGATGAGCTAGGCCCCTCATCTTTTGCCTCTGGTGGGATACGGATCTGTCCGTATTTTGTTGCATGGTATGCCCTGCATCTGAAGGCTGCATAAGCACCCCACCCACAGCTGCAAACACCTGTCTCCCGTGCGTGTTGAAGGTGTACATGTGCTTGGAGAATTTCACGATTTTCTTGCGCCAACAGGCTGTTGGCACCCGCGCCAAACTTGTTGGCGGAAGGGGAGAGGGGTAGGTTTCGTGCGCCAACAGCCACGCCCCCCCGCGCAGCGCCGCCTGAAGTATGGCCCGATAACCTGTAATCTCCATTGCCACTGTTTGACTTCCGAGTAGTGTTATCATGTACCCGAGCCAGCAAGCAAGCGTTGGCGAGGCGTGGGCGAGGCGGCGACTCCAATTCTGGCTTCGAAAGTTCCGAAACGGAATCCTGGCCAAACGCACCTCCGCTCTGCCCCAACCTGCCCCAACAATCCCCCCCTGCTCCTTGTTTGGAATTTTCCTGCCCTCAGATGCTCTTGGAGACTGCCCAGGCCAATTCGAGGATCACGGTCCTCGAAGTGGATACTGGAGGCTCTCCCCTCGGCAATTTATTGGCCCGGAAGCTGCAAGTTCAGGCATGCCCACTGCACGTCAGTGAGAGTACAACACTGGTGGGCGTCTGTGTCTCTCTTGTTGCCGACCGTGCAGCGCAGGGGGAGGGTGACGGGAGGTCAACGGAGCGGCAGGGGATTGATCAGTGCAGCTGCAGGGCTGCGGTTTCACATTTGCACACCAGCTGCCATTGGAAGGAAGTGGAGTGCAGTGGATTGTTGTGGGATGTTGGCAATCGGCGGTTGTTGAACGAATGCGATGGGCCAACACACCGCGATTGCAGGCCACTGGAGTGCATCCTGCTTTCTAGGGGGAGCAGCTGTTGGCAGACAGCGGTGGCTACTGGTGGATGGTGGGCGCATCAATAGTGGATGCTGCCCGTTGTGCTTGAGACCTGCGAGCCATTTCAGGTCGCCGTCGGGGCAAGTCGGCTGCAACCGACGTGACCGGTCCACTGTCGGCACCGCGCAGGCGACATCTTGTGATGAGACCAAGCTCACAAATCCGCGATTTCGGACAAATTTACTGACGGCTGCAGTAACAGTCGCGAGCAGTTGCGCATGTGGGCTGTCGCCCGCGTGCAGTGCATGCACGTTCCAGTGACATGCGTGGCGCCCAGGGCCCACCGCGATTTCTCTTTCCGCAGTTGACCCTGAACAAGCAGCGCAAGGTTAACCACTGGTCTGCCCTCACGGACAAATGCGTGGTCCTGAATCCGGCACCGCCGCCGGCCAAGTCAAGTATGTGTTTCTTTTCCCAATCAAATTGTACACATCTGCGTTCGCGCGCGAGCTGAAGCGGTTCCAATGCCAGGGTTTGTTTCTGACGGTAGCGGTGTTTCCGACAATAGTAGTTTGTTTTAGCTCAGATAAATTTTCAGGCACACAAGGTTAAGATTTTCTATGGGGCGGCTTTGGTGGACCAACCATTCTGAACAGGACATTGCGAACCGAAGGAAAGGGTGTGTTGAAGTGAAGCCAATAGTTAACCGGATGGGGTCTTTTTTTTCCCTCCCGTGTCCCCACTTTTCCGTCCGCAATATTTTCATCCGCGACTGTTTCGTCGGCGATATTTTCGTCCACGAGTTTCTCGTCCGAGACTCGTTCGTCCGCGAGTTGTGTCCATTCTGCTCAAGCAAGTGAAACGGCTCCGGAGGTTCTGAGGTATCGGAGGCATAACGATTAGAAGTATAAGTCGACACTGTTGCACCAGTCACCAGTCACCATGCAGACGATGGCAAAAAGAACTTCGCCGTCCATCATCCCTCATCCCACCACAGCCGGATGGGTGGAGCACCCGGCTCCCGCAGACATCGTCACCCCACCACTCTGGACCGATGACAGGGTAGCCCTGCAAGCCCTAGACAGCCACCCCGGACGAGGGTGGGATCGAACGGCCCGCGGTAGGTGGTAACCCCCAACCAAAGGAGGTGAAGTGAACGACCGCTGGTACACAAACTTATGTTCTGGCACTTGGGTATTCCCGTTTTCAATCAGATTGAGATTGTGGTTTGGATTGTGGTTTGGTTGGCCTTTCGCCATTTTCGCTAAGACTAAGTGTAGTATCTGTTCTTGTCGGCTTAATCTCCAGGTTGACCTCACTGGGCTGGTTGGTGACCGTGGGACACACCTGGTGTCCAGTATTTTGTTTTTTATGTGACGCGCATGTTGGTCAAGGTCGTTCGTGAGGTGAGGAGAAAGTGCGCGTACTTGTGGTCAGGATGGAATGTCAGCCCATTTACCATTGCAGCATGAATGCCCCTGTGGTGTCCGCGCCCATGCCGCCGCGAGAATTCACATGCAGTCATTCCCATGACTGTGAAGTTTGGGGAACGTTCGCTACCACGAATGACGCAGGACGTGCACCCCAGGGCCAGGCCCTTGCGGATCTTCAACTGTTGCCCATCGGTGGTGCGGTGCATCTCCAGTTCTGGGGGTGCCCCCGAGATAGCAGGGGATATGCAGCCCCAATCCACGCTCATTTGGGGTATGGGCCTGATGCGGCGCGGGATATACAGCCAATCCATGCCCATTTTTGGCATGGCCCCGACAGCCAAGAGACATGCAGCCACAACGCCCATCGTGGGTGTGGCTGGGCGACTACAGGGGATATGCAGCCACCATGATGCCATGTTGTGTGGATGCCGGATGTGAGTTGTGTTATGTGTCCATGTCAGTCCATGTCTGTCCTGAACATGTTGCCCATGTCTGCCGTCTGTGGGTCTTTTGCCTCAGTCCTGTTGCTTGCACTTCATCTTTCAGTGTTTTGGAGTGTCCCAGGTCCGTTCACATTAACCCAGTCACGCTTGCGAACGAAAGATCTTCTTCTTCAAGGGCAGGTCCCCCGCCCCCACCCCAGCGGGGTCCAACTGAGTTCCCTTCCCCAGTCCAAACAAAGCCTTAGCCGGCAAGCTTGGTCTTAGTCTAGTGACATTGTCACGTTGTCCAATTGACCTTATCTTTTTGACTTTCAAATAATAGCATCATATGTTTTCTGTGCATGTGGTTGCGTAGTCCGAGTCCGGACCCTCTTCGTGATGATGATGATGTTGTTGTTGTTGTTGTTGTTGTTGTTGTTGTTGTTGTTGATGAATGAGAACTGGGAACTTTGTAATTGGAGCACCACCACCCGTGACCCCAACCAACACAAACGTGTCCACATCATACCATCCCTGGTCTGTGGGCCAGGGATGGTGGGGGGGGGGGTGGACCCTCCTCCTTGCAGGAAGGTAGGTATAAGGGAGGCTTGCAAGAAGGTCGATCCCAAGGAGTGAGTATGCAGGTTGGTGCTTCCTCACGCACACAGAAACACAGCGAGGCAGGCTATGGACGGCCTGTGGACAGAGGCGCGTGGACAGCAAAAACAGTCAAACAACCCCGGCAACAACCAGCACATCCTCAATACGCCAACTATTGGGCGCCGCTGACGCGCAAACGGCACACCACGCCACATTCAGCACAGCCCCAACACACCAACTACTGGGCTCCGCGAACGCGGAAACGACACCAGCAAGAGCACCGGCCGCAGCGGCTGACAGAAAGCAGCAACCCGACGCAACATGCGAAGGGAAGAACGGGTGACTGTCCAGGGCCCCGTAAAGGAACAACAACCAGACGGAATGTCACACAGGGGGGCATCAAGGAGTGAGTATGCAGGTTGGTGCTTCTGGGGTGTACGGTTTTGTCCACCTATTTTTGAGGAGGGAATCCTCCA
>OZ038384.1:86192238-86375567 GCA_964036045.1 Eutreptiella sp. 'Long Island Sound 2002'
AAATTCAAAACGAAAAATGAAAAAAAAACAGGCTGTGGCGGTGTTTAGGTTATGACTACTCTAGGTGAAACCGCACGCTTTGGGTTGCGGAGTCTCCCCTTTGTGGCCATTCCAACGATTGCCCTTTACATGGCATTACATGGCAGGAGTCCTGGTACCCACGAGACAGGAGATAGAGGAAGAAGGCAGATCCCTTGGAGTGCGAGTGTTCATGCTTTTTGGTCTCTCGTTCGTGCTTGTGAACGCGACCATGTTCCTGGTACAGAAATACAGAGGTGGAACCCCATCCACTGCGTTGCTGTAATAACATGGTTAACACAACAAGAATAAGACAGTCAATTGGTCAATTTGGACCCATTCAAGACTAGACAAGATTAGAACCGAGCTGGTGGGGGGGGGGGTCAGCAATGAATAGTGAGGGACACCAAGAATGATTCACACATTGAAGGCTGTCGAGAGACTGGAACGAGCTTGTGGGTCGAAAAGGTACGTGTGTGATGTGTGATACACACCACACGGCGGAGGGCAGCAGCCACACCACCGCTGCGCTGCAATTGGCGTGCGCTTTCCCTTCGTGTGTTTGTGTGTGTGTGTAACCACACCACACCGCATCCAACGAAAACGCGTGGACCAGGGTTAGGGTTTAGATTCTGGCGTGCACACGCACGCCACCGACCGAAGGACATAAAAAACTAAAAAAAAAAACACTCACCAGGCACCCGCACAGGGTGGGGCATAAAACGCCAAAACGGCAGATTGTTGCCATTGTATTGATCACCTGGGTCAAAAGCACAGGTGGAATAATACGATTCTGAATGGTTTGCGAGCACTTATCAAACGCTGTCTAACCCTAACCCCAACCCTAACCACCTACCTGCTCTCCCCCCCCTCCCTCTCTCTCTCTCTGTCTCAGAAATAACATGACAATAGCAAACACAGAGAAAGATTGGCAGTTTACTGGTAGTACAATTGGCCATACAAACGTTGAATGAAGCCGGCAACGAGACATTTGCACCACTGTCCCGATGTGAGGGAGGTTTCATGTGTGTATCAGGGCCATCCTCTGAGTCTAGTGAGCGCCCCGTTGAGTGCACCACCAGCATCACACACCCAGATCCATACATCACCAAAAACATTCGTTTTAGACGCATTCACACAGGACTTGGTGGTGGTATAACTTGGCCTCCCAATTTGTGTGAACTGCCGGATGATGACACATGCATTATTCAAGTTGATACGGTTGTGGAACTGGAATTCAAAGGAACACATTGCTGTTGGTGGACCACAAAACAGCGCAGGGTATACGAGGATATGATCGCGTCTGTGTTGGGTTGGACACCCGTCATTCGTGGCAAAGAGGAAAGCTATTTGAGGAGAAAATATTTACCGCTCCGAAAGAGATTGAGAGCTAACTGGCAGTTCTGTGGTGGAATGGAGAGATGTTATGTATCCCCGTTGTGTACATACGGGGACATCAAGCGTGCCATACATATGCTCAATGAATATGGGAACGAGTCGTTCACCACACTGTCCCAATGTCGCAAAGGTGTCAAGTACATTTCGGAAGGGACCAACGCAAGCAAGCTAATCCGTTTTGTGTGCGTACACGGTGATGATGCCTGTATAATCCGGCCGCCATCGTCATTACGAAATGGTGACACTGTCATCCCAGAAAATGCCCTTGTTGGCCTCGAATTCGAAGTCAAAGGAGAAGTCAAAGGAAAAAAAAGGAAAGGGTGGCCAGAACACGGGGTATACGAGGACATTATTGTGTCTGCATTGGGATGGGAACTGACTGGCGGTCCGAATTCGTGACCCCCTCTCTCGAATCTCATCAACCATCGAAGAGGAGGATAAGCAGGAAGAGAACGAATTCATACATATACTGTACAACATTATGTACACACATTACCAGTTGCAACAGCCAGTTGAATTTTACCTCATCATAGTTTGCCGAAGCCGGGTCGGGATTAGGCGGGCTTTTGCAGGTACCTTAGACAGACCCAACTACCCGGGTATTCAGTCGGATGAGGACACAGGTTCATATGCATTGCGCACACACGTGTTGCCTGCAATGCGCAAACTGTTCACCGATGATCATGATGACCACGGGGATTGGACGTATGGCCGACGAACATTCAGGATGAAAGATGATGGCGACAAAGTATCCTGTGTGGTTAACTGGAATCATCCGTTGCCCAATGCAGGGGCAGCGGCCTTTGCGTTGGGTAAGGGGAGGGGTGTTCCCGACGACTCGATACAATATGCTCTTGAATATGGGGGACGAATAAATGCAAAAAGATTTAAACGAGATCCTGAGCAATGGGTGTGGACGCGCTTGACGATGCCGTCGCCCATGGTTTCGTTCTACAAGTTGGTCGACGCCAGTATCAGAGTCCACGCACCTGTACCTTGGCGCAGCAGGATGCATGTGCGTCGCCGCGCGCAGGTGCTGCATCCACCCCCACTTACAGTGTGTTCTTAACCAAGCATGTACATAGCCCAGCTAC
Organism: Eutreptiella sp. 'Long Island Sound 2002'; assembly: GCA_964036045.1. Lineage (NCBI taxonomy): Eukaryota > Euglenozoa > Euglenophyceae > Eutreptiales > Eutreptiaceae > Eutreptiella > Eutreptiella sp. 'Long Island Sound 2002'. Next base: position 86,194,749 of record OZ038384.1, read on the forward strand.
GAGAGTTGGCTATGTGTATTCAGCGAGATGTACAAGAGCGAGAACGAGCCTTGTCTCTGGAATGCAACAATGTAGACGTAGATGCGCTCCTATATATTCACAACAAGTACATCGACGACAAATTCCAAACCCTGTTTTATGAAGTTTTATGCAACACAGAAGCAATAGTTGCGGAGGATTGGCCACGGTGCCCTACAGCATGGAAGCGTGCATTACTGGACCACGTCTGCGAGGTCTTTGCCCGGGCTGATGTACTGTGCAGCCGTGATACCGGACCTCACATAGCGCGTTTTGCAAATCAGTATGAACGGAAATATCAAATGGCACGGGAACGCTACCGAACCATGTCTTGCAGACAAGTATGACAAGAGATATCAAATCGCACGGAAAGATGCAAACAGCCAGAGTGCATCACTACAGCAACCCAAAGATGAGTATGACCCCAGCTGCGAGCTTGCACGCCAGAACGAACTCCAGTATGGCAGAGATTGCATAAAACCAAGCCTCTGCATACACTTCAACCCTCGTAGCAAGAATGAGGAGCGCCTGATGCCCTGCAGGCGGTAAGGGACCGTGTCGATGCTCCACTGCATTACCCATTATGATCATCTGCCATCTCTTCTATAATTCCTCAGGCGAACAGCATATTCCCTTCCTCAACAATCTGGCAGGGTGTACACTGGCAGATTGTCATGTTTGTGTGCCCGTGATACCGTGTGCCCTAGTGGCTTTGAGTGCTGAGATCCTGATGGCGCCAGGCGGGAAGCCCAGTTGCCTGACTACACTCCCAGCGGTCCGCCACTGTCAGTCCCAGCGTGAGCCTCTAGATTCGCAGACGCACTTGCAATCGGATGGCGACCTTCGGTGTCCTGACTTCGGTCAGTCTGCCTGGGAAACTGGTGGTTTGAGGAGTCGACGCCTCCGCCCAGACTGCATGGGGACTCCCTCATGCATGGCCTTCGTGGTAATGGGGCGAGGGAAAAGACGGCCTTGATGCCCGATCCCTTATGGAGGAGCTCGTGCGGCTTTACCACTCTGGACTCGCGTCGCGGATATGGACATGGTGCGCCCGAGGGAAGACCCGTGGGGACTCTCCCCCAGTCTGCGGCCTTGGGAAGCTTGGGGTAGCCTGATGGATCTTTGTGGTCGCTTTCGACCCGTGGGACCACCTCGGTCGTCGTGTGACGCCTATGTTGGCCGTGTATGCCACTGCCATTGTGGTGGTGACCGTCGCAGCCGGCACCCGGTGCGCCTGGTATGGGTTAACGGGTCCTTTGGATGCCGAACAATCGCCGCCAGGACCCGGGACTTGATACTTGATACTATACTTGAAGTTACGAGACTCTACAGCACTGTACCTGTCTTACTGTGGGTTGAAGTGGGGCATCTGGCCCGGAAGACCGGCCTGAAATGTGTGGTATGACACCCCCCCCCCTCAGGGGATGGTCCAGAGATACCCCCCCTCAGGGGATGGTCCAGAGATACCCCCCCCCTCAGGGGATGGTCCAGGGATACCCCCCCCCCCTCAGGGGATGGTCCTGGGTACCCGCTGCCATGCGTGGGTGTTATCGAGCCCCCCCCCAGGGTTTGCTCTAAGGAGGGGGGTGAAGCGGTACCCAGAACCCCTTGGGGCATGTTACTATGTACCGGCAAACTGCCATTTCCCGGTATCTTACTATTTCCCGTGAATCTGTCCCGCACCGCCTTCGGCCGCAGATTCGGCAATCTAACCCTAATCACAGATGTAGGTAGGATGTGTTGGTGTGTGAGATCTTGGCATTTCAGCTATTAGCGGCCGCATCGGCAACCGATGCGTCGCCAGCGGAGATTTATATATCAGAATATCAGGAATCAACAGGGTTTTATTTTCATATTGTTTCCGTCAATTTTTACGCTTCCGTTCTGATATTCACTGTTTTGACAGCTGGCGGTTGGCTCGCGACTTTAGCGTAACCGCCAGATTAACTGTTATTTACACATATTTTAGCGCAATCCGTGACGAAGGCTCCAAATTCATCAGGAATTGCATGGACGCTTCCGCAATTTTAACATTGTACACTCGCAACCTTTATCCGAATTTTTCAGGATGTCGAAATCGGATTTTCGACTTCGACATCCCCGCACTTGATATAACCTCTTTCGAGTGGTCCTACGTGCATCCGCATGCACGAATCAACTTTCCTTTTGTCTTGCCCTCCATTTCTCTTAGAGATATGGGCAAAACAAAGTTGATTCGTGAGGCCACTTGTAAGGGTCATATCTCGTGCTGCTTGCGAGGTTTGACGATAAGGAAGCATGGGACGTATTCACAATACTCCCAACGTAATTTAGGAAGCCTTATATGCCTTGCGTCTCCACATGCGCGCGCTAGCGTAAGGGATCATGGTCAAGAGGGTAGAGTTTGTGTTATAACTCTTTGACCATGATGTTGCGTGCGTTGAGATAACTTTCGAGTGTAGCGCGCGAGTGTTGGTGTTGCATAGGAACTTTCCTTAAGTTCCTATGAGCGATTGGCACCAAGTTATGCCCTTGGAGGGGCATGACATTACATGGTGGGAGCAACCTTTTTGGGCAGTATGTGGTATGTGCCATGTGTTGTGTTGCGTGCCCATTTGGCGGGTCTATCGCTCCAAGCCAAACCCGCCAATGGACCACATATTGCACAAGGGACTTCCTTATAGTCTTTATGACCAATTGCAAGCCCAACCTTCGTAGAGGGAAGCTTGTGAGGCGATCCCGAAGCGATGCGTTGGGAGCAAGGTGTGTGTTCTTTCACTTTCCATGTTTTCATGTGCTCACTTGGGAGTTAGCGCTCGTAGCCTTTCAAGGCGCCCCAAGTGGAGCACATATGTGGAAACGAAGGTCATAAGTGTCAAGTGTTTGTGTTTAAGAGGATAGGTTGATTGTACGTTCCAACTTGGAGATATGATAGTATACTTTGAGAGTATACAGGGAGGTTTTGCATGCTTTTGGGCCAAATTTGCTGTTTTTTGCCCATCATGATGTCAAGTGGCGATCTTATATCTCAACGCCATTCCCATTTGACATCATGAACCAAGTATGTATCGAAGGTACACACTTTGGTCCCCAACATACCTTGGACCCGGCGATCAACTCCTCTTTGGCTTGGCACACCATGGCCGCCATGTTGGCGATTTGGGCCAATCTCAAATCGTGTGCCCACTTGGCGACCATGCCATGTACCTAACCGGAGGAGCTTCGGGCCCAAGAGTGGGACATTATCGTACATTGATCTTCGGTATATATGACCCTTGAATGTTGCTTTCCAATTCCCTGCGTGCTTGTAGCAATAGGACTATTGCCATTTCCATTTGGGTGCATTTTTGCACACATGCTGCTTTCCGCCCCATTCGCGTGACCATCCCTTTGGCGAACAGTAAGCAGCCAGTGTGACCGCAATCCAAACCCCATTGCATGTGACCAAAGGGAGTATCAAGGGTCATGAATCAAGGCTTGAGTCAACAAGACAGCCAAGTTTTCCTACCCAGGACGGCCACCCAAGTCGGCCAATTTCGCCATTTTGGCAGATATGGACCCAGTTGGGATCGTCGCCACGCCGAGTGTCATAGAGATCTACGAGAGCCAAGTACATGTGAGTCTCAGTTGGACTCCCAGTGGATCGCATATGGAAAGGCGGATCTGATCTCCAAGCCGGCGTGGAGATATACCATTGGGGACACCATCCATTTTGGCTCATTTTGAGCAGCCAAAATGACCCCTTTTGGGACCCCAATTTCAGCCCCCCGTGTGGTCATTTGGCGGTCCCATATCTCTGTGCCCATGAGGAGTCCGGACCTAATTCCAAGTCGTGCACTCAGATATTAGTCCTAGATCCTGCCTCCTAACCTGTGAGCCAATGGCCTTGCTTTGGCTGAGCGAGCCACCCCTGGGGATGACTCCAATTTTGGTGATTTTGACGTCATGACCCCACGTGGCGACCCCGTGGCGCCCTGACGCCGGGGACTCAGAGCGAGCCAAGTTGGATGGGTGCTCCAGGGAGTTTGTACTTGAGGGGCATAGGGTCAGTTGCTTCGTCCCTACCTCTGGATGGTCCGGACGAAGGGTCAATTTTGGAGTTTTTGAGGCCAGTTTCAGTTTGGGCTGAAACAGCCCATTTTCAGCCACCAACTCCTAGGAGATAATGGCGGGGCCATATCTCCAGCTCAGAGGGGAGTTGGAACCTGCCGTTAAGGGAGCATGAGGAGCCACTGTCGGTTGACCTTGAAGCACCTTGGCTCCCGGGAACTTGCCTGTGGCTGGGCGGGACACCCCCCCCTATTGGCAGGGTTTCAGGGTCCAAACTGAGCAGGGCATGGGTTGTGTTTGAGCCCCCGCCCTCATCAGCCACTGAGAGGGTCGGACCTGGGATTGGGATATGAGTTGGGACTGAGTGTCTATTGTCCTGTGGTGCCCTTACCCCAGTCCAGTCTTAACCCCATGTGTACATATCCTGATGTGTTGTTGTACATACTTTCGTTCTCTTGTTGCAGGGTGGCAAGGATCCTGAAACGCTTTGTCACATGACCTGAGCGTCAAGATGCCCCTGTGAGCGCAGTGCTTTGCCTGCCTGCTTGCTTGTGCGTGTCTACCGCAGCGTCCCGTGGCCAGGCCCCCCCACGGGAACGCGTCAGTAGGGGTTTGCGCCTTCTGGCGTTCAGCCTCTTGGCGCTTGTGCTTGTCGCTCTCCTTCTTTTTGAGGTGGCATTCGTCCTCATAGTGGCGCCGCTTGCCGCAGTACCCACAGGTGATAGTACACCTGAAGTGGTCCTGGTGTACTACTGTTTTCCCGTCTTTGGTGTGTTGCTGCCGCTTCAGCTGCAGCACACAACCACTGCGACGGTCGCAGTCATGGGCATGACAGGGTCCCCCCTTGTCATCGACGGGTTTGCAATAGAAGAGGGGGGGTGAACCTGTCTCTGGTTTTACCTCATTCATTGCACGTAGGTTCCCCCCTCCCTTGCCACCACCCTTGTTGGCGTTGGGGGGGGTCCTGTTCCCTCTTCCCTCACTACGGTCAGGGGTGGGGTTGGCACCTTTCCCTAGGTGCCTCTTCAAGAACTTCTCCATGTGGGAGTCGTTCTCCCTTTCCAGGGCCAGCTCAATCAGCAGGTCCACCAGATCGTCGTACGTATGCGTACGACGCTTTCTCTCAGACGTGGACCTGCAGTCTTCCCACGTGCGGGGGGGGATCTTACCCACCAACCACAGGTGGGGCTCCGTAGGTCCATAGGAACCCACGTTCATCCGAGAGAACAGATACTCTAGGTCACACACGTACTCAGAGATTCGCGCAGCGGTGGGGAATTCAGGGAGCAATGGGAGCTCCTCAATCTGAGTGCGGACACTGAGGTCTGTCTCATACACGGGGAATGTTTTCTCCAGCCTCTGGAGTACCTCAGCCCAGGTTGAACAGGTTTTTACAATCTGCTTAACCTGTTTTTGCAAAAATTTCTTCTTGCATGATCGCTTGAGGAGAGAGCATTTGGTGGCCACATCCACATGGGATTGGCCGGTCAGCAAAAGAAATTCGGCAAACTCCTCTGCCCATTCGGGCAGGTTTTTGGGGTCAAACTCCGGCAGCTCTAGCTGGATGTTTGCCTGTGCAATCGGTTTGCCACTCTTCCCACTCCCTGAGGTTGGTTCTGTAGGGGGGGGTGCTCTCCCAGCGAGCGGTGCCAGGGCAGTTAGCCCTCTTTTCTCAGTCTCAGTGACTGGATCGTCCCGTAGTTCAGCCATGGGCACTGTCCTGGCAGGGGGGTGAAAGGGGCTGGGGCAGGTTACCTTAGGCAACAGCCTAGAGACCCTTGATCTCTTAAGGTCATCCGCCAGGGTACTCAGACCGGGGGAGAGGGAGGAGGACTCTGGCTTGGGTAAGGGTTCAGCAATACCCAATTTAGCCTTAACGGCCTCCGACAGGGCCGTCACATCTGGGTCATCTGACCCAGACAGTAATTTGGCCAACAGCTCGGCCGTATGATCTAGGGCACCGTAGGTAGGCCCTGGATGATGATGTCCCTCTCCTCGAGTTGGGCATACTTCGGGTGCCCCTGGGGTTGGACAACACGCTCTGGGGTACTCGTATCTCGGCCTTCTTGGCAGCGATGTGGTCTCGGTTCGGTCAGACCTCTGGTAGGACCCCAGGTCCGTACGTGGGATAGAGCCGTGTACTGTCAGTGGTTCCTCACCGTCTTCTCCACGGGTGGATTTATAATAATCCTCATGTAGGATATATGCATCCACTTTCCTCCTCAGATCCTCGTACTCCTCAGGACTTGCAATGGCTATTGAGGATGTAGCCGGACAGGAGGATCTTGAGACTGAGGCTTCCACTCGCCTGCGGAGGTGTTGCAGGCTGTCAGGGCCGTGGGCCGCTAAGGCCTCGGCGGTAAGCATACTCTTTTCCGCCCTTCTGCGATCTGGATCTCCTTGAGACCCAGATGCAACACTGAGATGATGTGGCGCTCTGCAAGGTGGTTCACTCATAGGGTGGGCCATGCTGCCCATTTGGACTTGGACAGTTCTTATGGGGTAAGTCCTGGCGGACAGTTGTACGCTTTGAGTGGACATGATGACCTTGTTGTTGAGCTTTTGTGTGCACTTCTTCTCAGGGTCGGTTCCAAAGGTCCCAAGTGCTTGCCTCTGCTACCGGAAAGATGTCCTCCAGATTATGCCCTATAGTTTTTGGTTGAAAATCCTGCAAAGTTTCTCGGAGTAAAACAGGTTCAACACACGTAGTAGAGCAAGAGAACAATGGGATCGTGTCAATGTTAAGTTTGTGAAATCCAGAGTATCACAGAAGGGCTGCATATGAACAAAGAAGGCATAAATACAAAGATTCAGTCACATATTTATAAAACTAATGGATTTTATGTGAAAACTGTCAAACGTATGGCCTCAGAATTGGACACACGCACCTCATGTGCATCTTTTGGTTGACTATGGAGTTGGTTAGGAATCTGGGTCATAGGAGTTAGGCCAGACACAGGATATGGCTTGGCCAGCTTGGCCAAGCAACTGAATTCTGAATCAGTTAAAAAGTAGAACCACAACAAGAGGTTGAAAGATTGAAGTATAGGGGTCCTGAGGTGGGAGACCACCTACTAAGCCCAAGGCATGAAGTGCCTATTTTATTTCGGTATACCTCCATGAAGGAAGGTACCTCCGCTCACTTGAGTGGTAGGGGTGAACTTCATGGGGGTGCTAGGGTTATAACCCTAGTTCTTTGAGAAAGTGTACTTAAAACTTCAAAAGAGTGACAAAAATGTTTAAGTGTTAGTCATAATCACTTCCTTAGGCAAAAAGGGTGCTGTAGCCTGGATCAAGTCCCCCAAGAAAGACATGGCAGTGACTTTTTCTTACTTCTCCTCATCAGTTCATAGAAGCTGTTCACACTGCTGGTACCCTTTAGAAACAGCATGATGTACCGTGAATGATGTCCCTTCGAAGGGGCATTCCTCAAAAGTAGCTGGCGTGAGCGTAAACCTTTGGAAAAAACGTTTGGGGGTAGTAGTGTTTGAACCCATGACCTCCTCCTTAGAGTACACATGGTTACCCACTAGAATATGATCGAACGCTCTAATGCGGACGGTCATCGCTGTATAAACAGCGTCTTTCAGTAATCGTCCTGACCAACGGCCAGGGCGGGGCAATACTGCTGATGGAGCCCACAAAACTCCAGGAGCTGAAAAAAAAAGAAATCAGAACCAACAGGGTGTGAATCCTGTGGGTTAGCGAAGATGCTAGCGATTTAAAAAGTCGAATCGCTAAAAATCGACGAAAAGACGTTGGAAATCGTCATTTACAGACCAAAACTCAAAGTCGCAAACAAGCGCAACGGGGCCGCGCAGAACAAAAGAAGTTACGGCACCTCAAGGCACCCAAACAAAAAGGGGTTTGCCGTGCCCTGCTTATGAAAAACCAAAATTTTGGCATGGTTACACCAAAAACTTTATAAACTATAGGTACGAACCTTAAAAACACCAACAAACAGAAGAGCAGGCGAAAAACTCGCCTCTCAGGTATGTCAGTGTCATGACACACGCATGCATTGTGTTCGTCGTGGTTGTTTCGTTAAAACGTTAAGGTTGTCCTCGTTGTGTTTGTTGGGGGTTGGGCCTTCCTTGCATTTCCCCCGCACAGGTTAAATCAGAGATGAAAGGTATGAGCGACGAATGGAGCGCGCAGAACGCACGTAGGGTTAGAAAAGACGAAGTGCTCGCGATGCATGTGCCAGATTTCGACATACACAGGTTGCTACGCTTCCCTGTGCATGCATTCACCTCCTTCTCTCTTCCACAGGTACCCAAGAAGCGTGTGTTCGTGTTTGCGTCGTGTTTTCTCGTTAAAAACAGGGTTGTTTAAGACGCTTAGGCTTGTTTTGCGTTGTGCAGTCGTCCCTCATTCTCCATCCTTCCTTTCTGCAGGGAACAAAACAGAAAGAACACGCATGTCACACGATGCATTAAACCCTCAGGGTTGTTTATAACTCGCAATAGGGTCGTTTAAACGCGTAGGCTTGCTTTGCGTTCGCTTCCCTTCGGCATTCACACGATGCATGGTGAGTAAGGTAGGTAAGCCCAGGAGGAGCTCACCTCCTGGTTGAGTCAGATGTGTTTAGTTTTGTTTGGCCCAGCCTCCGTTCCCTGCATGCGTGCGCACGATGCATTAAAGGGATTGACAGTAGGCCACGCGCTGTGCACGCCATACTAACCCTTGCCAGGTTACTCAGAGCTTCGCCCTACGTTCTATAAGAGAACGGGCGAAGTCCTTAAGCGTGCTTGCTTGATAGTGAGGTTTGGTAATAGTCAATTATTTTCCAGTCAGAGACCCGTATAATACGGCGAGGCTGGTTAGGTTGCAGGACCAAGCCTCTCTCCATCTGCCTTTGCTTTACAGGTGGGAAAGGTACAGGGTGATTGGTGCACGCAGCAGCTGCCTTCGGCGGCTTCCGATTTTTCTGCCCCAGCTAAACAGGGGCGCAGATCACACAAACACATGAGATGGAAAAATTAACGCCATCGTCAAGATCAACACTTACTGCACGCCTTGCACGCGGCACCTCTTCCCTCCAAGCCCTGGCAGAGAAACGCGTGGGGGCGTCTCTGTCAGGCCACAGTCGCCTAGTGGCACTGTGTTCGCTTGTCTTTTCACATCTTCGTCAACGCCACGAAGTAGTGCGTGTGTGTAGGGTCAGCAGGCCTGGCAGGGACTGAGTGCGGTTGTGCTCACCCTGCCTTCAAGGGCCGGTGCTGGCAACAGTGAGTGTAGGACCTGTAGTATGTGTGTCTCTGTCCCACCTGTTTCCTGCAATTTTAGCAGGGTTGGTGGGCAGTGGCAGTGGTTAGTCTAGGTTTTGGCCACGGTAGCAAACAGGCGTTTTCTGCCTCATAGCCTTTGGCCACCCCTCCCCTGTAGTAGGTAGGTAGGCAAAACAATACCTGGTCATATGCACTGGGTATTCCCCCAAGGTTTTGCGCCAGCACAGAAATTGGGCGCATAGGGGCGGAGAGACCCGGGGCGTACCGCGTGGCACCGGTAAGACATCCGCCAGGTTTAGCGAGCGCGCAGACTTGGGTATAATTAGGACACCACTTCTGCCGCTTGCTCTCAGGACCTCAGACATAGCACACTCACACATACGTAAGCATGTATAGCGACCAGGTTAGGAAGGGTAGAGCCCCATGGGTCTGGACCAGTTAAGGGTCCTAACTGTGGGCACGCTTGTCCCCAAGGAGGGTGGACACACCTTGCTTGTCATTCCCCCCTGGTCATAGGCACAGATAGCCACCGTTCATCGTTGGCTCCGCAAGGTCATTGCATTAGGCCACGACTCATGAGCCACGTGGTCAACAGGGCACTCACTCACGCTGGGAACCACAAGCATGGGCGTGCAGGGCACAACCTGCAAGGGCCACCTGCTCTGGTTACACTGACTAGGTTCCTGGGAGGTTACTTCCTCTTCTTACGCTGGGACAGGGTCTCAGCGCGGGTGAGCAACTGCCCCTCGTTGTTCTCAACGAGGTAGGAACGAAAGATGGGGTTGATACTCCCATCTGGTTGTATAAAGGCTGACATGGGCTCCCAGGTAGCTTCTGATAGCCCATAGCCGTCCCACAGGGTCAGGAATTTCCAGCCCTGTTTATACTCGTGGCGTGCAATACCTGCAACCACGTAGTAGCCATCGACTGCCATCTCCTCGGCAGTCATCTCCTCGAGTTCGTCTGCCTCCTCAGGGTTCACAGCGTTCTCTAGGTCGATACGTTCTACCTCACAGTCAGGCAAACGCCACTCATCCCACGATAGTTCATCAGGGGAGTGGTAGTGTCTGAGTTGCTTAGGAGCACACAACAGCTCCCCACCTAGACGGGGGCTGCACCTCACATGGTTCCTGGATCCATCTATCCTGATAATACGATAGGGCCCAAGGTAGGGGTCCTGCAAACAGTTGCGGGGCCATGTGGGCGATCGCGAGTGGTGTACAAGCACCAGGTCTCCTACCTTGAAACTGGCAGGACGTCTTGTGCGGTTACGCCGGGTTAGTTCGCGTTCACGAACGCGTTTCAGGTTAGCTCTAGGCCAGATAGCTAGGTCCCTCCGGTGCTCCAGCCAGTCCCCAACTGGGCTCATATAGTCCTCGGGGAAAGGGGTTTTGAAAAACCACGCAGGACACCCCCCATGGAACAGTTCGTGGGGGGTATAGCCGGTAGAAGAACTCTCTTGAGAGTTCATGGCCAGGACGGCCCAGGGAAACAGGCGTACCCAATCTTTGGTGCGCTCCTGTTTCATCAGAATCCTCAGATTCTGTTCCACCACACGGTTCTGTCTCTCACAAAGAGGGTTCGACGTGTGTGTGTAGGGTACACCTGTGGTTACCTAGACGTTCAGAGCGTCCAGTACTCGCTTGTACCATCTGGTATCACTCCGGATGCGTACATCCTCATCGGAGTGGATCTCTTTTAGGTGCCCCGTAGGGCTCAAACCACTCCTCCACAAGAATCTTCACAGTGTGCTCTCCTGTGATCTTCTTGTTGCAGGGGAAAGCACGTGTGAAGCGGGTTAGACCACAGGTGACCACCAAACAACTGTCATAGCCACCAAAATTAGGCAGACCGTGGATGAAATCCACGTACAACAGAGAGTTAGCACAGTTGGGTATAGGAAGACTGGACACCAGTCCCCTGTCACGTGAGTCGCTCTGTTTGCTGGCGTGACAGTCACAGGAGTCCCCTATGGGCTGCATACGGGCACATAGTTCAGACATGGTTAGTGGGGAGTAGAAACGCTCCCTGAAGAAGTCAACAGACCGGTTGCACCCTGTGTGCCCGGAACTGTGGTGTGCCGACTGCAGACAGCCGTCCAGTCGTGCCTCAGGCACGACTATGCGGTCCTCATAGTATAGGTACTGGTTATCTTTATACCAGCGGTCGCCATCTATCAGGCGTGCCTCTAGGCCATCACTGAGGGTACTGAGTACACATTGGTACTCAGCCTGGTAGTCTCTCAGACTCCAGCCCTCTAGTACACCCGCCGTACGCATGGATAGGTCCAGCTGGACATCCATACGTTGGAACGCCTCTTTGGCCAACGCTTCAGAGCTCTCACCTAAGAGGGCGTCGAAGTTATTACGCGAGATGTAGTCAGCCATCTCGTTCTTTATACCTGTTATATGATGGACGGTCAACCTGAACTGACTCAGGTAAGTCCACCATTGTTTTAGTTTCGCTTTTTCAGGAGGCGGGCCCTTCTGAAATGTCTTCACAGGCTCCTGGTCACAGAGCCTTACGACAGGGTTAGTACCAAGAAGGCGGGACTGGGAAGAGAGCACGAGCATCCCAGCCAGGAGTTCCTGGTCGTAGGTACTGTAGTTGGATCGTGCTTGATTCCACTTCCACTTCCAGTGCCCAAGGGGCACCAGACGCCATTCATTGGCGGGGTACTCATGCTTCAGGGTTCCATCGCGGTTCAGACCTGAAGTGTGAAACTGGCAGTGAGACAACTCATGGGGGTTAAGCTCCTGCCACTGGTATAGGGTACCACCCCTTCCTACCTCACACGCATCCGTGACGAGTATTATCTCGCCCTTAGGGCGGGGTACCCCCAGGCAGTTGGTGGAGGATATTTTCCTCTTCAACTCCTGGAAACAGGCCTCCTCCTTGTCGGTCCACTGCCAAGGGTTGGTTTTCTTTATAAGGTCAGTCAGGGGGGCTGATGAATACGTAAAATTGTGGATATGGCGTCGGCAAAAATTGCAGGCGCCAATGAAACTCCGCACATCGTGTAGACCCTTCTTAGGGTCGTCACGTATCTGCATGTCCTGTAGGGGCTGCATCTTAGACGCGGCTGGTTTCCACCAGCCATACCCCACGTCAAACCCTAGGTACTCCATCTCCTCTCGCATGAACTCACATTTCTCGAGTTTGATGCGGAGATGGTTTTCCTGGCAGACGGTCAAAAACTCTTGCAGGAGGAGGATATGATCCTCCTGCATATTAGTACCCAGGCTGACGTCTTCGATGTGGGCCTCCATCTCAGCCCCGCGGGAAAACAGTTCCTGCACAAGGGGTCTGCGTCTCAGGATATATAGGATTTTGTTCATCAGCTCCTGAAAGAGGGCAGAGGCATTCGCGACACCAAACGGCATGACCTTCCAGCGGAAGACACGGCCCTTAGGGGTTACAAAAGCGAGCAGTTCCTGAGCTGCTCGGGTTAGGTCTACCTGCCAAAAGCCACTGCGCTTATCCATCTTGGTCTTGAATCGACACTTGGCGATTCTCTCCAGGGTGTTCTCCATGTTGGGGATACTCCCTGAATGGTTCTGGGTCTTTTTATTGACCTCCCCATAGTCAACGACCAAGCGCATAGCAGTGGACCCAGGTTTAGCAACCAAGAAACAGGGGCTACAGTGGCGGGGGTAGTCCCCGTGCTTATACTCTTCGACGAGGCCAGCATCTATACATTCCTGGATCTGGCGTTCGATCTCGTCGATTTAATCTTGTGGGGCGGGGTATGGACGCCGCCTCACTACTGACCCTTCAAACTCTGGTTTGAGTTTGAGGTCCATCTGGACCAGTTTCTTACAAGACAGGGGTGGGGGCAACGCTCCAAAATCCTCCTGGTACTTGTGGATGAGCTTACTGAGACGGGGGTCGAGGTTCATGCTCTCCACTTTCTCGGAAAAAATCCTCCTCAGCATGGAGGTTACTCTTCCCTTTATCCTGCTTTTTCATTCGCCCCACCGTTTCGGGGGGCAGCTCATCCTCCCAGTCCTGGCGTCCCTGCTGGGCATAGTGAAGGGAGTATACCAGGGGTGTCTCTCGATCGGGAAGACTCATATCTTCATCATCCTCCTCGGACCAGATAGAGGTTTTCCAGGTCCTCTTGAGGAGGTCCAGGCAGGTCTGTCGCTCGATACACTCAGCCTTAGCCCACAGGACCTGCTGGATTTGCCGTACGTCATACCAAGAGACAGGCATTTTCTTGGGTGAGGGTTTAGCGCCAGGTACCTGACCTGTGGGGCCATCAGTGGCCCGCATAGAGAACACGGCGTGGTCATGAGACCCACCGGGGGTGGACTCACCGAGATCCACCTCTACCATGAGCAACTGCACTAGAAAAGCGCTATGCTTCAGCGTCACAACCTCCGGGTTAACCGGGGGTATTACACTGGCGATATCGCTCAGGCGGTCGTCAGCATCAGCCAGCGGAGTAGAGACTGCTGGGGTCTCCGGCTCATCGGGGTACTCGCCACTCGTAGTGGTAACCGAAGAGTACTTAGATCTCTTCTTGAGATCCAGGAGGGTAAGGCCCTTGTTTTCGGCCATCAACTCCTTGCGTACAACCTGATCAAGGTCACTCAGGGGCACGGGGTTTAGAGCACCATCTACGATGGATAGGAAACTGCCCCATTCAGGGGCGGGCATGGTCTCCTGAGAGTCCTAGGGGACGTAGATGGGACCGTTGGGCAGTTCAGTCCTTCCCACGGTCATACGATTCAAGAGGCGCCTCCAATAGGCGTGTTCACCTGTGGTAGCCCAGTCAGGGGTGCACAGGACCACTCTCGCTCCTTCGAGGGCGATTTTGGTAATCACCTTGGCGAGCTGGGAGAAAGGGGGGTTTGCGTAGCACAACCCCATTGATTTCCAGTAAAAGCGCTACGCATTGTTTAGGTACCGCGAACAGTAGAGCTGCATCAGATGCTGCTCTTTACTCGCGAACAGTTCTACCTGAACTTCATTCAGGTCCAGCTGCAGGGCGACCAGTCCATTTTCCAACACTGGCCGCACCAACTGATAGTTCTCAGTTCTGTAAGACCGGTTCACGTAACGTAGACCGGATTCTTTTAGACCTGACAGCTCCAGAGGGACAGAGTATAGGCCACTGCCAAAATCGCAGTGAAGGGACGTTGCAAGGACAGCAACTTTGTCTGGGGGTTGAAGCGCAGAAAATCTGTGCCAATGACAATGTCAAAGGCGTCGGTGTCAAGCACTTTGCAGTGCTGCGTGTAATGATTCAGGCCTTTTCTCATTCACAGGCCTGATCTTCATATACAGCAGATGCGGCGCGCGCAGTGACAGCGAAGTCGCTCCGGGATTCTATTGTTAATCTGTGTTTTAGGATCGCTTTTAATCGTGCTCATTATTATCGCATTGATTAGATAATGACGATCTGGGGTTAATTAGTCTGTAGTACTGCTTGAGCTATCATGGTGATATGCCTGTATTATGCATGCAGTGATCACATCACAATGATGTGGAGTGGACCCCTTAATCCCCTATCAATGTGAAGCTATTCATCTTTTCCAGAGTTGACTGAGAACTGACATATCCAGGGCAGAGCCTATGAATTTATCTATGTTTTCTCATGAATACTTAGCTGTCCTAGTGGTATGCACCCTAGGGGCTGTGGGTACCTCTTTTTGAGAGGTCCTGGGTTCAATTCCCAGTCAGCCTAGCTAAGTAGGAAGATCCGATGTGACATGGCAGTGACCTCACCACCACATGCCCTGCCACCTCAGCAGATATGGGACCAAAAACAAAGAGTGAACATCTCCTGAGATGCCACTATGGGGATTGAGTGACCATGTGGCAGTTTTCCAACTCTTTTTCAAAACATTTTAACTATCTTTGTGAATATGCATTCCGCTGTAGATAATTGAGTTGTTTTGTTGATATCTCTTTCATTTAACTCATCACTATCTGCAGCCCTTCTATGTTGAGATCCTGAATTACTTCTCCAATTGCCTGCATTGCCTCTACCTGGTTTCATAAAACGTTTTCCTGATCAAAAACCAGCAGCAGGACACCAAGCACAGCAACAAGGCAACATCACAAAGACTTTGAAAGAACTCTAAATAATCTTTCTGGTAGCAGAGTCTACAGTGACTCTGAGTGCCTCGGTCAACCCCGTGCCGAGAACAAGAAGCACTCCGAGCCACTGAAGCAATATAGAAAGGCGAATGACACCATCAAGGCGACCATGGATGTGAAGGCAGCATCAGAACCGGCTAGGCCAGCGCCTGAAGTGCCTGGACCTTAGGTTACTGGTGCTGCACCTCCAGCGCCCTTACATGGGTCTGGAGTGGCTGCTGCGGACGACTCCCTCGAGGGCTTGTACTCGGCCTTCAGAGGCCTATCCGTCGAGGAGGATACTGCCAAGGGACCTGGGAAGAAGAGAGAGAGAGAGAAGGATGCTGAGGAGAGTGGGGCAGACGAAGGGGCTGAGCCAGGGCGCGACCCAGCATTGGCTACACCGAGCAGTTCGAGTGGAACGCCCTTCGTGAGCGCACCAGGCGCCACTGACCACCCTGCATCACCCTCTCCTACTACCACCCCACTCCCAACACCAGAACCGGCAGCAACATCCTCCACTCCCATAACCACACCGCCTATGGCAGAGACAGCAGCAGGGTCTGGCTTTACTGGAATGCCCACCCACGCTCATCCTGCCTACGGCGCTGCATCTCCTACTCCAACAACCACCCCGCCTATCGCTGGGACTGCTGAGGCCTCAGGCTTTACTGGAATGCCTGGCCCTGCCTACCCGGCCTATGGTGTGGAACCGGGAGCGCCTGAGGGCTATGGCTTTACTGGTATGCCACCCCCAGGCCTTGCAACAGATGGTGAGGGCTTTATGACCACGGCGCCTCTGCCCAGGACTGCCACAGCCAGTGAGCACATGGCTGCAGGATCTATGCCACACTGGTATTCGGCAGAGCCACACTATCACCCACATCATCCCCATCACCATCACCATCACCATCACCATGGATACCCGGGGTATGCTACCCTGGACGGGCTGAGGAGAGGACCACCTTCATGCAGGAGCCGCACTTCGCGGGGGTCATCCAACCGGTCGTTGACCAAGTCCGAGCTGAGGGCCGCCCTTCGGGAGGCGACCGCCGACCTGGTTGTCGACATGACCCAGGAGATCAGGGAGAGATTGGAGCCCCTGATCCCGCCAGAGGGGTCTCCTACGACCCTGGGGGCCTCTCCCCATCGCCTGCAGGCGAACCACCTGGTGGCTGGGCTGAGCCACACCCTTGGTGGCGTGAGGAGTCGGCCAATGCCAACGCCTGCAGCTGTACCGCGAAGCCCGTTCGTGCCGAGGACTGCCAAGCCCCCCTACAGCCATGTGGCTAATTCTACAAGGGCGGAGCTGGACCGGCTGGGACTTACCTCCCTACGGGCTATGGTGGATGTGGAGCCGTATGGCTCCAGTGATCTTGGCGGCGACCCCTCCGACAGCGACCCGCCTTCCCTGACGTCGGCTTCACCCTCAGAGGACGACGACCCCGAGGACCCTGACCATCCTGAGGGGAAGAAGAAGAAGAAGAAGAAGAGGAAGAGCCGGCGTCGACACTCCAAGGACGCCAAGGCTGTGGCCCTGTCCAAGATCGTGGTCAACCTGCCGGAGTTCACGGGGAAGGACCTCGCCAACTTCGCGGAGAACTTTGGCCGCTTTCTCCGGCTAACAGGCCAGACCCATGCCTCAGGCAGGGTCAAGTGCGATCTGCTCTTGCAGTGTTGCAAGACGAAGTACCTGGAAAAACAGGTCAAGCAGATCGTCACTAAGTCCACCACCTTCGCCGAGGTCCTGGTGGCACTCGAGAGGCAATACCCCTCCTACGAAACGGATCTCTCGATCCGGACGGAGATCGCGAACCTGGCTGGACTACCCCCCAACCCTAAGGCGGCCCGCATCACGGAGTTACTGGCGGACCTCGACCACTGGGTGGGCCGGCTGACGCCGGGTTCGTATGGCAGTGACGAGCTGCTATTCTGGCTCGTGGCCAAACTCCCCGCCTCCGTGTGGGATGAGTGCCAAGCCACGGCAGAGAGGAAGGCAAGGACCCTCACGTACGAGGACTTGTCTGTCCTCCTCTTGGAGCTGGCCCTCGAGAAGGAGAGCGACCAGCACCTGGACGCCTACCGTCCTGGGGGATCCGGCTCTGGGAGCCAAGCAAGAAGAGGGTACCAGGACCACCGTGGACAGGGGACTACCCCCAAACATGCCCGTATCATGGGCGCTGCGCAGCAGTTCTTTTGGTGTGAACACTGCGATGAACATGGTCAACTTTATCACTCTCCCGATTGCGACCAACGGAATTGCTTCGTGGTCAAGGGGAAGGCGCAGGAGATCAACACCGGCGCTAGAGCCAAGTTGCCGGATCACTACAGATGCACGATCACCTGTGCATTCTGTGGCAAGAGGAAGCACTATGAAGACGAGTGCTACCATAAGCAACGCCTGCCGGCGAAGCTTAAGGGAGAAGATCCTGGCAAGGGCTGTGGCAAGGGAGGTGGCAAGGACAATGGCAAAGGCAACGACTCCGGCAAGGGCAAGTCTAAGGGCCGTGGGAAAGGCCAAGACAAGACGCAAGGTGGACGAGGAGGAGGCAACCGCCAGCCAGACGTGGACAACAAGAACCAGAACAAGAACGGAGGCAACCCCAACCCTAATCCAGGGGGGAACTCTGAGCCCTCTGGAGGGCAGTCTGGACCCACCACTCGCTCTCAGACGCAGACCCAACAAGAGCAAGGGGCCAAGCGGGAGCATGAGGGTGGAGATGACGGCAACGCTAAGAAGCGTAGCCGTTTCATGAGAATGGCCCGCAAATTGCGGAACAAGGGCTTCGAGGTGGTGGTGCCCGCTGAAATCTGACGGGGACACTCCGGTGGGGACATGGACCTGGTGTTCTGGGTACGTATGCGTCTTGGGGGACGTGAATACCTGGGGGTTCTGGACACTGGCGCCACAATATCTATCGTGGCTAAGAAAATTTTACCTCGGGGGATCCTGAAGAACACCATGCCTACCGCGGCTATACGTATGGGGGATGGCCATGTGGTACACAGCTGTGGGGACTGTGAGGTGGATGTGCCTATGGGCTCACAAACTATAGCCCATCGTTTCTACTGAAGCGGTACCCAGAACCCCATGGCCAGCTTACGGCATACAACCGGTCTCCGGTCCACTAACCCCATGCACGGCGTGTTCCGTGCCGTGAAGCCCCGCATCGGCAACCGATGCACCGCCAGCGGAGATTTGTGTATCAGAATATCAGGAATCAACAGGGTTTTATTTTCATATTGTTTCCGTCAATTTTTACGCTTCCGTTCCGATACTCACTGTTTTGACTGCTGGCGGTTGGTTCGCGACTTTACCGTAACCGCCAGTTTAACTGTTTATAATGGAAATTTTAACGCTATCCGTCACGAAGGCTCCAAAGTCGCCAGGAACTGCATGGATGCTTCCGCAATTTTCATAATTAATACTCGCAACCTTAATCCGAATTTTTCAGGATGTCGAAATCGGATTTTCGACTTCGACATCCCCGCACTTGATTTGACCTCTTTCGAGTGGACCTACGTGCTTCCGTATGCACGAATCAACTTCCCTTTTATCCTGCCCTCCATTTGTCTTAAAGATATGGGCAAAACAAAGTTGATTCGTGAGGCCACTTGTGAAGGTCATATCTCGTGTTGCTTGCGAGTATTGACGATAAGGAAACGTGGGATGTATTCACAATACTCCCGACGTAATTTAGGAAGCATTATATGCCTTGCGTTTCCACACGTGCGCGCTAGTGTAATGGATCATGGTCAAGAGGGTAGAGTTTGCGTTACAACTCATTGACCATGATATTGCGTGCGTTAAGATAACTTTCGAGTGTAGCGCGCAAGTGTTGGTGTGGCATAGGAACTCTCCTTGAGTTCCTATGAGCGATTGACACAAAGATATGCCCTTGGAGGGGCATGACATATCGTGGTGGGAGCCACATTTTTGGGCAATATGTGGTATGTGCCATGTGTTGTGTTGCGTGCCCATTTGGCGGGTCCATTGCTCCAAGTCGAACCCGCCAATGGACCTCATATTGTGCAAGCACCTTCTCCATACTCCCTACGGTCAATTGCAAGCCTAACCTTCGTGAAGGGAAGCTTGTGTGGTGAACCCGAAGCGATGCGTTGGGAGCATGGTGTGTGTTTTGCAATTTTCCATATTTTCATGTGCCCACTTGGAAGGCAGCGCTCGTTACCTTTCAAAGCGCCCCAAGTGGAGCACATATGTGGGATCGAAGGTCATTGGTGTCAGTTCATTGTGTATAGACGGATTAGTTGATTACGCAATCCAAGGCGAAGATATTATAATATATTTGTGCGCCTTTCAAGGCACCTTTGTGTGTCTTTTTGCCAATTTTGCCATTTTTGGCTCGTCATGATGTCAAGTGGCGACCGTGTATCTCAACGTTGCGCTCAATTGACATCATGACCCAAGTATGTTATGAGGGTACATACTTCGGTAGCCAACATATCTTGGACCCGGCGAATAACTCCTCTTAGGGTTGGCATACCGTGGCCGCCATGTTGGCGATTTGGGACTATCCCAAATCATGGGCTCACTTGGCGACCCTGCCATTCCCAATACCGTAGGAGTTGGGCGACGCCCCAAAGATATGTTGGACATATATGACTTGATACCAATCCTATGGCACACTCCGGTCCGAGTCGGGCATGTGCCTCATTTGCCCTAACCATGAGTGTGCGCAATTTTGGCCATTTTGAGCATTTTTCCACTTTTGCTGCCCGCCGTGCACTATGTTCTAACCCTCGTGCACGCCGGACGCATGGACCAATGGACCATATGTGACATGGGTGTTATGGGTAATGGTCCCCATGGTCCACACACCACGTGGGCGAAGCGGAGCTGCCTTCGTTAAGGCGCTAGGCCAAATTAAGTATGGGCAATTTTGCCATTTTTGCATTCGTGGACCCAATTGGGATCGTCACCACGCCGAGTGGCATGGAGATCTTTGAGAGCCAAGGGCATGGGAGTCTCCGTTGGACTCCTGGTGGATCAAGTATGGAATGGCGGATCCGATCTCCAAGCCGGCGTGGAGATATACTATTGGGAGCACACTGGATTTTGGCTCATTTCAAGCAGCCAAAATGACCCAATTTTGGGACCCCAATTTCCCCCTTCCGTGTGGTCAATTGGCGGCCCCATTTCTCTAAGCCCGTAGGGAGCCCGGACCTAAATCTAAGTTGTACACTCAGATATGAGTCCTAGGTCCTGCCTCCTACCCTGTGAGCCATTGGCCTTACCTTGGCCGGGCGAGCCACGCATGGGAATGACGCCAATTTTGGTGATTTTGGCATCATGACCCCACTTGACTCATCCGTGTTGCCCTGATGCCGGGACCTCAGAGGGAACCAGGTTGGGTGAGGGCTCCAGGGAGTTCGTACTCGAAGGGCATAGGGTCAGTTGCCTCGTCCCTACCTCTGGCGGGTCCGGACGAGGGGTCAATTTCGGAGTTTTTCAAGCTAATTTCAGTTTGGGCTGAAACAGCCCATTTTCAGCTACCAACTCCTGGGTGATAATGGCGGGGCCATATCTCTGGCTCAGAGTGGAGTTGGGACCTGCCGTTAGGGGAGCATAGGGAGCCACTGTCGGTTGGCCTTGAAGCTAATTGGTCCCCAGGAACTCGCCTGTGGCTGTGCGGGACACCTCTCCCATTGGCAGGGTTTCAGGGTCCGGACTGAGCAGGGCATGGGTTGTGTTTGAGCCCCCGCCCCCATCAGCCACTGAGAGGGTCGGACCTGGGATTGGGATATGAGTCGGGACTGAGTGTCTATTGTCCCTTGATGCCCTTACCCCAGTCCAGTCTTAACCCCATGTGTACATATCCTGATGTGTTGCTGTACATACTTTCGTTCCCTCTTTGCAGAGTGGCAAGGATTCTGAAACGCTTTGTCACATGACACAGGCGTATTGATGCCCTTGTGAGCGTAGTGCCTTGCCTGCCTGCTCACTTGTGCGTGTCACCGCAGCGTCCCGTGGCCGGCCCCCCACGGGAACGCGTCAAAAGCGTTTCACCGCCGCGGGGTTACCCAACCCTCGCGTGCCACTCGGGGCCACCAACCCCGAGCAGCGCGTCGCAGCAGCGCGGCGCAGCTCGCAGCTCGCAGCGCAGCGCAGCGTCTCGCAGCGCAGCGCAGCGGCTCGCAGCGCCACTCAGCGACAGCGCCGAGTTCGTCACGGAGCCCGCAGCGCCGTCCAGAGCGCCGCCCTGACCGCGCAGCAGCCGTGAAAGAGGTGCACAGACCAGGACTCCTTCATCAGCCCCATCGGCCGACCCGGAGTCCCATCGGCCGACCAGCAAGGCCGCGTCAACCACCTCCACAACCACCGGCTGACCAGCACCAGCCGCACTTCCAATCCAGTGCCACAGCACCCTCCTCAACAACCACAACCAGTTCGTTGAGTTGAACATGTGCACGTCAAGGACCTCAAGATCATCTACGCCCCCGCTGCCATGGTGAATTGGCAGGAAGCGGGCAGGACGTGGCCGCGGCCCCACCCCCATGCAGCACACCTGCTGCGTGGGTTGGTTTGGGACCAGCATTACCGCCACAGCCACCCCCAGTGCGAAGGCGGCATGCCCAGGAGCTTCGAGCTCCGCACGGACATCGCCCCCGACCGCCTGCAGGCCGTGGAGGACTGGCTGCGGGCGGAAGGGTACGAGTACCGCCACCAGCAGAGGCGCTGGAGGGCGTGGACCCGGCCGGACAGGCCCGGGGAAGGGCTGCGCCCCGACGGGATTGAGGAGGACGAGGACCCCAACGCCTACCCGTCGGGCGCCTCGATCAACGTCTCCTTGTGGGACGTGATCGAGAAGAAGTTCCCCGAACCGGGGAGCGAGCGCAGGCTGCAGGGCAGCAGCAGCGCGTCTCCGGCGACGGAGAAGAGGTCCGCCGGGGACAGGAAGCAGGAGCGGAGGTGGCGGGAGTACCAGGAGTCCCTGGCCGCCGAAGCCGCCCAAGGCGCCAAGGGCGGAACCCCAGCCCCCAGTCCCCAACGGCCCAATGGTGGTCACCACCCCGGATCCACCACCCTTGGCGACTACATCCAAGTCGCCAAGCAGACCCAGGGCAAGCCCCGTCCGCTGCTCCTGAGGGCCCGGCAGGCCTCAGCAGGCCCCAGCAGCGACATCGAGTCGGCCCACCGCGGGAGGATGCCAGCCGACCAGGCCAGCTCCAGCAGCAGCGTCGCTCCCGAAAGGGACATGGCGCGCGCCTGTGAGCGCGCCTGTGGGGTGCCCTGCAACCGTCGGGTTGCCCGGCAACGGGCCAAGCAGTACAGCGCTGCTGTGGAGGGCGCCGACGGCATCGCCCAGGAGGAGGCTGCGCAGTGGGCGCATGGCATGGCCATCCACGCCCAGACCGTGGCGGCCATTGCGGCCGGACTCACGGCCGTAGCCGCCCATGGGGCAGCGACCGCCTGGGTCAACGGTGAGTTGGCGGCAGCCGACGAGGAAGCCCGCCTGACGCAGGAGGCCATTGCCTGCAAGGAGGCCGAGGTGAAGGCGCTGGAAGAGGCGCTTGCCCAAGGGAGGGCAAAGAAGGAGGCGGAGGAAAGGGCCCACGCCGAAGCGACGGCTAAGGCCCAGGAGGACGCCGCCAAGAAGGAAGCCATCGAGGCCGCGCGACGGAAGGTCGCTGAGGAGAAGGCCAAGACGGAGGCGGAGCTGGCGGCGTTGGAGGCGCAGAAGGCGCAGCTGCTGCAGGCCCGGGAAGCCGAGGCGGCTCGTGCTCGGGAAGAGGCCGAAGCGCGAGCTGCCGCAGCCACCGCCGCCGCAATGGAGGAGGCAGAGGCCAAACTCCGCCACGAGACTCCCCCGGGAGGATCGCGAGTGGAGACCCTTCGAAGGCTTTTCGAAGGGGACGCCTCCTCCAGGATGAAGCTGGATGAGGCGGACACGGGCAGCAGTGGGAGCGGTAGCACCACCGCCCGTCGACGGAGGAAGGGCAAGGGGAAGACCCCCGAGAGGCCGCGGAGGCCAGCGGGTGGGCACCCCCACGACAGTGACCCCTTCTTCACCGCCAGTGACGGGGATGAACGAGGCCGTCGACATCGCCAAGTGGTGGCTTGGACGGGCGAAGGTGGCGGAGACGTCCCCATGGAAGGTGAGGATGAGGATCCCCCTCCTCCCTACCGGAGCTCCGAGTCGTCCGTGACCGAGACGCCCAGGTGGGGCGACATGGACGAGGATGACGACATGGAGTTCGGCATCACGAGGAAGCGCCCATCCTCGGACCCACCGAGGCGACCCGGCGGAGACCCACCGGGACCCCCTGGCGGAGGACCATCAGGACCCCCTGGAGGACGCCCACCGAGTGGACCCCCTGGAGGTGGACCACCGGGCGGGGGAGGACCCCCTGGACCGGGCGGACCCGGCGGAGGCCCTCCTGGAGGACCCCCTGGGGACCCCGACGACCCACCAGGGAACGGCGACCCGGATACCACCTGGCGGTGGATTGTCTACCTCCGCAGGAGGGTCTTTGCCCTCGAGTGCGAGGTAGACACGGGCAAGGTCGAGATGGCTCGCATCTCCGGGGTCGCCGCGCGCGCGCAGAAGGACCTGGACATCGCCAGGGCCGAGACCAAGTCGCTGACCAACGTCGTCAGCGGCCTGCAGGAGAGGCTGGATGCGCTGGAAGCCCGTGGGAGAGTCGGCAGCGACCACCCACCCCTGGAGTCTGGCTCATCAGACGACGGCTGGGGACCCGGACCAGGTCCAGGCAGACCCCACGCCCCCGGCGGAGCCCCCAGGAGTCGCCCCAGCGCCAGTGCCCCCTCTCTCTCCGCCCCCTCTCACCACAGCGCGGGCCGCCGCAACGAGCGCGTGCCGCCCGGCAGTGGCAGTGAGGAATGGCGCGATGAGTGGCTCAGCGCGGACTACCACAACCGCCGTGCCCCACCGCGGACGCCTGTACGCCCCCGACGCCCGCCACCAGCCCCGGTGCCAATCCCCAGGGCTGGAGGACGTTATGGTGGACTCAGGGATGAGGTCCCCAGAGGAGACGTGGAGTGGGATGTCGGCGAAGGTGAGGACCTGGACCTGGACCTGGACCTGGAGGAGTTCGACATCAGCCCGCCGCGTGGTGTACGACGGGAGGCCGCTGAACGCAGCCGCCGGCGCCGTGATGAGGACGCGTACATGGATGCAGTACGGCGTGAACATTTCGGTTCAGCGTACGTGGAGGAACCGCGGCGTAGCCACAGGGATTCCATGGAGGAGATGGACGTGGCGGCCGTGGGAGTCCGTGGGCGAGGGCGATGGGAACCTCGGTCGACCTCGCGGCCGGCGTTCATGGTCTCTAAGGCCGCGGACGCCGCCGTGTGGGAAGACTTGAAGGACATCAAGCCCCCCATGTACGATGGCAACCCCCTCAACCTCGACCGCTTCTTGGAGAAGCTGGACGATTGGGGGCTGACCGTCACTGAAGACCAACCCCCCGCGGAAGCGGAGAGATATGTCTTCAAACGGTTCAGGTACCGCCTGCCGGAAGTGCTCGGCGAGCTATACTTCGTGGCGACCAAGGAGGGGAAAATCAAGACCCTCAAGGACGCCAAGAAGTGGCTCAACGAGCAGGAGCGGGTGGACGCTCCGCAGGTGGCTGCCAAGCGCTGGAAGTCCATCAAGCTTGAGCATGATGGACGGGAGATCCGCCTACGAGAGTGGCGAGACTTCCGAGGGAAATACACCCTCTTCCGCCGCAACGTGGAGGATTGGAACGAGGGTGACGAGCAGGCTCGCCTGCTCTCCATGCTGCCGGAAGCATGGATCAAGAGGGTCACCAAGGAGGAATCCAAGAGGGCCAAGTCCAACCACACGGTCAAGATGATGCTCCCCAAGGAGTATCATACGAACGTTGTGTCTTGGGCGAAGAAGAACGTGGCCCGGGATGTCAAACGGCACTCCCTGCGGAACGCTCTTCTCATCACCGTCTCGGGCGATCGCGAGAAGACCGCGATCTGGCGCCTTGACGATTGTGAGTTGAGCGGCCAGACCATCCGTCTGCAGCCCATCCCGGCGCGGATGAGCTGCGACGAGATCCTGGAGTGGGTTGGCGAGGAAGTACTCAAGGAGTACCGAAACCTCCACCACACCCGCGGGTTGAGGCCCGGCGACCGCGACGTCAACTACGTTGGCGAGGGACCTGGCGGGGAATCTGCCATGGACCCAGCGGGAGCCGGCGGCGATGAGACTCTCGTCGACGATGACGACGACGATGAGCCCGCCGAAGTGGCCGTCTGTGCCTTCGTGGCCAGGAACCTGAGCGCGGGGAGCAAACCGGGAAACTGGAAGCCCCTGCAGCAGGGTTGGAGGAAGCAGGAGAAGAGGGACCCTCGCCGCATTGGCGACCCTCCGCTGTCCTTTGGGGAGTTCATACGAGCTCACCCGCAGGGCTGTTTCGTGTGTTATGGGAGGAAGAAAGGCTTCAACCATGACCACCGAACATGCCCCGTCCACAAGGCCGACACGGAGGCTTACAAGAAAGCGCACGGGTCGAAGAAGCGTGCGCCCGCGGGTATCCGGGAAGCCAAAATGGAGGTCGACAAGGACGAGCTGGCCAAGCTGATGTCGTCGGTGGGGACCGAGTTGGCCAAGGAGATCCAGGAGATCAAGCGGAACTGGGTCCCCAGGTCGGACAACAAGAACAAGGAGAACAACCAGAATGACCAGAACAAGGACAGGGACAAGAAGGGTAAAGGAGGAGGTAAGGGGGGAAGAAAGAAGGGCGTCAACGACGTTGAGGCCGAGGAGAACACCCCCTCTTCCACAACCGACGCCCCCTAGCGGAGCCCCTGCAGCCAAGGGCCCCAGCTGGGGCGGTCGCAGGATGGTGACGTGGGAAGCGCCGAACCATCCCTGTCGGGAGTCGATAAGCACAAGGGGACTGCCGCGGGCGGAAGGCCCGGTCCGGCGCCCAGTCGCGGAGGCGGGGTGAGGGCAAGTGAAGGCACGAACCCTTGCACCCGTCCGTCTTTCGCGACCAAGAATGTGTTTGATGTACTACAGGATCTATCCGAGAGTATCGGAGGATCACCCGGACCGCAGCTGGATGCTGCAGATGGGCAGCCTGAGCCCATTGTCCACGACCTGCACCAGTCGCTTGTTGAGCTTCTGGAACGGCCGGAGATCCTGAGCTTGCACGCCGTGCGCCGTGTCGGTCGCGAGCGGCAGTTGCATCTTAAGGTCCGTGCCTTATGCGGGGAAGTGGAAAAGGTTTTCGACGTGTTGGTCGACACGGGAGCTCAAGTCAGCTTGGTCAAGGCTGGCCTACTTTCGCCAGAGTGTCTGACCGACAGTCGGAAACCTGTCAGGCTGAAGGTGGCGAACGGCCAGTACATGGTGGGAGGCACGAAGGAAGCGGCCATTGGGCTGCAGTTCGTGAACCATCGTGAGCTGAGCCGCCCAGACCTCGGCAAGGAAATCCTCCTGCACGGTAGCTTCTACGAGGCCGAGATGGACTGGGACATGATCGTCGGGTACGACTTCATGATGGAGACGGACTCCGGTGTCCTCCCGGCCCAGGCTTCCATGACCCTGTACCAGGACGACCAACTCTCGTGGCTTTCGTCACCTGAGCACCATGTGGAATGCCAATGGATCCACCCCGAACGCAATCAGCTCGAAGTAGCCGCGCTGGACACTGAGCCCACTGGGCCAGCAAACCAGGAGTACGGCGTAAGGCCCGAAGTGGCGAACCGAGTGGTCGCGGACCTGGGAGCTTCGGATCTGGCCCTGGATGCGTTCTCTTCAGGAACCTCCGCCCATCTGCGGGTGTGTGAGAAGTACTGCAGCGCACAGGACTCTGCGTGGAAGAAGCACTGGGGTCCGCATCAGGGATTGATGTGGATCCATTGCCCCCGTTGGGACATTCCAAGAGCGATAGCGAAGATTCGCAAGGACCGCTCCAAGGCAGTGCTGGTTGTTCCTATGGGATGCACTGAGGAGGAAAGTACCCGACATTGGGTAGCCTCATTGACCAACATGACCTTGAACAAGGTCGTCCTACCGGCTGGAGAGAGTGTCTATCAGGACGCTAAGGGACAGCCCATGCCACCCCAGAGATGGCCAACAGAATTCCACTATGTGGATGGGGGCCTTGATCAGGCCGACACCACGGACTTCGTGTGTGTCAACCGCATCATAGCAGAGCCCTGGCGGCAATGCTTTGCGGTTCCCCCTGTTGACATCGAAGAATCGGACTCCGAAGACCCCCTCACTGAAGAGGAGTGGGATCTGGTTCAGGGGTATATGGATCAGCCCTTTCACGACTGGGGAAACCAGCGTGAGGGCAAAGGCCAGGACAAAGCCTGGTGGGAAGTGGACTCGATCGTCTCTGGTTCCTATGATGGAGATACCTTCGTAAGGAGGGTACTGGACCACCTGTCCAGCCAGGACGAGCCAATCGGGGGTAACCCACCCACCTACGGCGATCTATTCCGAGGCAAGACCAGAGATGGCCCTTTGGGCCACCTGGGAAGACCGCCTGAGCCGAAAGCGAGCGGGGTCGCTACCCCTCAAGTAAGCTCCGTGGTTCAAGTGTCCGGAAAAGCCAAGGCGGAGTCCGATGACTGCCCCAAGATCCAGGCGTTGAGGGCCAGGCTGAAGCAGAAGTATGGTGATACCTTCTTCAGCGGTAAGCCTGTGTTTCCCCCACCGGTGCGTGGACCGTATGGCGAGGCCAAGATACGACTGAAGCAGGACCCCCGTGTGTATCGTCACCGGGAGTTTGCCCTGAGGGGCGAGAGGAAAGAGGCCATGGAGAAGATCCTCCGTGACTTCATCCAGAGAGGCTGGCTTGAGCCGTGCCACTCCGAGTGGGCCTCTCCCTGCTTCGTCGTCCCCAAGAAGGTTGCTGGTGAGTGGCGGCTCGTGGTCGACTACCGCGGCCTGAACGCCCAAACGCAGCACGACAGCTATACGCTGCCCCTCATTGAGGACATGCTGCAAAAGCAACACCGGCGGAGGATCTTCACGGTGATTGACCTGAAACATGGTTATCATCAGATGCCTCTCGCCGAGGAGTCCCGTGCCTGCACAGCCATGAGCACCCCACTTGGACCTCTCCAGTGGAAGGTGATGCCCATGGGCGTTACCTACGGCAATGCGGCTTTTCAGCGGATGCTGGAGAACCTGCTTGAGCCGGTGCGCGACTGTGCGGACCCCTTCGTGGACGACGTGATCATCGCGTCCGGGGACCCCAGCATGAGCTACGAGGAGCTCCTGGAGGCACACGAGAGGGACGTCACTCGAGTGCTGGACCTTCTGGTTCGGCACAAACTCACGGGCAGCAGTGACAAGGCCACCATTGCGGTAAGCGAGGTGGTCTTCGCTGGCCACGTAGTCGGGAACGGGCAGCGAAAGCCCATACCTGGCAAGGTGGCTGCGATTGAGCACTGGGAAAAGCCCAAGACGGTCTCTGAGCTACGGGCGTACTTGGGGTTCTGCAATTACTACTCGGGGTATATCAAAATGTATGCCGAGTATGCAGCCCCCATGACGACCATGCTCAAGGGCAACCGAGAGGAGACCAAGAAGGGGTCCAAGAAGGCTTTGGTCTGGACTGAAGAGTCTGACCGTGCCTTTGAGGGGATGAAGCAGGCGCTGCTATCCGCAGTGGGTCTGCACCTCGTGGATCCCGACCGAGGGTTCGTCCTGCGCACCGACGCTTCCGACTACGCCATTGGCGCTGTGTTGGAGCAAGTGCTTGACGACGGGAGGCACGTGCCCGTGGCCTTCTGGAGCCGAGTCCTGGCGGAAGGCCAGCGACGGACGTGGACGCCCCGTGAAAAGGAGGCGTATGCCATCGTCATGGCTCTCAGGAAATGGGCTGGGTACATAGCCCTCCATCCCGTCACCGTCTGCACCGACCATCAGAGTCTGCAGTCGTGGCACAAGGAGCACGTGGACACCCCCTCGGGTCCCGCCTCCCGACGGGCAAGATGGCACGAGACCTTGGCCAAGTTCGACCTTACGGTTGTTTATATTCCTGGAAAGGATAACACCGTGGCGGACTGTCTCAGTAGGTGGGCCTATCCCGCCAGCAAGGGCATGCAGGATATCTCTGCCCATGGCGATGAGGCTGAGACCGCTGAAGCCAAGAGGATCATTGAGATGGAGCGCCTGATGGAGGAGGAGGGTGCCAAATGCTTCGTCGTCATGGCCGCAGATGCCCCCCTCGCTTCGAGGGTGAGCAGAACGGTCAGTGTACTCGCCCCTGTGGGTGCCGCGGGCGGAAGGCCCGGTCCGGCACCCCCTGTGGGAACTGAGTCCGACAAGCACCTCTTCCCGGAGTCTTGCCTCCAGGACGACTGGACCGACGATTACGCCAAGTCTGAGGCCTTTGCGGCCGAGTATAGGGCTGTGACCGACCCTGACGACGGGCAGAAGTGGCCAAAGGGGCTGACCGAGGAAGATGGCAAGCTCTACCGGAATGGTAAGCTGCTAGTCCCAGAGTCCCGGGTGCTCGAGCTGTGTGAAGCTTGGCACCACCACATGCTGCACCCAGGGGTCAAGAAGCAAGCTCTTGACATGCAGCGTCGGTTCGAGATCGACCATATCGTTCTCTACACCGCCATCAAGAAGGTCAGGAAGGGTTGCTCGGTCTGTCAGGCCTGCAATCCCGACAACCGGAACGTCAAGGGGGAACCCCAATGGACCCCGGTTCCTGACCAGCCCATGGAGAGCGTGGCCATGGACGTCTTCTCCATGCCCGAAGTACACATTGGCAAGGAGACCTTTGACTGTGTGGTTCTCTGTGTGGACCGCCACAGCGGCTACGTTGTAGCCGTTCCGGCACGCAAAAAGGGGTTGCTTGCCAAGGAAGTGGCAGTCATGATGATTCGTCATTGGCTGACCGTCTTTGACATCCCCCGCACCATTTGCAGTGACCGAGGGCCCCAGTTTACTGGTGGCTGGTTCAAGGCCATGTGTTCCCTGATGGGAATACGACACGCCA
This sequence comes from Eutreptiella sp. 'Long Island Sound 2002', assembly GCA_964036045.1. Classification (NCBI taxonomy): domain Eukaryota; phylum Euglenozoa; class Euglenophyceae; order Eutreptiales; family Eutreptiaceae; genus Eutreptiella; species Eutreptiella sp. 'Long Island Sound 2002'. Next base: position 86,225,081 of record OZ038384.1, read on the forward strand.
AGAGCGTCGCCTATCTCAGCCGGTCTAACGGCCGTGCTGAAGTGGCTGGACGGCAGCTGTTCGAGAAGCTGCGCAAGATCCACATCACCAATCCACGGCGGAACTGGTTCGAGGAGATGTGGCCTGCTCTGAAGGCCCATCATAACACCCCCACTCCGGGCGGTTTGTCCCCTCACCAGATTCTGTTTGGCAGGGACCCCCTGGGTAGGGGACTTCCCTTGTCTGGTGATGGCATGGCTATGGATGCCAAGGAGTTCTTCGCGCGGCAAGAGCAAACGGCGCGGGACATCCGCCAGCAGCTTGAGAAGGAGCATGCTGAGCGTCAGAAGTCCGCCCCGAGCTCGACAGCGCAGAAGTTCAGGGTGGGAGACCCGGTGTGGGTGATCAGACCCCGCCCCATGGGCACCCACCGCACCAAGACCTGGTTCACACCCGGCGAGGTGGTCTGCAGGATTGGTGAGGACACCTACCGCATCAAGGTGGGTCACGGACAGTTCCGGGAGCGCCACGAGAGTCAACTCCGTGTGCGGGAACCCGACCTCCGTGGCCGACATGTGTCCCTGGACTACGCCAAACATGAGGCCGATTCGGACGACGACTATGCTGAGCAGGACGACTATACTGTCGAGAAGATCCTGGCTCAGCGTCCGAAGGCCTCGGCACCCGGAGGTCTGGAGTTCAAGGTTCGTTGGCGAGGCTATGGGCCGTCCCACGACACCTGGGAACCCGTCTCCTCGTTTGTGCCGCGGGTCAACACTCCCTTCATGGAGTACATCCGCAGGCACAAGACCAAGATCCACGTTTCGGACTTGGCAGCACTCACCCGGGCGATTGCAGCCAGGGGTGCCTGATCAGCGCCCTGAGCTCTCCCCTGATGTGTTGTGAGCGCTTGTGAGGCCGACGAATCGTCCCTTACTGGCTTGCTCTCTTCCATCTTTCGGTGACAGAGTGGCCATTGCCCCCCCTGCTGAATCCAGAGGGGATGGCCCCTCTCTTCTTTTATTCGTCACTCACCCCCCCTGCTGAATCCTTGGGAAACCAGGTAGGGCGACTGACCTTCATAATTCTGAGCTCTTGGGGCCTTGAAGCCCATACGACGTTGCGCAACGGATGCCGCTGTCATCGGCATTGCAATTTTTTGGTGTGTGGTCTGGTTCCATGGCATTTGCGGAATCCAGACCAGTCGACGTGTGTCTCGAGACTATATATGCCTGAACTCAGGCGTTATCCTGTCCATCCTCCTGCACTTGCCTTATCCTGACCGTGGCGTGGTTTGGCACTCTGTTCTGAGTGTGTTTACACGCCTATTTACCCAGATTGTTGCTTGTTTTTCTGCCCTCCAGGATATGTGCATCTGTATGTTAAGTTTCATCAGCCCATCGCTGAGGGATGGACTGTTTTTCACCACGAATCGGGATACAGAGGCGCCTTGAGTCGCCGTGTACATATCCTTACAGCCTGGTCCAGCCTGGACCAGTACTTGATTACAGATTCTACTGTTTGAGTGCCCGTGATACCGTGTTGCCCTATTCGCTGTGTGTGTGGAGATCCTGATGGCGCCAGGCGGGAAGCCCAGTTGCCTGACTACACTCCCAGCGGTCCGCCACTGTCAGTCCCAGTGTGAGCCTACCGGTTTGCAGACGCACTTGCATTCGGATGGCGGCCTCCGGTGCTCCTGACCTCGGTCAGTCTGCCTGGGAAACTGGTGGTTTGAGGAGTCGACGCCTCCGCCCACACTGCATGAGGACTCCCTCATGTATGGCCTTCGTGGCAGTAGGGCGAGGGAAAAGACGGCCTTGATGCCCGATCCCTTCAGGAGGAGTTCCCTTACGATTTGGGGTTCGTAAGGAGTTCGACTATGGCACTCTGGACTCGCGTCGTATGGATATGGACATGGTGCGCCCGAGGAAGGACCCGTGGGGACTCTCCCCAGTCGGCGGGCCTTGGGAAGCTTGGGGTAGCTTGATGGATCTTTGTGGTCGCTCTCGACTTGTGGGGCCACCTCGGCCGTCGTGTGACGCCTATGTTGGCCGTGTATGCCACTACCACTGTGGTGGTGACCGTAGCAGCCGGCACCCGGTGCGCCTGGTATGGGTTAACGGGTCCTTTGGATGCCGAACAATCGCCGCCAGGACCCGGGACTTGGTACTTGATACTATACATGTGCTACGAGCTGTTACAGCAGCATACCTATCCCACTGTGGGATACCTATCTTACTGTGACTTACTGAAGTGAGGATGTGACACCCCCCCCCCCTTTCAGGGAGTGGTCCTGGGTACCCGCTGCCATGCGTGGGTGTTATCGAGCCCCCCCAGGGTTTGCTCTAAGGAGGGGGGTGAAGCGGTACCCAGAACCCCATGGCCAGCTTACGGCATACAACCGGTCTCCGGTCCACTAACCCCATGCACGGCGTGTTCCGTGCCGTGAAGCCCCGCATCGGCAACCGATGCACCGCCAGCGGAGATTTGTGTATCAGAATATCAGGAATCAACAGGGTTTTATTTTCATATTGTTTCCGTCAATTTTTACGCTTCCGTTCCGATACTCACTGTTTTGACTGCTGGCGGTTGGTTCGCGACTTTACCGTAACCGCCAGTTTAACTGTTTATAATGGAAATTTTAACGCTATCCGTCACGAAGGCTCCAAAGTCGCCAGGAACTGCATGGATGCTTCCGCAATTTTCATAATTAATACTCGCAACCTTAATCCGAATTTTTCAGGATGTCGAAATCGGATTTTCGACTTCGACATCCCCGCACTTGATTTGACCTCTTTCGAGTGGACCTACGTGCTTCCGTATGCACGAATCAACTTCCCTTTTATCCTGCCCTCCATTTGTCTTAAAGATATGGGCAAAACAAAGTTGATTCGTGAGGCCACTTGTGAAGGTCATATCTCGTGTTGCTTGCGAGTATTGACGATAAGGAAACGTGGGATGTATTCACAATACTCCCGACGTAATTTAGGAAGCATTATATGCCTTGCGTTTCCACACGTGCGCGCTAGTGTAATGGATCATGGTCAAGAGGGTAGAGTTTGCGTTACAACTCATTGACCATGATATTGCGTGCGTTAAGATAACTTTCGAGTGTAGCGCGCAAGTGTTGGTGTGGCATAGGAACTCTCCTTGAGTTCCTCTGAGCGATTGACACAAAGATATGCCCTTGGAGGGGCATGACATATCGTGGTGGGAGCCACATTTTTGGGCAATATGTGGTATGTGCCATGTGTTGTGTTGCGTGCCCATTTGGCGGGTCCATTGCTCCAAGTCGAACCCGCCAATGGACCTCATATTGTGCAAGCACCTTCTCCATACTCCCTACGGTCAATTGCAAGCCTAACCTTCGTGAAGGGAAGCTTGTGTGGTGAACCCGAAGCGATGCGTTGGGAGCAAGGTGTGTGTTTTGCAATTTTCCATATTTTCATGTGCCCACTTGGAAGGCAGCGCTCGTTACCCTTCAAAGCGCCCCAAGTGGAGCACATATGTGGGATCGAAGGTCATTGGTGTCAAGTCATTGTGTATAGAAGGATTAGTTGATTACGCAATCCAAGGCGAAGATATTATAATATATTTGTGCGCCTTTCAAGGCACCTTTGTGTGTCTTTTTGCCAATTTTGCCATTTTTGGCTCGTCATGATGTCAAGTGGCGACCGTGTATCTCAACGTTGCGCTCAATTGACATCATGACCCAAGTATGTTATGAGGGTACATACTTCGGTAGCCAACATATCTTGGACCCGGCGAATAACTCCTCTTAGGCTTGGCATACCGTGGCCGCCATGTTGGCGATTTGGGACTATCCCAAATCATGGGCTCACTTGGCGACCCTGCCATTCCCAATACCGGAGGAGTTGGGCGACGCCCCAAAGATATGTTGGACATATATGACTTGATACCAATCCTATGGCACACTCCGGTCCGAGTCGAGCATGTGCCTCATTTGCCCTAACCATGAGTGTGCGCAATTTTGGCCATTTTGAGCATTTTTCCACTTTTGCTGCCCGCCGTGCACTATGTTCTAACCCTCGTGCACGCCGGACGCATGGACCAATGGACCATATGTGACATGGGTGTTATGGGTAATGGTCCCCATGGTCCACACACCACGTGGGCGAAGCGGAGCTGCCTTCGTTAAGGCGCTAGGCCAAATTAAGTATGGGCAATTTTGCCATTTTTGCATTCGTGGACCGAATTGGGATCGTCACCACGCCGAGTGGCATGGAAATCTTTGAGAGCCAAGGGCATGGGAGTCTTCGTTGGACTCCTGGTGGATCACGTATGGAATGGCGGATCCGATCTCCAAGCCGGCGTGGAGATATACTATTGGGAGCACACTGAATTTTGGCTCATTTCAAGCAGCCAAAATGACCCAATTTTGGGACCCCAATTTCCCCCTTCCGTGTGGTCAATTGGCGGCCCCATTTCTCTAAGCCCATAGGGGGCCCGGACCTAAATCCAAGTTGTACACTCAGATATAAGTCCTAGGTCCTGCCTCCTACCCTGTGAGCCATTGGCCTTACCTTGGCTGGGCGAGCCACGCATGGGAATGACGCCAATTTTGGTGATTTTGGCATCATGACCCCACTTGACTCATCCGTGTTGCCCTGATGCCGGGATCTCAGAGGGAACCAGGTTGGGTGAGGGCTCCAGGGAGTTCGTACTCGAAGGGCATAGGGTCAGTTGCCTCGTCCCTACCTCTGGCGGGTCCGGACGAGGGGTCAATTTTGGAGTTTTTCAAGCTAATTTCAGTTTGGGCTGAAACAGCCCATTTTCAGCTACCAACTCCTGGGTGATAATGGCGGGGCCATATCTCTGGCTCAGAGTGGAGTTGTGACCTGCCGTTAGGGGAGCATAGGGAGCCACTGTCGGTTGGCCTTAGAGCCCATTGGTTCTCAGGAACTCACCTGTGGCTGTGCGGGACACCTCTCCCATTGGCAGGGTTTCAGGGTCCGGACTGAGCAGGGCATGGGTTGTGTTTGAGCCCCCGCCCCCATCAGCCACTGAGAGGGTCGGACCTGGGATTGGGATATGAGTCGGGACTGAGTGTCTATTGTCCCTTGATGCCCTTACCCCAGTCCAGTCTTAACCCCATGTGTACATATCCTGATGTGTTGCTGTACATACTTTCGTTCCCTCTTTGCAGAGTGGCAAGGATTGTGAAACGCTTTGTCACATGACACAGGCGTATTGATGCCCTTGTGAGCGTAGTGCCTTGCCTGCCTGCTCACTTGTGCGTGTCACCGCAGCGTCCCGTGGCCGGCCCCCCACGGGAACGCGTCACTACGTCATGGACACTGAGGCCTTCGACTTCGTGCTGGGTACTGACTTCTTCGTGCAGCACACCCAGATTCAGTCTTTGACGCTACAGGCCCCCTATCTCCTCTACGTGGACCACGGCAACGGCACAGAGTCCGTGCCATTGGAGCAGTCTGACCACACCTCAAGCTACCTGAGAACAACGAAGGAGAACCTGATGGCAGCCTCAAAAACGGAGGACTATCAGCTATTGGGGGATGTACTGGACCATGGTCTGAGGGAGTTGGGTTACTCCAGAGAAGATCTAAGCGTGGAGCTGTTCGCCAGTGACAAGCAGCATGTCTATGACCTATACTGCAGCAAGGGGAGGACTGCAGCTACAAATTTTACTGGCCCTCATTCGGGCTGGCCTACGGGAAATCCAGATTCAGTGAACTGGGGAAGGTCTTGACCACGGTCGCGTTGGAACGTTCCCGTATGGTCATTTGCACCCCCGATAGGGGAGCACATGGGGGAAACGAGTATTGGCGAACCCTCCTTGACAGGCTGACCATCAGCTCTGTCAGGTTACCTGATGAGGCCATCTATGTGCCTCTGGGACGCCAGACGCCCATCGGGAAACCCGGCTGGGGCAGTATGCTCAGTGTGGTCGATGGAGGCCTTGTCTCTATTCCCTGGGAGGACCTGGACTCTACCCTGATCCAGACTATACAACGTGAAAATGATGGCCTCTCCCTGGGGGACCTGAAGGATCGGCTACGACCCCGTGATGCCATCCAGATTGTATCAGGGGGAGACGAATACGTCGTGTCTAACACCACTGCCCCCAACTCTCCCTGCCATGTACCTGTTCCTGATGGAGTCTCAGAGTGTGGACTATCCGAGCTACCCAGCTCTATACACTCTGACGACGAGACTGAGCATGACGCCTTCTTTGTGCAGACATGCGTGGAGGAAGTGGAGAACGCCGAATACGTAGCCCCACAAAAACCCCTACTCTCCATGAGGGTGGAAGACCCCTTGGACGAGGAGCTGGACCCAAGATCCAGGCTCAGAGAGTACGTCTATTCCAAGAGGAAGTTGGTGGCGAAAAAGCTGTCCTATGCTAAGCCTACCCGCAGTTCATGGCCTATGAAGGAGGGACGTCAGGGAGACCTCTCCCAACTGAAGGAGGACCTAGAGCAGAAGATCACCACCTGGCAAAGGGAGGTTGATCTCAAGCTCATGAAGAGCGTATGGGGTGCCCATGTGAGGACCCCTGAGGAGGACGAGCGCTCGGAGGAATGTGTATGTGAACCCCCTCGAGCTTGCCTATGTTGTCATCCACCACCTGAAGCAGTGGAACGAGACCTCCTATACGCCTACCAAGGGCTGGAGGATTCTACCAAGGGTGATGAGCCGGTGGCGGACCACCTCCCGGCGTCTATCCAGGGGGCAAGCAACCTACACTCCGACGAGGATATGGAGGACAAGATCAAGCTGTTGGACCCACGGGTACAGAAGCTTATCCGGACGTACCTAGAGGTGTTCGGGGAACTACCACCCCCAGCCTCGTGCAACAAATTGGTACAGATGGACCTGAAGCTGAAGCCCGAATATGTGCGCCACAAGATTCGGAGGAGGCCCTATCCGGCTCCTAAAGAGCAGGCTGATGAGATTGAGCGCCAGATACAAGAGTGTATCGACGCTGGCCTGGTACTGGAGTACAGGGACGGGGACTACCCCCAACACTGCAGCCCCTGTTTCCTGGTGGCTAAACCTTGGCCTACAGCCAAACGGCTGGTAGTGGACTACGGAGATCTGAACAAGAACACGCTGAACCACTCAGGGTCCATTCCAAACATGGAGTCTACCCTCGAGAAGATAGAGTAAGAAAAAGTGCTCTTCCATTGCATTGAGGTAGACTTTAGTTGTATTAGAGATGCCTCAAGCTCTCTTGCATTTTTATCTTAGTATTGGCCTAACCAAATGTGGTGAAAACACATTTTGACTTGTGGAACCAAACACCAAATCAGGATGTGGAGTGGACCCCTTAATCCCCTATCAATGTGAAGCTATTCATCTTTTCCAGAGTTGACTGAGAACTGACATACCCAGGGCAGAGCCTATGAATTTATCTAGATTGTTTCATGAATACTTAGCTGTCCTAGTGGTATGCACCCTAGGGGCTGTAGGTACCTCTTTTTGAGAGGTCCTGGGTTCAATTCCCAGTCAGCCTAGCTAAGTAGGAAGATCCCATGTGACATGGCAGTGACCTCACCGCCACATGCCCTGCCACCTCAGCAGATATGGGACCAAAAACAAAGAGTGCACATCCCTGAGATGGCACTATGGAGATTGTGAGACAATGTGGCAGTTTTTCAATCTGTTTTTCTATCTTTTTTGCTTTCTCTTTGTAAATAACTTCAGAGTTGCTATCCGCTGTGAATCAGTGAGTTCCTTTGTAGATAATTGTCTCTTTTGACTCATCACTATCACTGTTTGCAGCCCTTCTATGCTCCGATCCTTATCTTCATTGCCTATGTGGTCCTGACTTGTTTGACTCTGGTTTTATCAAAACATTTTGGTGAACATCAAACAGAAATACAAGCAGCAGGACATCCAAAACATCACAGCCAAGGCAACAAAGGGGTGAAAGAACCCTTAACTTTCTGTCTGGTAGCAGAGGCTCCAGCGACTCTGTGTACCTCTGGCAAGCCCCTGCCGAGTACAAAAAGTACACCGAGCCGCTGAAGAGAGCGTAGAAGGGCGGAGAAGAAGACCATGGACACCAAGGGGACCATGGAAGAGAAGGCAGCATCAGAACCAGCAAGGCCAGCGCCTGAAGTGCCTGGACCTGAGGTTACTGGTGCTGCACCTCCAGCGCCCTTATCTGGGTCTGGAGTGGCTGCTGCCGACGACTCCCTGGACGGCTTGTACACGGCCTTCCGAGGCCTATCCGTCGACGGTGAGACTGCCAAGGGACCTGGGAAGGAGAAGAGGAAGAGAGGGATGGATGCAGAGGATGGAGAGGCAGACGAAGGAGCTGAACCTGCACTGGCTACACCGGACAGTTCGAGTGCAACGCCCTTCGTGAGCGCACCGGGCGCCACTGACCACCCTGCATCACCCTCTCCTACTACCACCCCACTCCCAACACCAGAACCGGCAGCAACATCTTCAACTCCCATAACCACACCGCCTATGGCAGAGACAGCAGCAGGGTCTGGCTTTACTGGAATGCCCACCCACGCTCATCCTGCCTACGGCGCTGCATCTCCTACTCCAACAACCACCCCGCCTATGGCTGGGACTGCTGAGGCCTCAGGCTGTACTGGAATGCCTGGCCCTGCCTACCCTGCCTATGGTGTGGAACCAGGAGCGCCTGAGGGCTATGGCTTTACTGGTATGCCAGCCCCAGGCCTTGCAACAGATGGTGAGGGCTATACGACCACGGCGCCTCTGCCCAGGACTGCCACAGCCAGTGAGCACATGGCTGCAGGATCTATGCCACACTGGTATGCGGCAGAGCCACACTATCACCCACATCATCCCCATCACCATCACCATCACCATCACCATGAGTACCCGGGGTATGCTACCCTGAGTGGGCTGAGGAGAGGAACTTCTTCGTGCGGGAGCAAGAGCCGGGATTCGAGACGTACGTCTGAAAGATCCCTGACCAGGTCCGAGCTCAAGGCGGCCCTACGAGGAGCGACCGCGGACTTGGTGGGCGACCTCACCCGGGAGATCAGGGCGGAGCTATCGCCCCTACTTCCGCCCCTGGGGTAACCTACAACCCCAGGAGCCTCTCCCCACCTCAGGCATGCGGGTGAATTGGTGGCTGGGCTGAGCCACACCCTTGGAGGGGTGAGGAGCCGGCCTATGCCTACGCCTGCTGTGGTACCGAGGAGCCCATTTGTGCCGAGGACTGCCCAGCCCCCCTATAGCCATGTGGCTAACTCTTCGAGGGCGGAGCTGGACCGGCTGGGCCTCACAGCCCTACGGGCTATGGTGGATGTGGAGCCATACGGCTCCAGTGATATGGGGGGCGACCCCTCTGACGATGAACCTCCATCCCTATCGTCAGCTTCACCCTCCGACGGCGACGACCCTGAGGACCCCGACGACCCGAGGGAGGGGAAGAAGAAGAAGAAGAAGAAGAAGACGAGCCGGAGACGACGTTCCAGGGACGCCAAGGCGGTTGCCACCTCGAAAATTGTGGTCAACCTGCCAGAGTTCACTGGTAAGGACCTCGCCAGCTTCGCCGAGAACTTTGGCCGTTTCCTGAGGATGACCGGCCAGACCCATGCCTCTGGCAGGGTCAAATGCGATCTGCTCTTGCAGTGCTGCAAGACAAAATACCTGGAAAAACAGGTAAAGCAGATCGTGACGAAGTCCGCCACCTTCGCCGACGTGCTGTTGGCCCTGGAGAGGCAGTACCCCTCCTACGAGACGGACCTCTCGATCCGGGCGGAGATTACCAACCTGGCGGCGCTCCCCACCAACCCCAAGGCCTCCCGCATCACCGAGTTGCTCGCGGACCTGGACCATTGGGTTGGCAGGCTGACGCCGGGTTCATACGGCAGCGATGAGCTGCTGTTCTGGCTCGTGGCCAAACTCCCCACCTCAGTGTGGGAGGAGTGCCGAGCCACGGCGGAGAGGAAGGCACGGACCCTCACCTACGAGGACCTGTCTGTCCTTCTCCTTGAGCTGGCGCTCGAGAAAGAGAGCGACCAGCACTTGGACGCCTACCGCCCTGGTGGAGGAGGAGGCTCTGGGAGCCAATCCAGAAGAGGGTACCAGGACCACCGCGGACAGGGGACTACCCCCAAGCACGCCCGTATCATGGGCGCGGTCGAGCAGTTTTTCTGGTGTGAATGCTGCGATGATCATGGCAAACCGCAACATGCCCACGACTGCCTACAACGAGATTGTTTTGTGGTCAAGGGGAAAGTGCAAGAGTCCAACACCGGCGCCAAGCACAAACTGCCGGATCATTACAGATGCACTATCACATGTGCATTTTGTGGTAAGCGGAAGCACTATGAGGATGAGTGCTACCACAAGCAACGCCTGTCGGCGAAGCTTAAAGGAGAAGATCCTGGCAAGGGCTCTGGCAAGGGGGGTGGCAAGGACAACGGCAAGGGCAACGACTCCGGCAAGGGCAAGTCTAAGGGCCGTGGGAAAGGCCAAGACAAGACGCAAGGAGGACGAGGAGGAGGCAATCGCCAGCCCGACGTGGACAACAAGAATCAGAACAAGAACGGAGGCAACCCCAACCCTAATCCAGGGGGGAACTCCGAGCCCTCTCGAGGGCAGTCGGGACCCACCACTCGCTCTCAGACGCAGGCCCAACAAGAGCAAGGAGCCAAGCGTGAGCATGAGGGTGGAGATGACGGCAACGCTAAGAAGCGTAGCCGTTTCATGAGAATGGCCCGCAAATTGCGGAACAAGGGCTTCGAGGTGGTTGTGCCAGCTGAATTCTGACGGGGACGCTCCGGTGGGGACATGGACCTGGTGTTCTGGGTACGAATACGTCTTGGGGGACGTGAATACCTGGGGGTATTGGACACTGGCGCCACAATATCTATTGTGGCAAAGAAAATTTTACCTCGGGGGATCCTGAAGAACACCATGCCAACTGCGGCTATACGTATGGGGGATGGCCATGTGGTACACAGCTGTGGGGACTGTGAGGTGGATGTGCCTATGGGCTCACAAACTATAGCCCATCGTTTCTACGTCATGGACACTGAGGCCTTCGACTTCGTGCTGGGCACCGACTTCTTCGTGCAGCACGCCCAGATTCAGTCCCTGACGGTACAGGCCCCTTACCTCCTCTATGTGGACCACGGCAACGGCACAGAGTCCGTGCCATTGGAGCAGTCAGACCACACCTCGAGCTACCGGAGAGTGACGAGGGAGAACCTGATGGCAGCCTCTAAAACGGAGGACTATCAGCTATTGGGAGATGTACTGGACCAGGGTCTGAAGGAGTTGGGATACTCCTGAGAAGATCTAAGCGTGGAGCTGTTCGCCAGTGACAAGCAGCACGTCTTGGACTTCTACTGCAGCAGGGGGAAGAACTGCAGTTACAAATTTTACTGGCCCTCATTCGGGTTGGCCTACGGGAACCCCAGATTCAGTGAACTGGGGAAGGTCTTGACCAAGGTCGCGTTGGAGCGTTCCCGTATGGTCATCTGCACCCCCGATTGGGGAGCCCATGGGGGAAATGAGTATTGGTGAACCCTCCTTGACAGGCTGACCATCAGCTCTGTCAGGTTACCTGATGAGGCCATCTACGTGCCTCTGGGACGCCAGACGCCCATCGGGAAACCCGGCTGGGGCAGTATGCTCAGTGTGGTCGATGGGGGCCTTGTCTCTATTCCCTGGGAGGACCTGGACTCTACCCTGATCCAGACTATACAACGAGAGAATGATGGCCTCTCCCTGGGGGACCTGAAGGATCGGCTACGACCTCGTGATGCCATCCAGATTGTATCAGGGGGAGACGAATACGTCGTGTCTAACACCACTGCCCCCAACTCTCCCTGCCATGTACCTGTTCCTGATGGAGTCTCAGAGTGTGGACTATCTGAGCTACCCAGCTCTATTCACTCTGACGACGAGACTGAGCATGACGCCTTCTTTGTGCAGACATGCGTGGAGGAAGTGGAGAACGCCGAGTACGTTACCCCACAGAAACCCCTACTCTCCATGAGGGTGGAAGACCCCTTGGACGAGGAGCTGGACCCAAGATCCAGGCTCAGGGAGTACGTGGATTCCAAGAGGAAGTTGGTGGCGAAGAGGCTGTCCTACGCTAAGCCTACCCGCAGTTCATGGCCTATGAAGGAGGGACGTCAGGGAGACCTCTCCCAACTGAAGGAGGACCTAGAGCAGAAGATCACCACCTGGCAAAGGGAGGTTGATCTCAAGCTCATGAAGAGCGTGTGGGGTGCCCAATTTGAGGACCCCTGAGGAGGACGAGCTCTCGGAGGAGTGTGTATGTGAACCCCCTCGAGCGTGCCTATGCTGTCATCGACCACCTGAAGAAGTGGAACGAGACCTCCTATACGCCTACCAAGGGCTGAAGGATTCAAGCAAGGGTGATGAGCCGGTGGAGGACCACCTCCCGGCGTCTATCCAGGGGGCAAGCAACCTGCACTCCGACGAGGACATGGAGGACAAGATCAAGCTGTTGGACCCACGGGTACAGAAGCTAATCAGGACGTACCTAGAGGTGTTCGGGGAACTACCACCCCCAGCCTCGTGTGACAAACTGGTACAGATGGACCTGAAGCTCAAACCCGAGTTCGTGGGCCACAAGATCAGGAGGAGGCCCTATCCAGCTCCCAAAGAGCAGGCCGATGAGATTGAGCGTCAGATACAAGAGTGTATCGACGCTGGCCTGGTACTGGAGTACAGGGACGGGGACTACCCCCAACACTGCAGCCCCTGTTTCCTGGTGGCTAAACCTGGGTCTACAGCCAAACGGCTGGTGGTGGACTATGGAGAGCTGAACAAGAAGACGTTTAACCACTCAGGGTCCATTCCCAATATGGAGTCTACCCTGGAGAAGATAGCCTCCTGTCGCTACAAGACCAAGATGGACAAGAGAAGCGGATTCTGGCAGGTGGACCTGACGCCCAACGCCCAGGAGCTACTCGCCTTCATCACCCCTCAGGGGAGGGTGTTCAAGTGGAAGGTCATGCCCTTTGGCGTGGCCAATGCACCCGCTCTATTCCAGGAGCTGATGAACAAGATCCTGTCCATCCTACGGAGAAGACCCAAGGTTCAAGAACTGATATCCCGTGGGGCCCAGATGGAAGCACACATCGACGATGTATGCCTCGGGACTAATACCCAGGAGGATCACCTAATCCTGTTGGGTGAGTTCTTCGCCGTGTGCCAGGAGAACCACACACGACTCAAGCTGGAGAAGTGTGAGTTCATGCAGGAGACTATGCAGTACCTGGGGTTTGACGTTGGCTATGGGTGGTGGACCCCAGCTGCGTCCAAGGCTAAACCCCTGATGGACGCTAGAGTACGACATGAAGATGCCAAGAAGGGGCTCCATCACGTACGGAGTTTCATTGGGGCGTGTAATTTCTACCGCCGCCATATCAAGAATTTCACCTACACCAGCGCCATCCTGACGGATTTGATCAAGAAGAGCACTGCATGGCGCTGGGGCCCACAAGAGCAACAAGCGTTTGAGGAACTCAAGGACAAGGTGGCCAACGCTAAATGCTTGGGCGTGCCGAGGGCACAAGGTGAGATTATCCTGGTGACTGATGCCAGCAATGTGGGCGGCGGTGGAACGCTGTTCCAGTGGCAAGCACTAGAGAAGGAGGAGTTCGACTCGGCCATATCCCAAAGGGGGACGGAAGGTCTCAACCGAGACGGTACTCTGAAGCACAGCTACCCTGACGACAATTGGGTCCTAGTACCCCTGGGCCATTGGAACTGGAAATGGAACCAGGCCAGGGGGAACTACTCCACCTACGAACAGGAATTGCTCGCGGGTATGCTGGTGCTATCCTCTCAGGCGCGGCTATTGGGGAGCAACCCTGTGGTCTGGCTGTGCGACCAAGAACCGGTCCGCACTTTCCAGAAGGGTCCCCCACCTGAGAAGGCTAAGCTACGCCGCTGGTGGACCTACCTCAGCCAGCTACGGCTGACGGTACACCATATCCAGGGGGTCAAGAACGAGTCTGCGGACTACATCAGCCGCAACAACTTCGATGCCCTGATTGGTGCTCGGTCTGAAGCGCTGGCTAAGGAGGCGTTCAGCCGTATGGATGTGCACCTGGACCTGAACATGACTATGATACGACCCCTAGATGGCCTCCAACAGGTGGAATACCTGAAAGAGTTTGGGGATATCTACAAGCGCCTGGAGAAGCGTCTTGAACCCCTCCCCGTCAACCAAGAGCAGTGGAAGCGGGACAAGAGCTACCTCTGGCACGAGGACCAGATTGTGGTTCCCAGTGACAGAGTCCCAGCGCTACTGAAGTGGACCCATGAGTCCAGTGGTCATGTGGGTGCTACCCGTACCCTGGGGCTGTTCAAGCAGTGGTTCCACACTACGTGGACTGATGACCAACTGCGCAAAACCCTCCAGCCTATCGTGGACAAATGCCCCTGCAGGTCTTGCAAACCTGGGGATACCAGGGACAGGGGTCTCTACTCGACCCTGCCCATCCCCCACTGTGCTAACAGTGTTCTATACGTGGACTACACGGAGATGCCGAAGTTTGGGGGCTATGATTTTGCCCTCGTGGTAACCTGTGGGTTGACCAGGTTTACCAGGGTGTTCCCCTGCACCAAACACATTACCGGTGAGGAGACCATCAAGATCCTCCTGGAGGAATGGTTCTGTGTTTATGGGGCGCCCAAGGAGATCAACTCCGATGAGGACGTACGTGTACGCTCTGACACTGGCTGGTACAAGAGGGTCCTGAGATCCCTCAATGTACAAGTGTCTACGGGGATCCCCTACACTCACACGAGCAACCCCCTATGTGAGCGCCAGATTCGTGTCCTCAAGGAGAACGTCAGGATATGGTGCAAGACTGAGCGCACCAGAGACTGGGTGAGACTACTCCCCGTCATATCCTTGATGATGAACTCCCAAGAGAGTTCAGCTACTGGCTACTCTCCCCATGAGCTGTTCCTAGGACGCCCGGCGTGGTTTTTACATGCTCCCTATCCAGAGGATACCCATCCCACTGTGGGTAAGTGGGTTCAAGAACAACAAGCGAAGGTGGACAAGGCCAAGGCTATGCTCCAGCGAGTGAGGGAGCGGCAGTGGAACAAGAAGAAGAGGCATCGGGTGCCCGCCTCCTACCAAGAAGGGGACTGGGTGCTGGTGCACCACAGTCGGCTGCCGGCCTGGCCCCGCTCCACCAGTGATGACCCCTACTTCGGCCCCTACAAAATCCTATCAGTGGATGGACACCGTATCACTGTTCAGTGTTCTCCCCGACTAGGGGGGACTCTGGTGTGCGCTGCGCAACAGCTGAAGCGCTACTATGACCCTGAAGACCTCTGTGGGGAGGAACGGGAGCTAAACGACGAGGAGATCGCCGCTCTGGACCTACAGGGCGCTGCCAGCCCTATGGAAGTGGAGGGTGAGCTCCCCGACATGAACGCCGAGGAGATGGCTAAGGAGGGCTTCTACCTGGTGAAGTCTATACTCCGCCACCGCTACCGGCAGGGTTGGCGTTTTCTAACCCTCTGGGAAGGGTTTGGTGTTGAGGAGGCTACCTGGGAACCCTTCTCTGCCTTCGTGTTGCCTGAGGGGCGCCTGAATTCAGTTCTGGTTGACTACTTGTCCCAGAACAACCTTGGTGAGTTGCTGAGGCTCGCTGAAGAGCTGGCCTCCAAGACTAAAGCTAGGGAGTGATCTATACCTTTACCTTCCTAAGCGTGTGTCTGAGTGTGCTAGGCCTGAGTTCCTAAGAACAAGCCGCAGAAATGGTATCCTAATTATACCCAAGTCTGCCCACTTGCTAAACCGGAGGATTATCTTATCGGTGTCACGGGGTACGCCCCGAATCTCTCCTCCCCTAAGCGCCCAATTTCTGTGCTGGCGCTGAAAACCTGGGGGAATACCCAGCTGTGAAACCAGGTATTGTTTTTCCTACCTACCTGGCTACTAAAGGGAGGGGTGGCCAAAAGCTACGCTGGCATGAAAACGCCGTTTTGCTAAGTGGCCAAAACTCTAACCTAACCACTGCCACAGCCCACCAACCCTGCTAAAATTGCAGGAAACAGGCGGGACTGTGACCCACACACTACAGTTCCTACACTCACTACTGCAGCACCACCCTTCGAAGGATGGGCGAGCACTTGCTCCTGCCCCCATCCAGGGTTGCTGCCCTATACGCACACTCTACTTGGTGTTGATGGAGAACGTCTCACGTGTCCTAACGACACTCCTGTGAAGCAGCAATGGAACACAGCGCTACTAAGCAGCTGTGGCCTCACAGGGGACGCCACGACGCGTTTGGCCTGCAAGGGCTTGGAGGGAAAGGACGCACAGTTGGCGTGCACAGCGTAGATGTCGAATATGTCGGCACTGTCCTACTCATCTCATGCTTTCGGACAGTGGTATGTGTGTGATCTGCGCCCAGTTTGGTGCGTGGGCCCCATGATATTCTGCACCACTTCACCCTCACCTTTCCCACCTTGAGAGCAAAGGCAAATGAAGGTTTGTTTGCAGCGGAGGAACCAAGGTAGACTCCACGTAGTATACGCTTCTCAGTCTACCCTATAATACACTGTCTGCAAACGCACCTATCAAGCAAGCAAGCTTAGAGACTCCCCAGGTTCTCTTAAAGAACGTACCAGGGAGCCTCAGATAGCCTAAACAAGGTTTACCGTGCGCACTCCGCGTGGCCTACCCTTTGATGTGTGTGTGCATGCGCGAGTATGCAACTGGTTCTTCATAATTTTTCAGGTACGTTTCCAATCTCACCAAATCAGTTCCTAATCTTTACCACGATCACAAACCTCAGCAGGTAAAACTCAACCAGGGGGTGGCCCCGCCTGGGCTACTTACCTTACTCACCACTGGAGAGCGTGAACAAGTGGGTTACGAAGTAAAAACGACGCTATGCGTTCATATGTATGTCTAATCACCCTGAACCACCTTTAATCATCTGCAATCTTTCAATCTAATCCCTCTATCGTGTTTATCTGTGCTACCAGGCTTGACAACGTCGGCACAAGGCGAGCACTGTGCATGACACAAGCAGAACGAGCACACCTGTTGTTCACACCTGATTCATTGAAGTCTTATTGTTGATTTTTCGAATTCTTGAATTTGGATTGTTTCTGGCAGTGTGGGTGGAATTACGTCTTTTATCTATTTATGTGTGTCTCGTCAATTTTCTGTTTACGTGAGACATACGTTTATAATTCTGTTTTCTGTTAACTTTCCGGCGCTCAGTTAGGATGCGCTCCTACGCGCCGTGATTTTCTACGTGGGAATCTCTTGATTTAAAAAATCAGGAGATGACCCTAAATTCTATAAAAATGTGCATTTAATGCACAATGGGATTCTGCTCAGGTGTGTGTTCTTAGAAAAATTCTAGGCCGTCATTTGACGGATTTAGGTGTTTGCGCTTCGCGTTTGCGTGGTTTCGTCCTCTCTCCCATCATTCCTGCCTGTACAGATACTCAAGCGTCGCAACGCTGAGTAGGCCGTGTTCTGGCCGAAACGCAAGCAGCTGGAGGACTGAGCAGAACCAAAGACCCCTCCAAGGGGCAAATTAAATTCTTTATAAACTCCCTTCGCCCTGGACAGGTTACAGGTCGCACGCAGGTTTACGAAGAACCCATGTGGGTTTGTATAATGCGTCTTGCGTTGGGTTTTGTGTTGCGCTGCGTCTTGGAGGGAGGGATGTACATGCACATGTTTTTGGCATGCTCCCAAACTAACCCTACCAAGCCACAGGAACCCCGGCAGTGCCATGAGCACTGAGCTTTCTGTAGGATAGTCATTGACAGAGCAGCAGCAAGGCGCCAGCCATGGTGGTGCCAATTTTTCTGTGTATGGGAAGCCATAAGTAGTTTCAAGTAGATGTGGAAACCAAGGAAAGGCCAAGAAAAAAATCCCTTTTTCCTGAAAGTGTGACAGTGGTGGCCACCATGCACAAGGGGGGAGTAAGAAAAAGTGCTCTTCCATTGCATTGAGGTAGACTTTAGTTGTATTAGAGATGCCTTAAGCTCTCTTGCATTTTTATCTTAGTATTGGCCTAACCAAATGTGGTGAAAACACATTTTGACTTGTGGAACCAAACACCAAATCAGGATGTGGAGTGGACCCCTTAATCCCCTATCAATGTGAAGCTATTCATCTTTTTCTGAGTTCACTGAGAACTGACATACCCAGGGCAGAGCCTATGAATTTATCTAGATTGTTTCATGAATACTTAGCTGTCCTAGTGGTATGCACCCTAGGGGCTGTAGGTACCTCTTTTTGAGAGGTCCTGGGTTCAATTCCCAGTCAGCCTAGCTAAGTAGGAAGATCCCATGTGACATGGCAGTGACCTCACCGCCACATGCCCTGCCACCTCAGCAGATATGGGACCAAAAACAAAGAGTGCACATCCCTGAGATGGCACTATGGAGATTGTGAGACAATGTGGCAGTTTTTCAATCTGTTTTTCTATCTTTTTTGCTTTCTCTTTGTAAATAACTTCAGAGTTGCTATCCGCTGTGAATCAGTGAGTTCCTTTGTAGATAATTGTCTCTTTTGACTCATCACTATCACTGTTTGCAGCCCTTCTATGCTCCGATCCTTATCTTCATTGCCTATGTGGTCCTGACTTGTTTGACTCTGGTTTTATCAAAACATTTTGGTGAACATCAAACAGAAATACAAGCAGCAGGACATCCAAAACATCACAGCCAAGGCAACAAAGGGGTGAAAGAACCCTTAACTTTCTTTCTGATAGCCTCCTGTCGCTACAAGACCAAGATGGACAAGAGAAGCGGGTTTTGGCAGGTGGACCTGACGCCCAACGCCCAAGAGTTACTCGCGTTCATCACCCCTCAGGGGAGGGTGTTCAAGTGGAAGGTCATGCCCCTTGGCGTGGCCAACGCACCCGCTCTATTCCAAGAGCTGATGAACAAGATTCTGTCCATCCTACGGAGGAGACCCAAGGTGCAAGAACTGATATCCCCTGGGGCCCAGATGGAAGCGCACATCGACGATGTATGCCTCGGAACCAATACCCAGGAGGATCACCTAATCCTCCTGGGTGAGTTCTTTGCGGTCTGCCAGGAGAACCACACACGACTCAAGCTGGAGAAGTGTGAGTTCATGCAGGAGACCATGCAGTACCTGGGGTTTGACGTTGGCTATGGGTGGTGGACCCCAGCTGCGTCTAAGGCAAAACCCCTGATGGATGCTAGAGTACGACATGAAGATGCCAAGAAAGGACTCCATGATGTACCAGGTTTCATTGGGGCGTGTAATTTCTACCGCCACCATATCAAGAATTTCACCAACACCAGCGCCATCCTGATGGATTTGATCAAGAAGAGCACTACTGACGCGAAATCGTGGGCTGTCCACGATTGCGCAAGAACAGGCCACTCAATGGGTGTTTCGTGGGATGGATGAATGTACCCTAGGTACTCCGTAGACCTCTTGGAGCCTGCGAACAAGCAGCGCGAACGCTGCCGCGAAGCGCCAGATTGTCGCAGGCGATAATTGCCAGGTCAGGCTCAGGCATGAGAGACCGCAAAAAGGCAGTGATTTTACAATAAATTTTTATTGCAGATCACGAATTTTAATTATGACGGGTTCATCCAAGGGTGTAGCATAACCTACGGGCATGCATGGGATCTGTGCTTCACAGAGACCAAACACTCTGCCCTTTCTGTGCACAGGACACCAGACTGTGTCATGTATGGGACCATGCAAGGGTCCTACGATGATTTAAGCCAAGCAATGGACATGGAGAACCCTGTGGGAACGACGGACACCGAAGTGATTTCAGTGCTCCTCGTGTATCGCTCCGTGCCTAGAAGGATGACCAAGAGTGCGGGTGGGGCGCTACTGGAGGCGCTTGCACGTTCGGAGAAAAGAGGATTTTCCGAGTTTGACAAATCTCAACAGATTTTGCGAAAAATCAGGGATTTCGACAAAAACTTTGCAGGAACTTCAAGGGCCGTAGCAACGGAACTGGCGAAGTAAAGCAAAGCGTCAAACCACAGAATCCTCAAAATATCTGGGCAATAAGGAGCCAAAAGCCTGGCACCCCGCCTACCGCTTCAAAATCATCGTACCGTGCAGCAGGTCCCATGTAGCGTGATATGAGTGGCACTGCGGCAGAGACGCCGAGACAGCGATCCGCAGTGCAGCGCCCGAGGACAATAACTGCGTCGCGGCTGTATGGAGGTGCGTTGCTGCGCCGGCTTGCGCAGCACCCCTCCACCCAATGGGTCTACACGACACCAGACCCAGTCGTCGCTCGTGAAGATCGTCAGCGATTCCCCCCGTGTGACGCCGCTGTTCTGCGCCCACTGTAGTAATGCTAGCCTCGGAAGCACCATGGGAGCCCTCGCTGCAGACCAAGGCAGCCTGCAGCATCGAGGCAAAAGAGACCCTCGCTGTACAACGTCGAGTACAGCATCGTGGCAGATCCCGTGCGCTTGGACGCGCCAAGCGCATTGAGGCATGGTGTGCGAAGAGGTTTGGTACGCAAGTAACCAGTCAGGGAGCGCCGCTGACGCTCTTCAGTGGCCAGTCCAGTGAGACCAGCGTGGGACCCCAGCGCGCTGTGTCGTTTTTGTTTACTGGGCCGGCATTAATTTTATTATTAATCTGCCATGTCCCTGGTGGTGGAGCCCAAGCATTTAGATGTCTGCGCCACTAAGTGCAATCAGTGGTTCAGCGTTCTTGTTGGGCACCCACCCTTTTACTGCTGGCGCGCAGAGGCGTCAGCGCGTGTAAGCTATGCACAGGAAACACCCACGCGTGGGGCTTGCAGAGCCGCCATCAGCCTAGCAAGCCTTTTAAGGAGAGGGGTGACGCGGAATCGTGGGCTGTCCACGATTGCGCAAGAACAGGCCACTCAATGGGTGTTTCCTGGGATGGATGAATGTACCCTAGGTACTCCGTAGACCTCTTGGAGCCTGCGAACAAGCAGCGCGAACGCTGCCGCGAAGCGCCAGATTGTCGCAGACGATAATTGCCAGGTTAGGCTCAGGCATGAGAGACCGCAAAAAGGCAGTGATTTTACAATAAATTTTTATTGCAGATCACGAATTTTAATTATGACGGGTTCATCCAAGGGTGTAGCATAACCTACGGGCATGCATGGGATCTGTGCTTCACAGAGACCAAACACTCTGCCCTTTCTGTGCACAGGACACCAGACTGTGTCATGTATGGGACCATGCAAGGGTCCTACGATGATTTAAGCCAAGCAATGGACACGGAGAACCCTGTGGGAACGACGGACACCGAAGTGATTTCAGTGCTCCTCGTGTATCGCTCCGTGCCTAGAAGGATGACCAAGAGTGCGGGTGGGGCGCTACTGGAGGCGCTTGCACGTTCGGAGAAAAGAGGATTTTCCGAGTTTGACAAATCTCAACAGATTTTGCGAAAAATCAGGGATTTCGACAAAAACTTTGCAGGAACTTCAAGGGCCGTAGCAACGGAACTGGCGAAGTAAAGCAAAGCGTCAAACCACAGAATCCTCAAAATATCTGGGCAATAAGGAGCCAAAAGCCTGGCACCCCGCCTACCGCTTCAAAATCATCGTACCGTGCAGCAGGTCCCATGTAGCGTGATATGAGTGGCACTGCGGCAGAGACGCCGAGACAGCGATCCGCAGTGCAGCGCCCGAGGACAATAACTGCGTCGCGGCTGTATGGAGGTGCGTTGCTGCGCCGGCTTGCGCAGCACCCCTCCACCCGATGGGTCTACACGACACCTGACCCAGCCGTCGCTCGTGAAGATCGTCAGCGATTCCCCCCGTGTGACGCGGCTGTTCTGCGCCCACTGTAGTAATGCTAGCCTCGGAAGCACCATGGGAGCCCTCGCTGCAGACCAAGGCAGCCTGCAGCATCGAGGCAAAAGAGACCCTCGCTGTACAACGTCGAGTACAGCATCGTGGCAGATCCCGTGCGCTTGGACGCGCCAAGCGCATTGAGGCATGGTGTGCGAAGAGGTTTGGTACGCAAGTAACCAGTCAGGGAGCGCCGCTGACGCTCTTCAGTGGCCAGTCCAGTGAGACCAGCGTGGGACCCCAGCGCGCTGTGTCGTTTTTGTTTACTGGGCCGGCATTAATTTTATTATTAATCTGCCATGTCCCTGGTGGTGGAGCCCAAGCATTTAGATGTCTGCGCCACTAAGTGCAATCAGTGGTTCAGCGTTCTTGTTGGGCACCCACCCTTTTACTGCTGGCGCGCAGAGGCGTCAGCGCGTGAAAGCTATGCACAGGAAACACCCACGCGTGGGGCTTGCAGAGCCGCCATCAGCCTAGCAAGCCTTTTAAGGAGAGGGGTGACGCGAAATCGTGGGCTGTCCACGATTGCGCAAGAACAGGCCACTCAATGGGTGTTTCCTGGGATGGATGAATGTACCCTAGGTACTCCGTAGACCTCTTGGAGCCTGCGAACAAGCAGCGCGAACGCTGCCGCGAAGCGCCAGATTGTCGAAGACGATAATTGCCAGGTTAGGCTCAGGCATGAGAGACCGCAAAAAGGCAGTGATTTTACAATAAATTTTTATTGCAGATCACGAATTTTAATTATGACGGGTTCATCCAAGGGTGTAGCATAAGTTACGGGCATGCGTGGGATCTGTGCTTCACAGAGACCAAACACTCTGCCCTTTCTGTGCACAGGACACCAGACTGTGTGATGTATGGGACCATGCAAGGGTCCTACGATGATTTAAGCCAAGCAATGGACATGGAGAACCCTGTGGGAACGACGGACACCGAAGTGATTTCAGTGCTCCTCGTGTATCGCTCCGTGCCTAGAAGGATGACCAAGAGTGCGGGTGGGGCGCTACTGGAGGCGCTTGCACGTTCGGAGAAAAGAGGATTTTCCGAGTTTGACAAATCTCAACAGATTTTGCGAAAAATCAGGGATTTGGACAAAGACTTTGCAGGAAATTCAAGGGCCGTAGCAACGGAACTGGCGAAGTAAAGCAAAGCGTCAAACCACAGAATCCTCACAATATCTGGGCAATAAGGAGCCAAAAGCCTGGCACCCCGCCTACCGCTTCACTACATGGCGCTGGGGCCCACAAGAGCAACAAGCGTTTGACGAACTGCAGGACAAGGTGGCCAACGCTAAGGGCTTGGGCGTGCCGAGGGCACAGGGTGAGATCATACTGGTGATTGACGCCAGCAATGTGGGCGGTGGGGGAACACTGTTCCAGTGGCAAGCACTAGAGAAGGAGGAGTTCGACTCGGCCATATCCCAATGGGGGACGGAAGGTCTCAACCGAGACGGGGCTCTGAAGCACAGCTACCCTGATGACAAGTGGGTCCTAGTACCCCTGGGCCATTGGAACTGGAAATGGAACCAGGCCAGGGGGAACTACTCCACCTATGAGCAGGAATTGCTCGCGGGTATGCTGGTGCTATCCTCTCAGGCGCGGCTATTGGGGAGCAACCCTGTGGTCTGGCTGTGCGACCAAGAACCGGTCCGCACTTTCCAGAAGGGTCCCCCACCTGAGAAGGCAAAGCCAGGACGCTGGTGGACCTACCTCAGCCAACTACGGCTGACGGTACACCATATCCAGGGGGTCAAAAACGAGTGTGCGGACTACATCAGCCGCAACAACTTCGATGCCCTGATTGGTGCCCGGTCTGAAGCGCTGGCTAAGGAGGCGTTCAGCCGCATGGACGTGCACCTGGACCTCAACATGACCATGATACGACCCCTAGATGGCCTCCAACAGGTGGAATACCTGAAAGAGTTTGGGGATATCTACAAGTGCCTGGAGAAGCGTCTGGAACCGCTCCTGGTCAACCAAGAGCAGTGGAAGCGGGACAAGAGCTACCTCTGGCACGAGGCCCGAATTGTGGTGCCCAGTGACAGAGTACCAGCGCTATTGAAGTGGACCCATGAGTCCAGTGGTCATGTGGGTGCTACCCGTACCCTGGGGTTGTTCAAGCAGTGGTTCCACACTACGTGGACTGACGACCGACTGCGGAAAACCCTCCAGCCTATCGTGGACAAATGCCCCTGCAGGTCTTGCAAACCTGGGGATACCAGGGACAGGAGTCTCTACTCGACCCTGCCCATCCCCCACTGTGCTAACAGTGTTCTATAAGTGGACTACACGGAGATGCCGAAGTTTGGGGGCTATGATTTTGCCCTCGTGGTAACCTGTGGGCTGACCAGGTTTACCAGGGTGTTCCCCTGCACCAAACACATTACCGGTGAGGAGACTATCAAGATCCTTTTGGAGGAATGGTTCTGTGTCTACGGGGCGCCCAAGGAGATCAACTCCGATGAGGACGTACGTGTACGCTCAGACACTGGCTGGTACAAGAGGGTCCTGAGATCCCTCAATGTACAAGTGTCTACGGGGATTCCCTACACTCACACGAGCAACCCCCTATGTGAGCGCCAGATTCGTGTCCTCAAGGAGAACGTCAGGATATGGTGCAAGACTGAGCGCACCAGAGACTTGGTGAGACTACTCCCCGTCATATCCTTGATGATGAACTCCCAAGAGAGTTCAGCTACTGGCTACTCTCCCCATGAGCTGTTCCTAGGACGCCCGGCGTGGTTCCTACATGCTCCCTATCCTGAGGATACCCATTCCACTGTGGGTAAGTGGGTTCAAGAACAACAAGGGAAGGTGGACAAGGCCAAGGCTATGCTCCAGCGAGTTAGGGAGCGGCAGTGGAACAAGAAGAACAAGCACCGGGTGCCCGCCTCCTACCAAAAAGGAAACTGGGTGCTGGTGCACCACAGTCGGCTGCCGGCCTGGCCCCGCTCCACCAGCGATGACCCCTACTTCGGCCCCTACAAAATCTTATCAGTGGATGGACACCGTATCACTGTTCGGTGTTCTCCCCAACTAGGGGGGAGTCTGGTGTGCGCTGCGCAACAGCTGAAGCGCTACTATGATCCTGAAGACCTCTGTGGGGAGGAATGGGAACTAACCGACGAGGAAGGTATGCTCAATGTGCGAGCAAGGTCACAGCAGAAGCATGGCGACAGCAACGGAGCTCACAGTGCCATCGATAATACAAGCATCCGCCAATAACAATCTATTTTGGCCGTCGGAGAGAAAGCGTGTTGACAGAGCTGTGTCGCACATTGGAATTACCCCCGTATCTCCTCTCCCCTTGTGTTATTGTGTTAACACAGGGCACGGCCGGAGGTTGAAATCCCCCCCAAAAAAATGTAGAGCTGCGGGGCACTGCACCGTGGCAGAGTGTTGAGTAAGAAAAAGTCACTGCCATGTCTTTCTTGGGGGACTTGATGCAGGCTACAGCCCCCTCCCTTGCCTAAGGAAGTATTGAGACTAACACTTAAACATTTTTGTCTTTCTTTGAAGCTTTAAGTACACATCTCAGTCAACTAGGGTTATAACCCTAGCTCCCCCATGAAGTTCACCCCTACCACTCAAGGGAGCGGAGGTACCATCCTTCATGGAGGTTATACCGAAATAAAATAGGCACTTCATGCCTTGGGCCTTGTTGGTTAAGCCTAGTGGTCTCCCACCTCAGGACCCCTATACTCAATTGTTTTTACTACTTATTGTGGTTCCAAAATTTAACTGATTCTGAATTCAGTTGCTTGGCCAAGCTGGCCAAGTCAACACCTGTGTCTGGCCCAACACCCATGCCCCAAAATCCTAACCAACTCCATTTTCATCAAAACAGTGCACATGAAGTGCAGGGATTCACCTTGGGACATGAGTGATGCCAGTTTTTCATCCAAAATTAACTATAGTGTTTATAAATCTATTTGAGCTGTGTATATGAATCCTCTTTTGTGCATATGCAGTCCCTCGTTGCTTACAATGCTTTGATTTGGAAGAATACCTACACTATTCTGATTTGATCCTGTTTGTGGTGACCCTTGCTCGTGGACTTTGTCTTTTTGCAGTTTTGGGGAAACATCCTTTTGAAAATCAATCAAGTCAAATTAATTCAGAGCAACAACAAACAAAGCAGGACTCTTCAGATGATCATGAATGTTCTGCAGAACAGTTGAAATAGCCTCGAATACAAATCCTTTTTGGATATGAACATATATGCATGTCTATTTGCTCCTTTTCCTTGTTTGTTTTTGATGACTACTATGCCACATCAATGCTATGCAAAGCATAGGCTGTGACTGTGTAGCAGTTACTTCTGGTTAGGGAATGGGCTGAATTCTATAATACCTTCTGAAAACCAGAAAGAATCAGGAAAAAATATAGAAAGGATTTTGCCCGAAAAAATTAATGATTCCTTAAATGGAGGTTAGGTAGTGAAAACTACCAGACATAGAAGCCATAAATTGGACTTACAGTAGCCAAAGTATAGGACTTATCCTGTTAACCTCATCAAGGAAGAGGTTGAAATGAGAATTTGTCCCCCTAAAACATGCAACTGGTATGTACTGTACAAGGAGGTATACCTTTATGGAACCGGAGAAAAGACAGCAGTAGAGGTAGAGACAAGGATCTGGAAAGCTGGGAAGAGAGGAAAGAAAGGACAGACAAGGAAGAAAAAAGAAAAAAGAAAAGAAAACGCAAAAGAAAAAGCAAAGCAGAAGAAATGAAAGGGTTACTCAAGGTGCGGCGGGCTCCCTGGACCCCAGCACCTTGAGTAACCCTGCCCACCCACCCACCACTTGGTGTTTTTACTTGAAGCCCACCCTTGTGATGGGTGGGTAGGGAGACAGGTTTATATGAGGCCAGACATTAGGATCCATTTTCGTCCTGTACGACTTTGCACACATAAAGTGTAGGCTCTGCTCTTTTACATATCCCATAGATGAATTTACACTTCCACCAGCTTTCAGGATACCTCCGGCCCAGGTGATCCTTGGTGAGTTGGATGTTATGCTGTATATCTTCCGAGCCCATTTGCCACCAGAAACATTTGTGGACAATACCTGGTACCAAGCTCTGCAATGTGCTGTGTACATTGGGTGACCACCTGTCCGGCCACCTGGTCTTGTCATTGGGCTTAAGGGTCACAGACACTCTGTGGCGAAGGCAGGACACCACCACCTCCAGGATGGTGATGGAAGGGCCGTACTGTTCAAATTGGACAGGCATCTGGTAGATATGTTGAAACATGGCCAGGAGTGCCACTGTGAGCCAATAAAGCAAGGAAGCTCTACCAAATATATAGATATTATCTTTATATCTGGCTAAACGGACATATTGGCACTCAAAGAGACCAATTTTACTCCACTTCATCTCCTTGCACATAAGCACCATACTGGATATCTGTCCACTGAGTTTTCCGCCCATGGGGATCCCTTTGTGTTGGTGAAACAGATAGGAACCCACCACAAAGAAACAATTATGGTACAACTCCCACTTCAAATAGTGGGCAATGGTTTCTACTGACACATTGACGAAATATGTCTCTGAACCACAACCCAGTCTGTCCTCGGAGTTGCAGTCTTTAGAAACTGCTACCCCTGTGGTCTTCCTGTACCTGGTGTAGTGGCCTCGGAAAGAGCTTATAGCGTCCAACATGTACTGGAAGGAAGGTTCAACTTCACGTTTATCAATGTTCAAATACATATCTTCAAGATCAAGTTCTAAACCTACCCAAGGTTCAGAATCCCTAAGCATCCCTTCCTCCACCCGATGAAAAAAGCCCTTGGCCTGCTGCATTTCATAGAATTCCAAATTTCCACAACTACGGGCAAGTACCTTGACAAGCACACTCAGGGCTCGGCTGACTGTGGATGCAACCTTTCTAGCCATATGCCTATAGTGGCTTATGATGGGTCTGATTTTGTATTCTCCCAGCCAGTCTTTACTTTTATCTTTGAAGAGCATATAACCTGAAGGGGGTTGGGATTGTTGAGGGGTACACAGCAACTTCCCAAATTGGAAATTATTCAAACTTTCCCTCAGCATAGCAGATAGATGATCCCGAGCCTCCTGTACACATTCAAAAGTCTGCATCACTGTGTACCGCGGAGAGAGGATAAAATTGTTGTAGAACAATTGGGCATGTAAACATCTGCACATTCCCCAGCAATCCCCATTATTTTTATCTAGTTCCCCCCAGACCAAGTGGGGGTAGTGATTCTTAATTTGGGAAATTTTGGAAGATAAAGATTTTTGTAAATTATAAACATCAGGGGGTAAAGATTCCCAAAATAATCTCCCCCTATCCCAAATCAATCTGGCAAATGCAGATCTTGCTTTCCCTGGAGGGAGCAAAACCCTTGCCAATTTGGAAGAAAATTCATGAAGTTCCTTATTGAAAGTAGCTTCAGTGGGCAAGGTGCTGTTTTTCATGTTCTGCTGGAGGATGGCAACAATATCTTGAGGGAAAATTTCATGTATGTTTGGGTTAGGGCTTCTTATAACAAAATGTTTGATTGGGTTACTGGGTTGGGGAAACTTGCTGAGCAGAATGCCACAAGGGCAGGAGTTAGTGATACTTTGCCTAAGCAGCTCAGGGGTGTAGTCAACTCTTTTGTTGAAAAGCAAGTCACCAACACTTGGCAGCCTTGCAGGGCAGATTTCAATTCTTCCTGTGTACCAGTCTTTAAGTGACCTGGGGGCACCACTATGGCAGATCATTTGCCTCACCTGTTCAGCAAATTGCTTCAGAGCCCCAGCAGGCAGAGGCAGTCTGAGCAGGATCTGCCTCTGAAGCTCCACCTTAGTGTATCTTAACATGAGTTCAGCAGTCTTTCTGAACAGCTGGTTCCAGATCACCACTTTAATGCATCTCGCAGTGGCCAGGAGTAGAGAAAGCAGGGTAGGGAGAGATTTGTTGTTTCTGAGGCTAGATATAACTGATTGGGCTTCACGCTGTAGATGGGGCTCAAAGTGCTCTGGCCCCTGTAGTCGCCAGCGCAAAAAATTCTGATAACGCTGAGTTCCTTTACAGTAAAGGCGAGAGTTTAAAGGTTTCTTCAAACGTCTGATCCACCATTTCTCGCGCTGATACCCTACAGCAGGCAGACAGAACTCAGTTTGTATGCAGACCCATTGTTCAATACCAGTGCTGGCCATCGTACTGTACATCCCGCGCGCAGATCGTCGTCCTTTGCAGGAAAGACGCTGAGCATTGATCATGTGGCGGAGGTGCTCTCGAACGCGATCACCAAAGACACGCACATTAGGTCTGTTGCGTTTACGCTTTCGCCGAATACAGCGCCAGCGTGTGCGTTTCAGAGTAGAAACCTGAGTTTTGGTGTGAGTAGCACCAAATATGCCTGCATACGTATCGTTAGTTAGAAGGTTGAGCCACAGGTATACACAACACCTACTGGAGTCGTACTGCTGTTTAGGAAAACGTCCTCCAGCAAGCTGTAGATAATGGCGTACATGTTTACGCGCAGAGCACGTAATAATTTGCGAACTACGACAGATGGACTCAACGAGTGCATTCAGATTTGGACGAGGCTCTGCCAGAATGCGCTTGCGTTCGGCTATACCTTTCTCATGCATAGAGCGCCAACGTGAATGGACTGAAGGATCACGTATCAACGGAGAATATTCAGTGTGAGAACAAGTATTGAGCAATGCGTGGAATTTCCGTTTAAGGTATTCACCCATTACCGTAACGTATTCATGCATCCAAATGCGTTTATGGCTCTGAGCGAAAATTGCTACTGGTTGATAAACAACCTGAATAGTGTCCGTGTAGGGCACATAGAGTGGAAAGTGTTCAATTTCAGCGACAAACAACGTTTGCCGGTCACTGTGGAGCATGTGTACGAAGCTGACGGCCTGCTTGTTGCAGACGATGATACGAGATTGATTGGAGATTGGTTTTGTACAGAAAGGTTGGGCATCATCATGCACGTATGTGGTGGCGTTATTGCACACTGCGTTTTCGTCCTGCAGTAGGAAGAAAGCGTCGTCCTCAGCGTGCATATGCAAGAATGGGGACACCATAGAGGTAGTTCCCACTTGGACCCTGGTTCTCCAAAGGGAATCGCATACGCGGGCAAAGCTCACTGGCAGGCCTGCAACCCGCATGCCATCCAGCTCACTCAAAGTGGAAATCCAATTTGTGTATGTACTTAATCGGTTGAAAAAGGCATGCACACATGAAACATCGATGTTACTCCATGTTAGGGCACCAATTCGTGTCGCAAAAACAGACCAGAGTTTGAGAATGCTGGGGTATTGGGCCGCAGAATTACGGAGCCGGACAAAGCTCTCGAAAAAATCTTTGGAGTGATGAATGACATCGTAAATAGGAAAGGCATAAGCAGTGGAGTATATGACGCGCTCCGACCATACGTGTTGGAGTTTTAGATTTGCTCCTGGGGCCCGACTTCGTTGAACCTGTGCGTGCAACTCCTTCTCCAGGTTGTAGAGTCGTGAGCTCAAGGAATTGTATTTTTGGAGCACTGCAACAATTTGCTTCTGGACCACATGAGAGGACTTCGCGCACCAGTGGGATACGAGGTCTTTGATCAGTATGGCCTCCCTCTGGCTTTGATTGCCTTCGACTTGTTCTTGCTCCTGTTCCCGAAGTTCCTGAGGCGTGCCTTCGCCTGTGTCGCAGCTACGCGGGGAACACGAGTCTGCACCCCGTTTTTTGACTCATCGTCAGATACGCAGACACAATCTCCTTCACGTTTAAGCTCAGCTTCTGTCTTTACCGGTGCAGGTTCTGACGGAGTATACTCTCGTCGAGAAGATGGTTCGGACAGAATGGCCCTAAGAGCAACATCTGGAGAATCGAGTTCGATGATTTCCGTGTGTGAGGAATGCCCTTGATATGACATCAGGTCGCTACCTTGCCTTGTGTGCCAGGGAGCTTCAGGGAGCCCGCCGCACCTTGAGTAACCCTTTCATTTCTTCTGCTTTGCTTTTTCTTTTGCGTTTTCTTTTCTTTTTTCTTTTTTCTTCCTTGTCTGTCCTTTCTTTCCTCTCTTCCCAGCTTTCCAGATCCTTGTCTCTACCTCTACTGCTGTCTTTTCTCCGGTTCCATAAAGGTATACCTCCTTGTACAGTACATACCAGTTGCATGTTTTAGGGGGACAAATTCTCATTTCAACCTCTTCCTTGATGAGGTTAACAGGATAAGTCCTATACTTTGGCTACTGTAAGTCCAATTTATGGCTTCTATGTCTGGTAGTTTTCACTACCTAACCTCCATTTAAGGAATCATTAATTTTTTCGGGCAAAATCCTTTCTATATTTTTTCCTGATTCTTTCTGGTTTTCAGAAGGTATTATAGAATTCAGCCCATTCCCTAACCAGAAGTAACTGCTACACAGTCACAGCCTATGCTTTGCATAGCATTGATATGGCATAGTAGTCATCAAAAACAAACAAGGAAAAGGAGCAAATAGACATGCATATATGTTCATATCCAAAAAGGATTTGTATTCGAGGCTATTTCAACTGTTCTGCAGAACATTCATGATCATCTGAAGAGTCCTGCTTTGTTTGTTGTTGCTCTGAATTAATTTGACTATCATATCAGTTCCTTCAAAAACTGGGCTCTGATTACCTTCTGTCAAGTTTCACTGAGTTCTCACAAGTATGCAGCAATACGGGTACAATAACTATGGTGGCCGCGGGTTCAATTCAAGTTCTGCTTGGAATGGCAACTATTCTCGAAACTACGACGATTGGAACGACAACTATGCTGGTGGAAAAGGAAAAGGAAAAGGTGGCAAAGGTTTTCAGTTCCACTCTTCACCCACATACTCACAAGCTTCGCTGTACCAACAACAACGTGGACTGTTGCAAAAAATTGGTGACTACAGCGCTTGCACAACGTGCAACGCTCCTGATCATTTTAGTTCCCAGTGCACTATTGCTTACTCACGCGAGTTCTGGCAAGTATGCAAACATACAATAACCAAAGTCAAAAGTGCAATTGAATACGAAAGACGCAACCCTTCTCCCATGACCGATACGTTCGATCGCGTCGTTCGAAAGGACGACCGTCGTTACCCTCTTCTGATCGGTGGTGTGGACCCTTATACGCCTCTGAGCGTCTGCGAGAAGATCCGCAATAAGCTCGGCGCCATGAACCACATCGTTCCGTTCTGCTTCGATAAAAGTCGACTGATCCTTGGCTGCTTCTTACTGTTCTACAACAGCAAGAAAGAGAGGAAACACGCTTACAAAGTCGCTTCGCGAGGAATTCGGATTCAAGGTGACCCCGTCGTCCCTAGCCTACCCACGAAGGAATGCATCAAGATTATTTTGAAAGGTAAACGCAACCCTTATGGGGCTGGTTGGCGTGTGATCGTTGGCCACTCTGACTCTGAGCCCTCGGATTCTGGCGAAGAAAGTGACGACTCCTCCTGCTCCGATTCATCCGACACACCACTGCGTAAAACCAAGAAGGAAAAAGGTAAAGCACCTGCTACTGATGTGCAAGCCGCAACCACCTCCCAGTACATCGCGTCCAGTAGTTCCGACGCCCAAGTCTCCATGCCCATGGAGCTTGATAAGCCTGAAGTCAAAAAGGTGGGGGACTATGTCTCACATCTGATGACCCACCTCCAAGGAGACGTTGATCAGAAAATCGATAAGCAATCAGAACGCATCGACAATTTGTCAAAGGACGTCCAACAAACACGCCAGGAGTTACGACTTGTTGGCGATCGTTTGGATCAGGTGTCTACAGCTATTCCGCAACAGCTGGAAGCCCATGGAGCGAGCCTGGCTGAAAGTATTACGAATCGGATTCAATTGATGTTTGCTGAAAACACAAGGTGCCCTGCTACTCAATCTCCAATACACGATCCTGTGCGTGAGTGGCACACAAGGCAAGGTAGCGACCTGATGTCATATCAAGGGCATTCCTCACACACGGAAATCATCGAACTCGATTCTCCAGATGTTGCTCTTACGGCCATTCTGTCCGAACCATCTTCTCGACGAGAGTATACTCCGTCAGAACCTGCACCGGTAAAGACAGAAGCTGAGCTTAAACGTGAAGGAGATTGTGTCTGCGTATCTGACGATGAGTCAAAAAACGGGGTGCAGACTCGTGTTCCCCGCGTAGCTGCGACACAGGCGAAGGCACGCCTCAGGAACTTCGGGAACAGGAGCAAGAACAAGTCGAAGGCAATCAAAGCCAGAGGGAGGCCATACTGATCAAAGACCTCGTATCCCACTGGTGCGCGAAGTCCTCTCATGTGGTCCAGAAGCAAATTGTTGCAGTGCTCCAAAAATACAATTCCTTGAGCTCACGACTCTACAACCTGGAGAAGGAGTTGCACGCACAGGTTCAACGAAGTCGGGCCCCAGGAGCAAATCTAAAACTCCAACACGTATGGTCGGAGCGCGTCATATACTCCACTGCTTATGCCTTTCCTATTTACGATGTCATTCATCACTCCAAAGATTTTTTCGAGAGCTTTGTCCGGCTCCGTAATTCTGCGGCCCAATACCCCAGCATTCTCAAACTCTGGTCTGTTTTTGCGACACGAATTGGTGCCCTAACATGGGGTAACATCGATGTTTCATGTGTGCATGCCTTTTTCAACCGATTAAGTACATACACAAATTGGATTTCCACTTTGAGTGAGCTGGATGGCATGCGGGTTGCAGGCCTGCCAGTGAGCTTTGCCCGCGTATGCGATTCCCTTTGGAGAACCAGGGTCCAAGTGGGAACTACCTCTATGGTGTCCCCATTCTTGCATATGCACGCTGAGGACGACGCTTTCTTCCTACTGCAGGACGAAAACGCAGTGTGCAATAACGCCACCACATACGTGCATGATGATGCCCAACCTTTCTGTACAAAACCAATCTCCAATCAATCTCGTATCATCGTCTGCAACAAGCAGGCCGTCAGCTTCGTACACATGCTCCACAGTGACCGGCAAACGTTGTTTGTCGCTGAAATTGAACACTTTCCACTCTATGTGCCCTACACGGACACTATTCAGGTTGTTTATCAACCAGTAGCAATTTTCGCTCAGAGCCATAAACGCATTTGGATGCATGAATACGTTACGGTAATGGGTGAATACCTTAAACGGAAATTCCACGCATTGCTCAATACTTGTTCTCACACTGAATATTCTCCGTTGATACGTGATCCTTCAGTCCATTCACGTTGGCGCTCTATGCATGAGAAAGGTATAGCCAAACGCAAGCGCATTCTGGCAGAGCCTCGTCCAAATCTGAATGCACTCGTTGAGTCCATCTGTCGTAGTTCGCAAATTATTACGTGCTCTGCGCGTAAACATGTACGCCATTATCTACAGCTTGCTGGAGGACGTTTTCCTAAACAGCAGTACGACTCCAGTAGGTGTTGTGTATACCTGTGGCTCAACCTTCTAACTAACGATACGTATGCAGGCATATTTGGTGCTACTCACACCAAAACTCAGGTTTCTACTCTGAAACGCACACGCTGGCGCTGTATTCGGCGAAAGCGTAAACGCAACAGACCTAATGTGCGTGTCTTTGGTGATCGCGTTCGAGAGCACCTCCGCCACATGATCAATGCTCAGCATCTTTCCTGCAAAGGACGACGATCTGCGCGCGGGATGTACAGTACGATGGCCAGCACTGGTATTGAACAATGGGTCTGCATACAAACTGAGTTCTGTCTGCCTGCTGTAGGGTATCAGCGCGAGAAATGGTGGATCAGACGTTTGAAGAAACCTTTAAACTCTCGCCTTTACTGTAAAGGAACTCAGCGTTATCAGAATCTTTTGCGCTGGCGACCACAGGGGCCAGAGCACTTTGAGCCCCATCTACAGCGTGAAGCCCAATCAGTTATATCTAGCCTCAGAAACAACAAATCTCTCCCTACCCTGCTTTCTCTACTCCTGGCCACTGCGAGATGCATTAAAGTGGTGATCTGGAACCAGCTGTTCAGAAAGACTGCTGAACTCATGTTAAGATACACTAAGGTGGAGCTTCAGAGGCAGATCCTGCTCAGACTGCCTCTGCCTGCTGGGGCTCTGAAGCAATTTGCTGAACAGGTGAGGCAAATGATCTGCCATAGTGGTGCCCCCAGGTCACTTAAAGACTGGTACACAGGAAGAATTGAAATCTGCCCTGCAAGGCTGCCAAGTGTTGGTGACTTGCTTTTCAACAAAAGAGTTGACTACACCCCTGAGCTGCTTAGGCAAAGTATCACTAACTCCTGCCCTTGTGGCATTCTGCTCAGCAAGTTTCCCCAACCCAGTAACCCAATCAAACATTTTGTTATAAGAAGCTCTAACCCAAACATACATGAAATTTTCCCTCAAGATATTGTTGCCATCCTCCAGCAGAACATGAAAAACAGCACCTTGCCCACTGAAGCTACTTTCAATAGGGAACTTCATGAATTTTCTTCCAAATTGGCAAGGGTTTTGCTCCCTCCAGGGAAAGCAAGATCTGCATTTGCCAGATTGATTTGGGATAGGGGGAGATTATTTTGGGAATCTTTACCCCCTGATGTTTATAATTTACAAAAATCTTTATCTTCCAAAATTTCCCAAATTAAGAATCACTACCCCCACTTGGTCTGGGGGGAACTAGATAAAAATAATGGGGATTGCTGGGGAATGTGCAGATGTTTACATGCCCAATGGTTCTACAACAATTTTATCCTCTCTCCGCGGTACACAGTGATGCAGACTTTTGAATGTGTACAGGAGGCTCGGGATCATCTATCTGCTATGCTGAGGGAAAGTTTGAATAATTTCCAATTTGGGAAGTTGCTGTGTACCCCTCAACAATCCCAACCCCCTTCAGGTTATATGCTCTTCAAAGATAAAAGTAAAGACTGGCTGGGAGAATACAAAATCAGACCCATCATAAGCCACTATAGGCATATGGCTAGAAAGGTTGCATCCACAGTCAGCCGAGCCCTGAGTGTGCTTGTCAAGGTACTTGCCCGTAGTTGTGGAAATTTGGAATTCTATGAAATGCAGCAGGCCAAGGGCTTTTTTCATCGGGTGGAGGAAGGGATGCTTAGGGATTCTGAACCTTGGGTAGGTTTAGAACTTGATCTTGAAGATATGTATTTGAACATTGATAAACGTGAAGTTGAACCTTCCTTCCAGTACATGTTGGACGCTATAAGCTCTTTCCGAGGCCACTACACCAGGTACAGGAAGACCACAGGGGTAGCAGTTTCTAAAGACTGCAACTCCGAGGACAGACTGGGTTGTGGTTCAGAGACATATTTCGTCAATGTGTCAGTAGAAACCATTGCCCACTATTTGAAGTGGGAGTTGTACCATAATTGTTTCTTTGTGGTGGGTTCCTATCTGTTTCACCAACACAAAGGGATCCCCATGGGCGGAAAACTCAGTGGACAGATATCCAGTATGGTGCTTATGTGCAAGGAGATGAAGTGGAGTAAAATTGGTCTCTTTGAGTGCCAATATGTCCGTTTAGCCAGATATAAAGATAATATCTATATATTTGGTAGAGCTTCCTTGCTTTATTGGCTCACAGTGGCACTCCTGGCCATGTTTCAACATATCTACCAGATGCCTGTCCAATTTGAACAGTACGGCCCTTCCATCACCATCCTGGAGGTGGTGGTGTCCTGCCTTCGCCACAGAGTGTCTGTGACCCTTAAGCCCAATGACAAGACCAGGTGGCCGGACAGGTGGTCACCCAATGTACACAGCACATTGCAGAGCTTGGTACCAGGTATTGTCCACAAATGTTTCTGGTGGCAAATGGGCTCGGAAGATATACAGCATAACATCCAACTCACCAAGGATCACCTGGGCCGGAGGTATCCTGAAAGCTGGTGGAAGTGTAAATTCATCTATGGGATATGTAAAAGAGCAGAGCCTACACTTTATGTGTGCAAAGTCGTACAGGACGAAAATGGATCCTAATGTCTGGCCTCATATAAACCTGTCTCCCTACCCACCCATCACAAGGGTGGGCTTCAAGTAAAAACACCAAGTGGTGGGTGGGTGGGCAGGGTTACTCAAGGTGCTGGGCTCCAGGGAGCCCGCCGCACCTTGAGTAACCCTTTCATTTCTTCTGCTTTGCTTTTTCTTTTGCGTTTTCTTTTCTTTTTTCTTTTTTCTTCCTTGTCTGTCCTTTCTTTCCTCTCTTCCCAGCTTTCCAGATCCTTGTCTCTACCTCTACTGCTGTCTTTTCTCCGGTTCCATAAAGGTATACCTCCTTGTACAGTACATACCAGTTGCATGTTTTAGGGGGACAAATTCTCATTTCAACCTCTTCCTTGATGAGGTTAACAGGATAAGTCCTATACTTTGGCTACTGTAAGTCCAATTTATGGCTTCTATGTCTGGTAGTTTTCACTACCTAACCTCCATTTAAGGAATCATTAATTTTTTCGGGCAAAATCCTTTCTATATTTTTTCCTGATTCTTTCTGGTTTTCAGAAGGTATTATAGAATTCAGCCCATTCCCTAACCAGAAGTAACTGCTACACAGTCACAGCCTATGCTTTGCATAGCATTGATGTGGCATAGTAGTCATCAAAAACAAACAAGGAAAAGGAGCAAATAGACATGCATATATGTTCATATCCAAAAAGGATTTGTATTCGAGGCTATTTCAACTGTTCTGCAGAACATTCATGATCATCTGAAGAGTCCTGCTTTGTTTGTTGTTGCTCTGAATTAATTTGACTTGATTGATTTTCAAAAGGATGTTTCCCCAAAACTGCAAAAAGACAAAGTCCACGAGCAAGGGTCACCACAAACAGGATCAAATCAGAATAGTGTAGGTATTCTTCCAAATCAAAGCATTGTAAGCAAAGAGGGACTGCATATGCACAAAAGAGGATTCATATACACAGCTCAAATAGATTTATAAACACTATAGTTAATTTTGGATGAAAAACTGGCATCACTCATGTCCCAAGGTGAATCCCTGCACTTCATGTGCACTGTTTTGATGAAAATGGAGTTGGTTAGGATTTTGGGGCATGGGTGTTGGGCCAGACACAGGTGTTGACTTGGCCAGCTTGGCCAAGCAACTGAATTCAGAATCAGTTAAATTTTGGAACCACAATAAGTAGTAAAAACAATTGAGTATAGGGGTCCTGAGGTGGGAGACCACTAGGCTTCACCAACAAGGCCCAAGGCATGAAGTGCCTATTTTATTTCGGTATAACCTCCATGAAGGATGGTACCTCCGCTCCCTTGAGTGGTAGGGGTGAACTTCATGGGGGAGCTAGGGTTATAACCCTAGTTGACTGAGATGTGTACTTAAAGCTTCAAAGAAAGACAAAAATGTTTAAGTGTTAGTCTCAATACTTCCTTAGGCAAGGGAGGGGGCTGTAGCCTGCATCAAGTCCCCCAAGAAAGACATGGCACTGACTTTTTCTTACTCAACACTCTGCCACGGTGCAGTGCCCCG
Source organism: Eutreptiella sp. 'Long Island Sound 2002' (assembly GCA_964036045.1). Taxonomy (NCBI): domain Eukaryota; phylum Euglenozoa; class Euglenophyceae; order Eutreptiales; family Eutreptiaceae; genus Eutreptiella; species Eutreptiella sp. 'Long Island Sound 2002'. The sequence continues at coordinate 86,263,296 of OZ038384.1, forward strand.
CAGCTCTACATTTTTTTGGGGGGGATTTCAACCTCCGGCCGTGCCCTGTGTTAACACAATAACACAAGGGGAGAGGAGATACGGGGGTAATTCCAATGTGCGACACAGCTCTGTCAACACGCTTTCTCTCCGACGGCCAAAATAGATTGTTATTGGCGGATGCTTGTATTATCGATGGCACTGTGAGCTCCGTTGCTGTCGCCATGCTTCTGCTGTGACCTTGCTCGCACATTGAGCATACCTTCCTCGTCGGTTAGTTCCCATTCCTCCCCACAGAGGTCTTCAGGATCATAGTAGCGCTTCAGCTGTTGCGCAGCGCACACCAGACTCCCCCCTAGTCGGGGAGAACACCGAACAGTGATACGGTGTCCATCCACTGATAAGATTTTGTAGGGGCCGAAGTAGGGGTCATCGCTGGTGGAGCGGGGCCAGGCCGGCAGCCGACTGTGGTGCACCAGCACCCAGTCCCCTTTTTGGTAGGAGGCGGGCACCCGGTGCTTGTTCTTCTTGTTCCACTGCCGCTCCCTAACTCGCTGGAGCATAGCCTTGGCCTTGTCCACCTTCCCTTGTTGTTCTTGAACCCACTTACCCACAGTGGAATGGGTATCCTCAGGATAGGGAGCATGTAGGAACCACGCCGGGCGTCCTAGGAACAGCTCATGGGGAGAGTAGCCAGTAGCTGAACTCTCTTGGGAGTTCATCATCAAGGATATGACGGGGAGTAGTCTCACCAAGTCTCTGGTGCGCTCAGTCTTGCACCATATCCTGACGTTCTCCTTGAGGACACGAATCTGGCGCTCACATAGGGGGTTGCTCGTGTGAGTGTAGGGAATCCCCGTAGACACTTGTACATTGAGGGATCTCAGGACCCTCTTGTACCAGCCAGTGTCTGAGCGTACACGTACGTCCTCATCGGAGTTGATCTCCTTGGGCGCCCCGTAGACACAGAACCACTCCTCCAAAAGGATCTTGATAGTCTCCTCACCGGTAATGTGTTTGGTGCAGGGGAACACCCTGGTAAACCTGGTCAGCCCACAGGTTACCACGAGGGCAAAATCATAGCCCCCAAACTTCGGCATCTCCGTGTAGTCCACTTATAGAACACTGTTAGCACAGTGGGGGATGGGCAGGGTCGAGTAGAGACTCCTGTCCCTGGTATCCCCAGGTTTGCAAGACCTGCAGGGGCATTTGTCCACGATAGGCTGGAGGGTTTTCCGCAGTCGGTCGTCAGTCCACGTAGTGTGGAACCACTGCTTGAACAACCCCAGGGTACGGGTAGCACCCACATGACCACTGGACTCATGAATCCACTTCAATAGCGCTGGTACTCTGTCACTGGGCACCACAATTCGGTCCTCGTGCCAGAGGTAGCTCTTGTCCCGCTTCCACTGCTCTTGGTTGACCAGGAGGGGTTCCAGACGCTTCTCCAGGCACTTGTAGATATCCCCAAACTCTTTCAGGTATTCCACCTGTTGGAGGCCATCTAGGGGTCGTATCATGGTCATGTTGAGGTCCAGGTGCACGTCCATGCGGCTGAACGCCTCCTTAGCCAGCGCTTCAGACCGGGCACCAATCAGGGCATCGAAGTTGTTGCGGCTGATGTAGTCCGCACACTCGTTTTTGACCCCCTGGATATGGTGTACCGTCAGCCGTAGTTGGCTGAGGTAGGTCCACCAGCGTCGTAGCTTTGCCTTCTCAGGTGGGGGACCCTTCTGGAAAGTGCGGACCGGTTCTTGGTCGCACAGCCAGACCACAGGGTTGCTCCCCAATAGCCGCGGCTGAGAGGATAGCACCAGCATACCCGCGAGCAATTCCTGCTCATAGGTGGAGTAGTTCCCCCTGGCCTGGTTCCATTTCCAGTTCCAATGGCCCAGGGGTACTAGGACCCACTTGTCATCAGGGTAGCTGTGCTTCAGAGCCCCGTCTCGGTTGAGACCTTCCGTCCCCCATTGGGATATGGCCGAGTCGAACTCCTCCTTCTCTAGTGCTTGCCACTGGAACAGTGTTCCCCCACCGCCCACATTGCTGGCGTCAATCACCAGTATGATCTCACCCTGTGCCCTCGGCACGCCCAAGCCCTTAGCGTTGGCCACCTTGTCCTTCAGTTCGTCAAACGCTTGTTGCTCTTGTGGGCCCCAGCGCCATGTAGTGAAGCGGTAGGCGGGGTGCCAGGCTTTTGGCTCCTTATTGCCCAGATATTGTGAGGATTCTGTGGTTTGACGCTTTGCTTTACTTCGCCAGTTCCGTTGCTACGGCCCTTGAATTTCCTGCAAAGTTTTTGTCGAAATCCCTGATTTTTCGCAAAATCTGTTGAGATTTGTCAAACTCGGAAAATCCTCTTTTCTCCGAACGTGCAAGCGCCTCCAGTAGCGCCCCACCCGCACTCTTGGTCATCCTTCTAGGCACGGAGCGATACACGAGGAGCACTGAAATCACTTCGGTGTCCGTCGTTCCCACAGGGTTCTCCATGTCCATTGCTTGGCTTAAATCATCGTAGGACCCTTGCATGGTCCCATACATCACACAGTCTGGTGTCCTGTGCACAGAAAGGGCAGAGTGTTTGGTCTCTGTGAAGCACAGATCCCACGCATGCCCGTAACTTATGCTACACCCTTGGATGAACCCGTCATAATTAAAATTCGTGATCTGCAATAAAATTTTATTGTAAAATCACTGCCTTTTTGCGGTCTCTCATGCCTGAGCCTGACCTGGCAATTATCGTCTTCGACAATCTGGCGCTTCGCGGCAGCGTTCGCGCTGCTTGTTCGCAGGCTCCAAGAGGTCTACGGAGTACCTAGGGTACATTCATCCATCCCAGGAAACACCCATTGAGTGGCCTGTTCTTGCGCAATCGTGGACAGCCCACGATTTCGCGTCACCCCTCTCCTTAAAAGGCTTGCTAGGCTGATGGCGGCTCTGCAAGCCCCACGCGTGGGTGTTTCCTGTGCATAGCTTACACGCGCTGACGCCTCTGCGCGCCAGCAGTAAAAGGGTGGGTGCCCAACAAGAACGCTGAACCACTGATTGCACTTAGTGGCGCAGACATCTAAATGCTTGGGCTCCACCACCAGGGACATGGCAGATTAATAATAAAATTAATGCCGGCCCAGTAAACAAAAACGACACAGCGCGCTGGGGTCCCACGCTGGTCTCACTGGACTGGCCACTGAAGAGCGTCAGCGGCGCTCCCTGACTGGTTACTTGCGTACCAAACCTCTTCGCACACCATGCCTCAATGCGCTTGGCGCGTCCAAGCGCACGGGATCTGCCACGATGCTGTACTCGACGTTGTACAGCGAGGGTCTCTTTTGCCTCGATGCTGCAGGCTGCCTTGGTCTGCAGCGAGGGCTCCCATGGTGCTTCCGAGGCTAGCATTACTACAGTGGGCGCAGAACAGCCGCGTCACACGGGGGTAATCGCTGACGATCTTCACGAGCGACGGCTGGGTCTGGTGTCGTGTAGACCCATTGGGTGGAGGGGTGCTGCGCAAGCCGGCGCAGCAACGCACCTCCATACAGCCGCGACGCAGTTATTGTCCTCGGGCGCTGCACTGCGGATCGCTGTCTCGGCGTCTCTGCCGCAGTGCCACTCATATCACGCTACATGGGACCTGCTGCACGGTACGATGATTTTGAAGCGGTAGGCGGGGTGCCAGGCTTTTGGCTCCTTATTGCCCAGATATTTTGAGGATTCTGTGGTTTGACGCTTTGCTTTACTTCGCCAGTTCCGTTGCTACGGCCCTTGAAGTTCCTGCAAAGTTTTTGTCGAAATCCCTGATTTTTCGCAAAATCTGTTGAGATTTGTCAAACTCGGAAAATCCTCTTTTCTCCGAACGTGCAAGCGCCTCCAGTAGCGCCCCACCCGCACTCTTGGTCATCCTTCTAGGCACGGAGCGATACACGAGGAGCACTGAAATCACTTCGGTGTCCGTCGTTCCCACAGGGTTCTCCGTGTCCATTGCTTGGCTTAAATCATCGTAGGACCCTTGCATGGTCCCATACATGACACAGTCTGGTGTCCTGTGCACAGAAAGGGCAGAGTGTTTGGTCTCTGTGAAGCACAGATCCCATGCATGCCCGTAGGTTATGCTACACCCTTGGATGAACCCGTCATAATTAAAATTCGTGATCTGCAATAAAAATTTATTGTAAAATCACTGCCTTTTTGCGGTCTCTCATGCCTGAGCCTAACCTGGCAATTATCGTCTGCGACAATCTGGCGCTTCGCGGCAGCGTTCGCGCTGCTTGTTCGCAGGCTCCAAGAGGTCTACGGAGTACCTAGGGTACATTCATCCATCCCAGGAAACACCCATTGAGTGGCCTGTTCTTGCGCAATCGTGGACAGCCCACGATTCCGCGTCACCCCTCTCCTTAAAAGGCTTGCTAGGCTGATGGCGGCTCTGCAAGCCCCACGCGTGGGTGTTTCCTGTGCATAGCTTACACGCGCTGACGCCTCTGCGCGCCAGCAGTAAAAGGGTGGGTGCCCAACAAGAACGCTGAACCACTGATTGCACTTAGTGGCGCAGACATCTAAATGCTTGGGCTCCACCACCAGGGACATGGCAGATTAATAATAAAATTAATGCCGGCCCAGTAAACAAAAACGACACAGCGCGCTGGGGTCCCACGCTGGTCTCACTGGACTGGCCACTGAAGAGCGTCAGCGGCGCTCCCTGACTGGTTACTTGCGTACCAAACCTCTTCGCACGCCATGCCTCAATGCGCTTGGCGCGTCCAAGCGCACGGGATCTGCCACGATGCTGTACTCGACGTTGTACAGCGAGGGTCTCTTTTGCCTCGATGCTGCAGGCTGCCTTGGTCTGCAGCGAGGGCTCCCATGGTGCTTCCGAGGCTAGCATTACTACAGTGGGCGCAGAACAGCCGCGTCACACGGGGGGAATCGCTGACGATCTTCACGAGCGACGGCTGGGTCTGGTGTCGTGTAGACCCATTGGGTGGAGGGGTGCTGCGCAAGCCGGCGCAGCAACGCACCTCCATACAGCCGCGACGCAGTTATTGTCCTCGGGCGCTGCACTGCGGATCGCTGTCTCGGCGTCTCTGCCGCAGTGCCACTCATATCACGCTACATGGGACCTGCTGCACGGTACGATGATTTTGAAGCGGTAGGCGGGGTGCCAGGCTTTTGGCTCCTTATTGCCCAGATATTTTGAGGATTCTGTGGTTTGACGCTTTGCTTTACTTCGCCAGTTCCATTGCTACGGCCCTTGAAGTTCCTGCAAAGTTTTTGTCGAAATCCCTGATTTTTCGCAAAATCTGTTGAGATTTGTCAAACTCGAAAAATCCTCTTTTCTCCGAACGTGCAAGCGCCTCCAGTAGCGCCCCACCCGCACTCTTGGTCATCCTTCTAGGCACGGAGCGATACACGAGGAGCACTGAAATCACTTCGGTGTCCGTCGTTCCCACAGGGTTCTCCATGTCCATTGCTTGGCTTAAATCATCGTAGGACCCTTGCATGGTCCCATACATGACACAGTCTGGTGTCCTGTGCACAGAAAGGGCAGAGTGTTTGGTCTCTGTGAAGCACAGATCCCATGCATGCCCGTAGGTTATGCTACACCCTTGGATGAACCCGTCATAATTAAAATTCGTGATCTGCAATAAAAATTTATTGTAAAATCACTGCCTTTTTGCGGTCTCTCATGCCTGAGCCTGACCTGGCAATTATCGCCTGCGACAATCTGGCGCTTCGCGGCAGCGTTCGCGCTGCTTGTTCGCAGGCTCCAAGAGGTCTACGGAGTACCTAGGGTACATTCATCCATCCCAGGAAACACCCATTGAGTGGCCTGTTCTTGCGCAATCGTGGACAGCCCACGATTTCGCGTCAGTAGTGCTCTTCTTGATCAAATCCATCAGGATGGCGCTGGTGTTGGTGAAATTCTTGATATGGTGGCGGTAGAAATTACACGCCCCAATGAAACCTCGTACATCATGGAGTCCTTTCTTGGCATCTTCATGTCGTACTCTAGCATCCATCAGGGGTTTTGCCTTAGACGCAGCTGGGGTCCACCACCCATAGCCAACGTCAAACCCCAGGTACTGCATGGTCTCCTGCATGAACTCACACTTCTCCAGCTTGAGTCGTGTGTGGTTCTCCTGGCAGACCGCAAAGAACTCACCCAGGAGGATTAGGTGATCCTCCTGGGTATTGGTTCCGAGGCATACATCGTCGATGTGCGCTTCCATCTGGGCCCCAGGGGATATCAGTTCTTGCACGTTGGGTCTCCTCCGTAGGATGGACAGAATCTTGTTCATCAGCTCTTGGAATAGAGCGGGTGCGTTGGCCACGCCAAAGGGCATGACCTTCCACTTGAACACCCTCCCCTGAGGGGTGATGAACGCGAGTAACTCTTGGGCGTTGGGCGTCAGGTCCACCTGCCAAAACCCGCTTCTCTTGTCCATCTTGGTCTTGTAGCGACAGGAGGCTATCAGAAAGAAAGTTAAGGGTTCTTTCACCCCTTTGTTGCCTTGGCTGTGATGTTTTGGATGTCCTGCTGCTTGTATTTCTGTTTGATGTTCACCAAAATGTTTTGATAAAACCAGAGTCAAACAAGTCAGGACCACATAGGCAATGAAGATAAGGATCGGAGCATAGAAGGGCTGCAAACAGTGATAGTGATGAGTCAAAAGAGACAATTATCTACAAAGGAACTCACTGATTCACAGCGGATAGCAACTCTGAAGTTATTTACAAAGAGAAAGCAAAAAAGATAGAAAAACAGATTGAAAAACTGCCACATTGTCTCACAATCTCCATAGTGCCATCTCAGGGATGTGCACTCGTTGTTTTTGGTCCCATATCTGCTGAGGTGGCAGGGCATGTGGCGGTGAGGTCACTGCCATGTCACATGGGATCTTCCTACTTAGCTAGGCTGACTGGGAATTGAACCCAGGACCTCTCAAAAAGAGGTACCTACAGCCCCTAGGGTGCATACCACTAGGACAGCTAAGTATTCATGAAACAATCTAGATAAATTCATAGGCTCTGCCCTGGGTATGTCAGTTCTCAGTGAACTCAGAAAAAGATGAATAGCTTCACATTGATAGGGGATTAAGGGGTCCACTCCACATCCTGATTTGGTGTTTGGTTCCACAAGTCAAAATGTGTTTTCACCACATTTGGTTAGGCCAATACTAAGATAAAAATGCAAGAGAGCTTAAGGCATCTCTAATACAACTAAAGTCTACCTCAATGCAATGGAAGAGCACTTTTTCTTACTCCCCCCTTGTGCATGGTGGCCACCACTGTCACACTTTCAGGAAAAAGGGATTTTTTTCTTGGCCTTTCCTTGGTTTCCACATCTACTTTAAACTACTTATGGCTTCCCATACACAGAAAAATGGGCACCACCATGGCTGGCGCCTTGCTGCTGCTCTGTCAATGACTATCCTACAGAAAGCTCAGTGCTCATGGCACTGCCGGGGTTCCTGTGGCTTGGTGAGGTTAGTTTGGGAGCATGCCAAAAACATGTGCATGTACATCCCTCCCTCCAAGACGCAGCGCAACACAAAACCCAACGCAAGACGCATTATACAAACCCACATGGGTTCTTCGTAAACCTGCGTGCGACCTGTAACCTGTCCAGGGCGAAGGGAGTTTATAAAGATTTTAATTTGCCCCTTGGAGGGGTCTTTGGTTCTGCTCAGTCCTCCAGCTGCTTGCGTTTCGGCCAGAACACGGCCTACTCAGCGTTGCGACGCTTGAGTATCTGTACAGGCAGGAATGATGGGAGAGAGGACGAAACCACGCAAACGCGAAGCGCAAACACCTAAATCCGTCAAATGACGGCCTAGAATTTTTCTAAGAACACACACCTGAGCAGAATCCCATTGTGCATTAAATGCACATTTTTATAGAATTTAGGGTCATCTCCTGATTTTTTAAATCAAGAGATTCCCACGTAGAAAATCACGGCGCGTAGGAGCGCATCCTAACTGAGCGCCGGAAAGTTAACAGAAAACAGAATTATAAACGTATGTCTCACGTAAACAGAAAATTGACGAGACACACATAAATAGATAAAAGACGTAATTCCACCCACACTGCCAGAAACAATCCAAATTCAAGAATTCGAAAAATCAACAATAAGACTTCAATGAATCAGGTGTGAACAACAGGTGTGCTCGTTCTGCTTGTGTCATGCACAGTGCTCGCCTTGTGCCGACGTTGTCAAGCCTGGTAGCACAGATAAACACGATAGAGGGATTAGATTGAAAGATTGCAGATGATTAAAGGTGGTTCAGGGTGATTAGACATACATATGAACGCATAGCGTCGTTTTTACTTCGTAACCCACTTGTTCACGCTCTCCAGTGGTGAGTAAGGTAAGTAGCCCAGGCGGGGCCACCCCCTGGTTGAGTTTTACCTGCTGAGGTTTGTGATCGTGGTAAAGATTAGGAACTGATTTGGTGAGATTGGAAACGTACCTGAAAAATTATGAAGAACCAGTTGCATACTCGCGCATGTTGCCGGGGTTGTTTGACTGTTTTTGCTGTCCACGCGCCTCTGTCCACAGGCCGTCCATAGCCTGCCTCGCTGTGTTTCTGTGTGCGTGAGGAAGCACCAACCTGCATACTCACTCCTTGGGATCGACCTTCTTGCAAGCCTCCCTTATACCTACCTTCCTGCAAGGAGGAGGGTCCACCCCCCCCCCCACCATCCTTGGCCCACAGACCAGGGATGGTATGATGTGGACACGTTTGTGTTGGTTGGGGTCACGGGTGGTGGTGCTCCAATTACAAAGTTCCCAGTTCTCATTCATCATCAACAACAACAACAACAACAACAACAACAACAACAACATCATCATCATCACGAAGAGGGTCCGGACTCGGACTACGCAACCACATGCACAGAAAACATATGATGCTATTATTTGAAAGTCAAAAAGATAAGGTCAATTGGACAACGTGACAATGTCACTAGACTAAGACCAAGCTTGCCGGCTAAGGCTTTGTTTGGACTGGGGAAGGGAACTCAGTTGGACCCCGCTGGGGTGGGGGCGGGGGACCTGCCCTTGAAGAAGAAGATCTTTCGTTCGCAAGCGTGACTGGGTTAATGTGAACGGACCTGGGACACTCCAAAACACTGAAAGATGAAGTGCAAGCAACAGGACTGAGGCAAAAGACCCACAGACGGCAGACATGGGCAACATGTTCAGGACAGACATGGACTGACATGGACACATAACACAACTCACATCCGGCATCCACACAACATGGCATCATGGTGGCTGCATATCCCCTGTAGTCGCCCAGCCACACCCACGATGGGCGTTGTGGCTGCATGTCTCTTGGCTGTCGGGGCCATGCCAAAAATGGGCATGGATTGGCTGTATATCCCGCGCCGCATCAGGCCCATACCCCAAATGAGCGTGGATTGGGGCTGCATATCCCCTGCTATCTCGGGGGCACCCCCAGAACTGGAGATGCACCGCACCACCGATGGGCAACAGTTGAAGATCCGCAAGGGCCTGGCCCTGGGGTGCACGTCCTGCGTCATTCGTGGTAGCGAACGTTCCCCAAACTTCACAGTCATGGGAATGACTGCATGTGAATTCTCGCGGCGGCATGGGCGCGGACACCACAGGGGCATTCATGCTGCAATGGTAAATGGGCTGACATTCCATCCTGACCACAAGTACGCGCACTTTCTCCTCACCTCACGAACGACCTTGACCAACATGCGCGTCACATAAAAAACAAAATACTGGACACCAGGTGTGTCCCACGGTCACCAACCAGCCCAGTGAGGTCAACCTGGAGATTAAGCCGACAAGAACAGATACTACACTTAGTCTTAGCGAAAATGGCGAAAGGCCAACCAAACCACAATCCAAACCACAATCTCAATCTGATTGAAAACGGGAATACCCAAGTGCCAGAACATAAGTTTGTGTACCAGCGGTCGTTCACTTCACCTCCTTTGGTTGGGGGTTACCACCTACCGCGGGCCGTTCGATCCCACCCTCGTCCGGGGTGGCTGTCTAGGGCTTGCAGGGCTACCCTGTCATCGGTCCAGAGTGGTGGGGTGACGATGTCTGCGGGAGCCGGGTGCTCCACCCATCCGGCTGTGGTGGGATGAGGGATGATGGACGGCGAAGTTCTTTTTGCCATCGTCTGCATGGTGACTGGTGACTGGTGCAACAGTGTCGACTTATACTTCTAATCGTTATGCCTCCGATACCTCAGAACCTCCGGAGCCGTTTCACTTGCTTGAGCAGAATGGACACAACTCGCGGACGAACGAGTCTCGGACGAGAAACTCGTGGACGAAAATATCGCCGACGAAACAGTCGCGGATGAAAATATTGCGGACGGAAAAGTGGGGACACGGGAGGGAAAAAAAAGACCCCATCCGGTTAACTATTGGCTTCACTTCAACACACCCTTTCCTTCGGTTCGCAATGTCCTGTTCAGAATGGTTGGTCCACCAAAGCCGCCCCATAGAAAATCTTCACCTTGTGTGCTTGAAAATTTATCTGAGCTAAAACAAACTACTATTGTCGGAAACACCGCTACCGTCAGAAACAAACCCTGGCATTGGAACCGCTTCAGCTCGCGCGCGAACGCAGATGTGTACAATTTGATTGGGAAAAGAAACACATACTTGACTTGGCCGGCGGCGGTGCCGGATTCAGGACCACGCATTTGTCCGTGAGGGCAGACCAGTGGTTAACCTTGCGCTGCTTGTTCAGGGTCAACTGCGGAAAGAGAAATCGCGGTGGGCCCTGGGCGCCACGCATGTCACTGGAACGTGCATGCACTGCACGCGGGCGACAGCCCACATGCGCAACTGCTCGCGACTGTTACTGCAGCCGTCAGTAAATTTGTCCGAAATCGCAGATTTGTGAGCTTGGTCTCATCACAAGATGTCGCCTGCGCGGTGCCGACAGTGGACCGGTCACGTCGGTTGCAGCCGACTTGCCCCGACGGCGACCTGAAATGGCTCGCAGGTCTCAAGCACAACGGGCAGCATCCACTATTGATGCGCCCACCATCCACCAGTAGCCACCGCTGTCTGCCAACAGCTGCTCCCCCTAGAAAGCAGGATGCACTCCAGTGGCCTGCAATCGCGGTGTGTTGGCCCATCGCATTCGTTTAACAACCGCCGATTGCCAACATCCCACAACAATCCACTGCACTCCACTTCCTTCCAATGGCAGCTGGTGTGCAAATGTGAAACCGCAGCCCTGCAGCTGCACTGATCAATCCCCTGCCGCTCCGTTGACCTCCCGTCACCCTCCCCCTGCGCTGCACGGTCGGCAACAAGAGAGACACAGACGCCCACCAGTGTTGTACTCTCACTGACGTGCAGTGGGCATGCCTGAACTTGCAGCTTCCGGGCCAATAAATTGCCGAGGGGAGAGCCTCCAGTATCCACTTCGAGGACCGTGATCCTCGAATTGGCCTGGGCAGTCTCCAAGAGCATCTGAGGGCAGGAAAATTCCAAACAAGGAGCAGGGGGGGATTGTTGGGGCAGGTTGGGGCAGAGCGGAGGTGCGTTTGGCCAGGATTCCGTTTCGGAACTTTCGAAGCCAGAATTGGAGTCGCCGCCTCGCCCACGCCTCGCCAACGCTTGCTTGCTGGCTCGGGTACATGATAACACTACTCGGAAGTCAAACAGTGGCAATGGAGATTACAGGTTATCGGGCCATACTTCAGGCGGCGCTGCGCGGGGGGGCGTGGCTGTTGGCGCACGAAACCTACCCCTCTCCCCTTCCGCCAACAAGTTTGGCGCGGGTGCCAACAGCCTGTTGGCGCAAGAAAATCGTGAAATTCTCCAAGCACATGTACACCTTCAACACGCACGGGAGACAGGTGTTTGCAGCTGTGGGTGGGGTGCTTATGCAGCCTTCAGATGCAGGGCATACCATGCAACAAAATACGGACAGATCCGTATCCCACCAGAGGCAAAAGATGAGGGGCCTAGCTCATCGTTGTGCAGGCTGACGCCAGCGCGTTTGCCGTTCATCCGTTGTACTCTGCTTTACAGCCACGTGCCTCCGCCACCATCCGTCCATTGGGTCAGTGGATTTGCAGCGCAACCCCTTCTCTTCGATGGGCACCAAAGTATGCATGGATCCCTTTCCCGCAGCTCATATCCCCAACACTGAATCCTGTTTGTTCGGGTGGTTCTCACGCGCCGGATTAAACCATAAAAAAGGCAGCCAGAAGGCTATTTCGGCAGAAAAGTAAAATCGGCTGCCAGAACTCGATGCAATCTCAGCAGCCAGAAGTATTTTTCGGAACCCAGAACTCCAAGTCGGCAGCCACAAAAGGACTTTCAGAAGCCCAAATTCGATTTTGGTAGCCACGATTCAGGCAGCAAGACTCGATTTCGGCTGTGGGATTCGTTTGGGGGTGCCATAAATGCGAGTGAGTAAGCCGGTTGGGGGTCGGAGGGGGTTCGCTATAAAAGCAAGGGGGGATGGGCGACTGGTTGACCAGTGTTAGGGGCGATTGACCAATGGTTCATGTCGGCAGTAGCAAAAAACCAAATATTAAGATTGCAACCACCAATGTTCCTGCCGAAGGAACAATCGTCATCCCCTTCCTTGTGGCCCCGGCTGCCACACAGCCGACACTGTGCGGGTGCCGGGATACCTTCAAATACAAGCACGGGGGGGGGCAATGCAGAACTCAGTAAATAGATATCCTGGCCAATTTCTACAAAACAAAAAGTGCCTGAGTCGGGATCGAACCGAAGCCCTCAAGCAACCTTGCGGCGCCATTCCGGGTGCCTTACCACTAGGCCATCAGGTCTTCGGCAAAGAGTGTGCTTTTTGTATCTACCAACCAGTCGGTCAAATGTAAAAATGTCATGCAACCGTGAGAAGATGATAAATTTCACATTTCACGGTGTCTCAAATGTCAGAAATTCAATCAAATGATTGAATCATGAATAAAGATGGAGGTTTTGCAGATGATTCTGTGAGGAATTTTATTGCGAAGATCATGCCAGGATGTCTCCGCAGAATTCGACACACGCCCACCCCAGGGTGAGGCAACCCCCTTCGCTGCTGTAGGATTTTGCGGCAGCCTTTACAGACATTCGACACTTTTGCCTACTCACGCACTCGACCGGTACATTGATTGCCAAGCAGAGCAATTGAAGAAAGCGATAACACGGCACGCCGAATTGCAGCAGCTTCTGGCCCGCATCGATGATTTTCCACGAAGCCCCAAAGTTCTTGAGCGCCAGCGCTCCTCTTCATGTGCAGCCCTGGACGACAATGCCAGCACGCCGGACCCTGTCCCGTGTGCCCAGTCCGCTGACTATGATCAAGCTCCTCGACAACCAGTGTGTCCAAGAAGCGACCGTCCATCTCGCTGTACAACAACAACCACACTAAGCTCACCGTCAACCAGCACTTCCTCGCCCAACAGTCGCACTCTTGAAGTGACGGCCCACAGCCAACCCGACGAAGAGCCACGCCCCCAAGATCAACGCCAAACTGCCCCGTCACAAGCATTCGACCAAACTCCTGAGCCGACTTCGACGACGACTCTCATCCTGTCCTTGGTGGTATGCTTTACTGCCCTCCTTCAACGAATATGCCGTTCACTGCGCTTCAAAACCCGTCCGCGGGCACGCCAACGACGCCATCGCCGCATTCAAGGCAGAGTTCGACGCCGTCTGCCATTACGGCTCGGCGCTCGCCCATTCAAAGACGCCTCTCTCAGGCTTCAAGCGACGGGACGCCATTTTTGCGACCTAGGTCTGGACCATATCGACTTCTCCAGCCCAGACCACTTTCCTCCACTTTCATCCATCGCCGCCGCCACTGGCTCTTCAAGGAGAGACCCCCGAGAGCCCCAACGAACTTTCTCTGTGTCAGCCTGTGCGTACAACTCGGCGACAGCGGTTGCATCTCCAGTTTTCTACGCCGAACGAGCTGTTCAGCCCCGCAGCCTGCTACGGCCAGGAGTCACGGAAATTATCAATGGACCCTGGCGAGACTGGCAATGCTCATGTTCGTACCAAAACTTCCAGCGCCGCACAGAGTGCTTAAATTGCGGACAGCCAAAGTTTAAGGAGGCCCAACCTGAGCCTTCACCCACCTACATGCCTGAGTGCCTGCTACAGTGAGCATGCAACTTTCCCTTTGGCCAAAGCCATTCGTGAGGCGAAGCCACATTGGGAGTATATGCTTATGCAGCCGCCAACGATTGTGTTTTGGCGGCTCAACAGGTTTGTTTGATTCCCTCTTGGCATGACTGCTGATTCGATGAGAATCTGAATTTTCGACTTTGGCCTGAGGCCCTATATGTCACTTTTGGCAGCCCCAACTGCCTATGCCAGTGGTATATATGCACGAGTCACCTTTCGTTTGGCCCAGGTCCGCGAGTACATGTGAAAATTGCAACCCGCGCCTCCGCTCTGTTGGCGTCTCCAAGGCGCCTTTATCACTTTTTGCGGTGACACGCAGCAACGCCTTTGCCTTGGTTTCTTCTATTTCCCTTTTCAATGGCAGCGACTGTGTTCTGCCGATTCAAAGTGTTCACCATCTTCGGAACACTACTTTGTTTAAGCTCTGCACTGCGAGTGTACCTGACTTCAGTCAGCTATGCCAATGGCTTTGCGCCCTGCTGTTTTTTGTCATTGCTAGAGGCCTGTTGTCTTTTCCCCTAGGGGTGAAACAGCATGGTTTTCGAAACAATGTCAAAAGCAAGGGGAACACAAAACACAATTGTTTACTACAATTTCCACCTGACACCAGCACGGTCACGAACCATACACCGCACACACTTGAGACACACTCAGCCGCTTTATTGGGCACACACAACAAACTGACACACAGCACACAACCACCAGCACACTGACATACAGCAAACGGCCACTGCCACACTTCCTCATACGCAGGTTGTGATTCACCACGAGTGACCCTCCCCAGGCCTGTGGCAGAGGCCTAGGACCCACACCCAGTCAGCACCAATTGTTCTCACCCAATATTCATTATTCCCTTGAAATTCATCAGTCTTTACGTCTCACTCTCTCAAATCCCAAGTATTAAGCCTGTTTTTCACTGACCAACTGTCAATCAATCCTTCATTACAAAATCTACCTTTGGATTTGTACTGATTGGTACTTTGACCTCTGGGTTTTCATTAAGCAAGACCCAGCAAGTCTTAGTCCTCACATTTTTTCAGGTCCCACCCCAACCCTGAAACAATGAACACACCCACTGTTCACTGAAGAGATAGCCACTCTCCAAAGGGCTAGGATTCTTTCCAAAACAGTGACACACACTGTGTGCCTCCCAAGGTGCAGCCCCTCGGACCCCAGGAACACCTCAGGCCCCCCCCCCACACATGCGAGTGTCCTCCCTTTCTCACCAAGTGTTACCACTCACGGGCCCACCCGCATCACAAGACCACGGGGCAGGCCCCACCAACCACCACCCATCATAACAACCACCACCTGCCTCTTACCCACCACGACACCCCCTCTTCTCCTTTCACACCACACACACCCCAAGCAGCGCAGGCAGCACGTATAGTATTCTATAAGGCCCAAGCGCCATGTGTAGAGTACTCTATGTATCTTCTTCTCCCGAACTGCCTTTCAGCGGTCCAGTACGGACCTTAAAGTGAACATTGAGCGCAAAAAGACCTGATAAGCGGCCATCTGGCTCACGCTGGCAACCATAGGCATGGGACTGCAGGGCACAACCGGGGTAGGTTCAGCACTCAGAGGTTAGTTCCTCTTCTTACGCTGGGACAAGGTCTCAGCGCGGGTTAGCAACTGACCCTCGTTGTTCTCAACGAGGTAAGAACGAAAGATGGGGTTGATACTCCCATCTGGTTGTATAAAGGCGGACATGGGCTCCCAGGTAGCTTCTGATAGCCCATAGCCATCCCACAGGGTCAGGAATTTCCATCCCTGTTTATACTCGTGGCGTGCAATACCTGCAACCACGTAGTACCCATCGACTGCCATCTCTTCCGCAGTCATCTCCTCGAGTTCGTCTGCCTCCTCAGGGGTGGCAGCGTTCTCTAGGTCGATACGTTCTACCTCACAGTCAGGCAAACGCCACTCATCCCACGATAGTTCATCAGGGGAGTGGTAGTGTCTGAGTTGCTTAGGAGCACACAACAGCTCCCCACCTAGACGGGGGCTGCACCTGACATGGATCCTGGATCCATCAACTCTTATAATACGATAAGGCCCAAAGTAGGGGTCCTGCAAACAGTTGCGGGGCCAAGTGGGCAATCGCGAGTGGTGTACAAGCACCAGGTCCCCTACCTTGAAACTGGCAGGGCGTCTCGTGCGGTTACGCCGGGTTAGCTCGCGTTCACGAACGCGTTTCAGGTTAGCTCTAGCCCTGTTAGCCAGGTCCTGCCGGTGCTCCAGCCAGTCCCCAACTGGGCTCTTATAGTCCTCTGGGAAAGGGGTTTTGAAAAACCACGCAGGACGCCCCCCATGGAACAGTTCGTGGGGGGTATAGCCGGTAGAGGAACTCTCTTGAGAGTTCATGGCCAGGACGGCCCAGGGAAACAGGCGTACCCAATCTTTGGTGCGCTCCTGTTTCATCAGAATCCTCAGATTCTGCTCCAACACACGGTTCTGTCTCTCGCAAAGAGGGTTAGACGTGTGCGTGTATGGTACACCTGTGGTTACCTGGACGTTCAGGGCGTCCAGCACTCGCTTGTACCATCCGGTATCACTCCGGATACGTACATCCTCATCAGAGTGGATCTCCTTAGGTGCCCCATAGGGCTCAAACCACTCCTCCACCAGGATTTTCACCGTCTGCTCTCCTGTGATCTTCTTGTTGCAGGGGAAAGCACGTGTGAAGCGGGTGAGACCACAGGTGACCACCAAACAGCTGTCATAGCCACCAAATTTAGGCAGACCGTGGATGAAATCCGCGTACAACAGGGAGTTAGCACAGTAGGGTATAGGGAGACTGGACACCAGTCCCCTGTCACGTGAGTCGCTCTGTTTGCTGGCGTGACAGCCACAGGAGTCCACTATGGACTGCAAACGTGCACGTAGTTCAGACTGGGTTAGTGGGCAGTAGAAACGTTCATTGAAGAAGTCAGCAGACCGGTTGCACCCTGTGTGCCCGGAACTGTGGTGTGCCCACTGCAGACAGCCGTCTAGTCGTGCCTCAGGCACAACTATGCGGTCCTCATAGTATAGGTACTGGTTATCTTTATACCAGCGGTCGCCATCTATCAGGCGTGCCTCTAGGCCATCACTGAGGGTACTGAGTACACATTGGTACTGAGCCTGGTAGTCTCTCAGACTCCAGCCCTCCAGTACACCTGCTGTACGCATGGATAGGTCCAGCTGGACATCCATACGTTGGAACGCCTCTTTGGCCATCGCTTCGGAGCTCTCACCTAAGAGGGCGTCGAAGTTATTACGCGAGATGTAGTCAGCCATCTCGTTTTTTATACCTGGTATATGATGGACGGTCAACCTGAACTGACTCAGGTATGTCCACCATCGTTTTAGTTTCGCTTTTTCAGGAGGCGGGCCCTTCTGAAATGTCTTCAAAGGCTCTTGGTCAGAGAGCCATACAATAGGGTTAGTACCTAGTAGACGGGATTGGGAAGAGAGCACGAGCATCCCAGCCAGGAGTTCCTGGTCGTAGGTGCTGTAGTTGGAACGTGCTTGATTCCACTTCCAATTCCAGTGCCCCAGAGGCACCAGACGCCACTCATTGGCGGGATAGTCATGCTTCAGGGTCCCATCGCGGTTCAGACCTGAAGTGTGAAACTGGCAGTGAGACAACTCATAGGGGTTAAGCTCCTGCCACTGGTATAGGGTACCACCCCCCCCCTACGTCACTAGCATCTGTGACGAGTATCATCTCGCCCTTAGGGCGGGGTACCCCCAGGCAGTTGGTGGAAGATATTTTCCTCTTCAACTCCTGGAAACAGGCCTCCTCCTTGTCGGTCCATCGCCAAGGGTTGGTCTTCTTTATAAGGTCAGTCAGGGGGGCTGATGAATATGTAAAATTGTGGATATGGCGTCGGTAAAAATTGCAGGCGCCAATGAAACTCCGCACATCGTGTAGACCCTTCTTAGGGTCATCACGTATCTGCATGTCCTGTAGGGGCTGCATCTTAGACGCAGCTGGTTTCCACCAGCCATACCCCACGTCAAACCCCAGGTACTCCATCTCCTCTCGCATGAACTCACATTTCTCGAGTTTGATGCGGAGATGGTTTTCCTGGCAGACAGTGAAAAACTCTTGTAGGAGGAGGATATGATCCTCCTGGGTATTAGTACCCAGGCTCACGTCGTCGATGTGGGCCTCCATCTCAGCCCCGCGGGAAACCAGTTCCTGCACAAGGGGTCTGCGTCTCAGGATATATAGGATTTTATTCATCAGCTCCTGAAAGAGAGCAGGGGCATTCGCGACACCAAAGGGCATGACCTTCCAGCGGAAGACACGGCCCTTAGGGGTTACAAAGGCGAGCAGTTCCTGGGCTGCTCGGGTTAGGTCTACCTGCCAGAAGCCACTGCGCTTATCCATCTTGGTCTTGAATCGACACTTAGCGATTCTCTCCAGGGTGTTCTCCATGTTGGGGATACTCCCTGAGTGGTTCTGGGTCTTTTTTTTGACCTCCCCATAGTCAACGACCAAGCGCATAGCAGTGGACCCAGGTTTAGCAACCAAAAAACAAGGGCTACAATGGCGGGGGTAGTCCCCGTGTTTATACTCCTCGACGAGGCCAGCATCTATACACTCCTTGATCTGGCGTTCAATCTCGTCGATTTGGTCTTGTGGGGCGGGGTATGGACGCCGCCTCACTACCGACCCTTCAAACTCTGGTTTGAGTTTGAGGTCCATCTGGACCAGTTTCTTACAAGACAGGGGTGGGGGCAATGCTCCGAAAACCTCCTGATAGTTGTGGATGAGCTTAGTGAGACGGGGGTCTAGATTCATGCTCTCCAGTTTCTCGGAAAAATCCTCCTCAGCGTGCAGGTTACTCTTCCCTCTATCCTGTTTCTTTATACGCCCCACCGTTTCGGGGGGCAACTCATCCTCCCAGTCCTGGCGTTCCTGGGCATAGTGGAGGGAGTATACCAGAGGTGTCTCAGGATCGGGAAGAGTCATCTCTTCATCATCCTCCTCGGACCAGATAGAGGTTTTCCAGGTCCTCTTGAGGAGGTCCAGGCGGGTCCGTCGCTCGATACCCTCAGCCTTAGCCCACAGGACCTGCTGGAGTTCCTGCACGTCATACCAAGAGACGGGCATGTTATTAGGTGAGGGTTTAGCGCCAGGTACCTGACCTGTAGGGCCATCAGTGGCCCGCATAGAGAACACAGCGTGGTCATGAGACCCATCGGGGGTGGACTCACCGAGATCCACCTCTTCCATGAGCAACTGC
This sequence comes from Eutreptiella sp. 'Long Island Sound 2002', assembly GCA_964036045.1. NCBI lineage: Eukaryota > Euglenozoa > Euglenophyceae > Eutreptiales > Eutreptiaceae > Eutreptiella > Eutreptiella sp. 'Long Island Sound 2002'. The sequence continues at coordinate 86,282,666 of OZ038384.1, forward strand.
GCTAGGAAAGCGCTGTGCTTCAGCGTCACAACCTCCGGGTCAACCGGGGGTATAACACTGGCGATATCGCTCAGGCGGTCGTCAGCATCAGCCAGCGGAGTAGAGACTGCTGGTGCCTCCGGTTCATCGGGGCACTCGCCACTCGTAGTGGTAACCGAAGAGTACTCAGATCTCTTCTTGAGATCATGGAGGGTAAGGCCCTTGTTTTCGGCCATCAACTCCTTGAGCACTACCTGATCAAGGTCACTCACAGGTACGGGGTTTAGAGCACCATCTACGATGGACAGGAAACTGCCCCACTCAGGGGCGGGCATGGTCTCCTCGGAGTCCTCAGGGACGTAGATGGGACCGTTGGGCAGCTCAGTCCTCCCCACGGTCATACGGTCCAAGAGGCGCCTCCAATAGGCGTGTTCACCTGTGGTACCCCAGTCGGGGGTGCACAGGACCACTCTCGCTCCTTCAAGGGCGATTTTGGTTACCACCTTGGCGAGCTGGGAGAAAGGGGGGTTTGCGTAGCACAACCCCATGGATTTCCAGTAAAAACGGTACGCATTGTTCAGGTACCGTGAACAGTAGAGCTGCATCAGATGCTGCTCTTTACTCGCAAACAGCTCTACCTGAATTTCATTCAGGTCCAGCTGCAGGGCGGCCAGTCCATTTTCCAACACTGGTCGCACCAATTGATAGTTCTCAGTTCTGTAAGACCGGTTCACGTAGCGTAGACCGGATTCTTTTAGACCTGACAGCTCCAGAGGGACAGAGTATAGGCCACTGCCAAAATCGCAGTGAAGGGCGTAGGGACGTTGCAAGGACAGCAACTTCACCTGGGGGTTGAAGCGCAGGAAATCTGTGCCAATGACAATGTCAAAGGCGTCGGTGTCAAGCACTTTGCAGTGCTGCGTCACCTTCTCATCGCCTAGACACACAGTCACGTCAACCCCCCCCCAGGGAATGGATGGTCCGACCATCCCCAACCCTTATGGCCACGGTTTTGGTTTTCCGGATCTTGGCTTGCTTTAGCAATCTGCGGGCCACGATTGATAGCGTGGCACCCGTGTCCAAGACCGCTTTGTAAACCTGATCACCTATTTTAACGGTGATCCAGACAACCAAATCCTCTTCCTCGGAGCCACCCCCCTATTCCCCTTCAGGGAATTTCACCTCAAAACCCGCCGCCTGCAGGCACTTAGAGTGCCAGTTGAGGCGGCGCTTCTTGGCATTCTCCTTGCCCTTGTCAGCGCCACCGGCGCTGGGGGTAGAGGGTGCTGTTCGCTTCTCTCCAGGCTGCTCACCCTTAGGGTTGGGGCCTGGTTTTCCACCTGTGGGGGGTGCGGAGTTCCTTCGCCCTCCTCCAGGGTTACCCCCACCGGGAGTTCCCCCAGGGGTACGATCCCCCTCCCCTTTACCGGCGTTCTTACGCCGCTCCTCCTCAGCCTTTTTGAGCTTCTCCGACTCGCGGCGCTTTATGTGGCACTCGTCTTCGTAGTGCCTCCTTTTGCCGCAATAGCCGCAAGTGATGGTGCAGCGGAAGTGGTCTTGGTGTTTGACCTCTTGACCATCCTTAGTCTTTTGCTTCCGCTGCAGCTGAAGCATGCAAGAGCTGCGTCCATCGCAGTCGGGGGCGTGACATGGGCCCCCCTTGCCGTCCGTCGGCTGGCAGTAGAAAAGATTGGGGGCTCCCTTGCCTTTAGCGGGGGGGGTATCCCTCATATGCTTGAGTTGCCCTCCCTTACCCTTCCCAGGGTTAGAGTGGGGTTGTGGGGACCTCCCTCCCTGAGGCTTTTCAGCAGGGGCCTCCCTCCGCAGATGTTTGCGCAGGTATTTATCCATGTGAGAGTCATTTTCTCGCTCCATGGCGAGTTCGATCAGGAGATCGACCAACTCATCGTAGGAATGAGTCCGGGATTTCCTCTCGGACATCTCCCTACAATTCTCCCAAGTTCTGGGAGGAATTTTACCCACGAGCCACAGATGTGGCTCTGTAGGCCCGTAGGCAGAGGGGTTCATTCTCCCCATCAGCTCCTCCAGCTGCGCCACGAACTCAGAAATACGGGCAGCTGTGGGGAATTCAGGAAGCGGGGGTAGTTCCTCGATTTCGGTACGGACACTCAGGTCCGTTTCATAGACTGGATACATCTGCTCCAGTCTCTTGAGGAAGTCTCCCCAGCTGGAGCTCTTCCTGATGGCAGACTTGACCTGCCGCTGAAGGAACTTTTTCTTGCACGACTTTTTGATGAGCGTGCACTTGGTCCGGACATCAGCATGTTGCTGACCGGTAAGGAGTAGAAACTCCGAAAACTCTTCGGCCCATTCGGGCAAGTTTTTGGGATCAAACTCAGGGAGTTCGATCTGAAGGTTCGCTGTGGCGATGCCCTTGGGTCCCCGACCTGGTACACCAGGGTCACCTGTTCCACCTGAGGGGGTTGAGGGGTAGACAGTGGCAAGAGGCGCCAGCGCAGCCAGCCCATAGCCCTTCATCTCAGCCTCAGTTGAATCCCCCACAGTGCAAACAGGGACCGTCCTCACTCGAGGATGGAAAGGGCTAGGACAAGTGTCCATGGGGGTGCTGCGGATCCCTCTGCAGCTCTTCACGCCCCGGGTCAGCAGTTCAACACCCGGGGAAATGGTTGAGGGGGGCTTCTTCAGCTCAGACAGCCCCAGTTTAGCCTTGAGTGCTGCAGACAGTGCACTCAGATCAGGATCCTCATCCCCAGCCCCCAGGACTCGGGAAAGCAGTTCCATGGTCTCATCGAGACCGAGTTTAGGAGTTGGCATGCGCAGGGGTAAACCTCTCTCCACGCATGGTTCGGGTACCACACCACGAGGGGAAAGTCTTGGTTTCTCCTTCGGTGGCGTCGGCTCTCGTGATACCCAATCTGGTTCCCAGCCAGAGGAGCCGACGGACGGAGGAGCGGGTTCGGGCAACACCCCACTAGACGAAGGTCGTGGCTCCTTGGCGGGCAACACCCCACTAGGCGAAGGTCGTGGTTCTTTGGCGGGAGCAGGATCCCGGGATATCCAGTCCGGCTCCCAGTCTGAGGAGTTGGAGGACGCCGTCGTGGATATTTCTCCATAAGGTACCTCAAACCTTTTTCCCCAAGTCATCCCGAACATAGGGTAGGCGTCCTCCGGGTCCTTGCCTCTCTCTTCCCGGCCTGCTCTTCTCCAGGCCTTCACCTTCGCGTTGGCAATCCTCTCCATGTTCAACCTGGATGAAAGATTGGGCGCCGGCTCCGATGGTGGTAGAGAACTAACGACAGATAGTAAGGCTGCCGCCATGGGGTCCCTCCTCTCGAGGCTTTGGAGGCGTTCCTGGGTTAACACAGGCGCCTCAGGGACTTCCCCTATATGATCTTCTCTCGCCCCTCTCGCTTGGTGCTCTCCGCGCCAGCCAGTAGTGTCAACCACATGTACATTATCTTTACCACTCAGGGACATAGCCCCTGAAGGCCACGCCCTTGGCAGGGACCTGATGGGCAATGTCTTGGCGCTCATGGTCACTGATGGACTTGACATTCTTCAGATTCTTCAGTACAATTGTGTGTTGTTGATGTGCTTTAGCTCGGCGAGGGTACTGCGCTCTGCTACCAGAAAGAGTTTCTGGTTTACCTTGCTTGTTGTTGGAGTTCGAGAGGAGGGACCCCATGGCGGCAGCCTTACTATCTGTCGTTAGTTCTCTACCACCATCGGAGCCGGCGCCCAATCTTTCATCCAGGTTGAACATGGAGAGGATTGCCAACGCGAAGGTGAAGGCCTGGAGAAGAGCAGGCCGGGAAGAGAGAGGCAAGGACCCGGAGGACGCCTACCCTATGTTCGGGATGACTTGGGGAAAAAGGTTTGAGGTACCTTATGGAGAAATATCCACGACGGCGTCCTCCAACTCCTCAGACTGGGAGCCGGACTGGATATCCCGGGATCCTGCTCCCGCCAAAGAACCACGACCTTCGCCTAGTGGGGTGTTGCCCGCCAAGGAGCCACGACCTTCGTCTAGTGGGGTGTTGCCCGAACCCGCTCCTCCGTCCGTCGGCTCCTCTGGCTGGGAACCAGATTGGGTATCACGAGAGCCGACGCCACCGAAGGAGAAACCAAGACTTTCCCCTCGTGGTGTGGTACCCGAACCATGCGTGGAGAGAGGTTTACCCCTGCGCATGCCAACTCCTAAACTCGGTCTCGATGAGACCATGGAACTGCTTTCCCGAGTCCTGGGGGCTGGGGATGAGGATCCTGATCTGAGTGCACTGTCTGCAGCACTCAAGGCTAAACTGGGGCTGTCTGAGCTGAAGAAGCCCCCCTCAACCATTTCCCCGGGTGTTGAACTGCTGACCCGGGGCGTGAAGAGCTGCAGAGGGATCCGCAGCACCCCCATGGACACTTGTCCTAGCCCTTTCCATCCTCGAGTGAGGACGGTCCCTGTTTGCACTGTGGGGGATTCAACTGAGGCTGAGATGAAGGGCTATGGGCTGGCTGCGCTGGCGCCTCTTGCCACTGTCTACCCCTCAACCCCCTCAGGTGGAACAGGTGACCCTGGTGTACCAGGTCGGGGACCCAAGGGCATCGCCACAGCGAACCTTCAGATCGAACTCCCTGAGTTTGATCCCAAAAACTTGCCCGAATGGGCCGAAGAGTTTTCGGAGTTTCTACTCCTTACCGGTCAGCAACATGCTGATGTCCGGACCAAGTGCACGCTCATCAAAAAGTCGTGCAAGAAAAAGTTCCTTCAGCGGCAGGTCAAGACTGCCATCAGGAAGAGCTCCAGCTGGGGAGACGTCCTCAAGAGACTGGAGCAGATGTATCCAGTCTATGAAACGGACCTGAGTGTCCGTACCGAAATCGAGGAACTACCCCCGCTTCCTGAATTCCCCACAGCTGCCCGTATTTCTGAGTTCGTGGCGCAGCTGGAGGAGCTGATGGGGAGAATGAACCCCTCTGCCTACGGGCCTACAGAGCCACATCTGTGGCTCGTGGGTAAAATTCCTCCCAGAACTTGGGAGAATTGTAGGGAGATGTCCGAGAGGAAATCCCGGACTCATTCCTACGATGAGTTGGTCGATCTCCTGATCGAACTCGCCATGGAGCGAGAAAATGACTCTCACATGGATAAATACCTGCGCAAACATCTGCGGAGGGAGGCCCCTGCTGAAGAGCCTCAGGGAGGGAGGTCCCCACAACCCCACTCTAACCCTGGGAAGGGTAAGGGAGGGCAACTCAAGCATATGAGGGATACCCCCCCCGCTAAAGGCAAGGGAGCCCCCAATCTTTTCTACTGCCAGCCGACGGACGGCAAGGGGGGCCCATGTCACGCCCCCGACTGCGATGGACGCAGCTCTTGCATGCTTCAGCTGCAGCGGAAGCAAAAGACTAAGGATGGTCAAGAGGTCAAACACCAAGACCACTTCCGCTGCACCATCACTTGCGGCTATTGCGGCAAAAGGAGGCACTACGAAGACGAGTGCCACATAAAGCGCCGCGAGTCGGAGAAGCTCAAAAAGGCTGAGGAGGAGCGGCGTAAGAACGCCGGTAAAGGGGAGGGGGATCGTACCCCTGGGGGAACTCCCGGTGGGGGTAACCCTGGAGGAGGGCGAAGGAACTCCGCACCCCCCACAGGTGGAAAACCAGGCCCCAACCCTAAGGGTGAGCAGCCTGGAGAGAAGCGAACAGCACCCTCTACCCCCAGCGCCGGTGGCGCTGACAAGGGCAAGGAGAATGCCAAGAAGCGCCGCCTCAACTGGCACTCTAAGTGCCTGCAGGCGGCGGGTTTTGAGGTGAAATTCCCTGAAGGGGAATAGGGGGGCGGCTCCGAGGAAGAGGATTTGGTTTTCTGGATCACCGTTGAAATAGGTGATCAGGTTTACAAAGCGGTCTTGGACACGGGTGCCACGCTATCAATCGTGGCCCGCAGATTGCTAAAGCAAGCCAAGATCCGGAAAACCAAAACCGTGGCCATAAGGGTTGGGGATGGTCGGACCATCCATTCCCTGGGGGGGGTTGACGTGACTGTGTGTCTAGGCGATGAGAAGGTGACGCAGCACTGCAAAGTGCTTGACACCGACGCCTTTGACATTGTCATTGGCACAGATTTCCTGCGCTTCAACCCCCAGGTGAAGTTGCTGTCCTTGCAACGTCCCTACGCCCTTCACTGCGATTTTGGCAGTGGCCTATACTCTGTCCCTCTGGAGCTGTCAGGTCTAAAAGAATCCGGTCTACGCTACGTGAACCGGTCTTACAGAACTGAGAACTATCAATTGGTGCGACCAGTGTTGGAAAATGGACTGGCCGCCCTGCAGCTGGACCTGAATGAAATTCAGGTAGAGCTGTTTGCGAGTAAAGAGCAGCATCTGATGCAGCTCTACTGTTCACGGTACCTGAACAATGCGTACCGTTTTTACTGGAAATCCATGGGGTTGTGCTACGCAAACCCCCCTTTCTCCCAGCTCGCCAAGGTGGTAACCAAAATCGCCCTTGAAGGAGCGAGAGTGGTCCTGTGCACCCCCGACTGGGGTACCACAGGTGAACACGCCTATTGGAGGCGCCTCTTGGACCGTATGACCGTGGGGAGGACTGAGCTGCCCAACGGTCCCATCTACGTCCCTGAGGACTCCGAGGAGACCATGCCCGCCCCTGAGTGGGGCAGTTTCCTGTCCATCGTAGATGGTGCTCTAAACCCCGTACCTGTGAGTGACCTTGATCAGGTAGTGCTCAAGGAGTTGATGGCCGAAAACAAGGGCCTTACCCTCCATGATTCCAAGAAGAGATCTGAGTACTCTTCGGTTACCACTACGAGTGGCGAGTGCCCCGATGAACCGGAGGCACCAGCAGTCTCTACTCCGCTGGCTGATGCTGACGACCGCCTGAGCGATATCGCCAGTGTTATACCCCCGGTTGACCCGGAGGTTGTGACGCTGAAGCACAGCGCTTTCCTAGCGCAGTTGCTCATGGAAGAGGTGGATCTCGGTGAGTCCACCCCCGATGGGTCTCATGACCACGCTGTGTTCTCTATGCGGGCCACTGATGGCCCTACAGGTCAGGTACCTGGCGCTAAACCCTCACCCAATAACATGCCCGTCTCTTGGTATGACGTGCAGGAACTCCAGCAGGTCCTGTGGGCTAAGGCTGAGGGTATCGAGCGACGGACCCGCCTGGACCTCCTCAAGAGGACCTGGAAAACCTCTATCTGGTCCGAGGAGGATGATGAAGAGATGACTCTTCCCGATCCTGAGACACCTCTGGTATACTCCCTCCACTATGCCCAGGAACGCCAGGACTGGGAGGATGAGTTGCCCCCCGAAACGGTGGGGCGTATAAAGAAACAGGATAGAGGGAAGAGTAACCTCCACGCTGAGGAGGATTTTTCCGAGAAACTGGAGAGCATGAATCTAGACCCCCGTCTCACTAAGCTCATCCACAACTATCAGGAGGTTTTCGGAGCATTGCCCCCACCCCTGTCTTGTAAGAAACTGGTCCAGATGGACCTCAAACTCAAACCAGAGTTTGAAGGGTCGGTAGTGAGGCGGCGTCCATACCCCGCCCCACAAGACCAAATCGACGAGATTGAACGCCAGATCAAGGAGTGTATAGATGCTGGCCTCGTCGAGGAGTATAAACACGGGGACTACCCCCGCCATTGTAGCCCTTGTTTTTTGGTTGCTAAACCTGGGTCCACTGCTATGCGCTTGGTCGTTGACTATGGGGAGGTCAAAAAAAAGACCCAGAACCACTCAGGGAGTATCCCCAACATGGAGAACACCCTGGAGAGAATCGCTAAGTGTCGATTCAAGACCAAGATGGATAAGCGCAGTGGCTTCTGGCAGGTAGACCTAACCCGAGCAGCCCAGGAACTGCTCGCCTTTGTAACCCCTAAGGGCCGTGTCTTCCGCTGGAAGGTCATGCCCTTTGGTGTCGCGAATGCCCCTGCTCTCTTTCAGGAGCTGATGAATAAAATCCTATATATCCTGAGACGCAGACCCCTTGTGCAGGAACTGGTTTCCCGCGGGGCTGAGATGGAGGCCCACATCGACGACGTGAGCCTGGGTACTAATACCCAGGAGGATCATATCCTCCTCCTACAAGAGTTTTTCACTGTCTGCCAGGAAAACCATCTCCGCATCAAACTCGAGAAATGTGAGTTCATGCGAGAGGAGATGGAGTACCTGGGGTTTGACGTGGGGTATGGCTGGTGGAAACCAGCTGCGTCTAAGATGCAGCCCCTACAGGACATGCAGATACGTGATGACCCTAAGAAGGGTCTACACGATGTGCGGAGTTTCATTGGCGCCTGCAATTCTTACCGACGCCATATCCACAATTTTACATATTCATCAGCCCCCCTGACTGACCTTATAAAGAAGACCAACCCTTGGCGATGGACCGACAAGGAGGAGGCCTGTTTCCAGGAGTTGAAGAGGAAAGTATCTTCCACCAACTGCCTGGGGGTACCCCGCCCTAAGGGCGAGATGATACTCGTCACGGATGCTAGTGACGTAGGGGGGGGTGGTACCCTATACCAGTGGCAGGAGCTTAACCCCTATGAGTTGTCTCACTGCCAGTTTCACACTTCAGGTCTGAACCGCGATGGGACCCTGAAGCATGACTATCCCGCCAATGAGTGGCGTCTGGTGCCTCTGGGGCACTGGAATTGGAAGTGGAATCAAGCACGTTCCAACTACAGCACCTACGACCAGGAACTCCTGGCTGGGATGCTCGTGCTCTCTTCCCAATCCCGTCTACTAGGTACTAACCCTATTGTATGGCTCTGTGACCAAGAGCCTTTGAAGACATTTCAGAAGGGCCCGCCTCCTGAAAAAGCGAAACTAAAACGATGGTGGACATACCTGAGTCAGTTCAGGTTGACCGTCCATCATATACCAGGTATAAAAAACGAGATGGCTGACTACATCTCGCGTAATAACTTCGACGCCCTCTTAGGTGAGAGCTCCGAAGCGATGGCCAAAGAGGCGTTCCAACGTATGGATGTCCAGCTGGACCTATCCATGCGTACAGCAGGTGTACTGGAGGGCTGGAGTCTGAGAGACTACCAGGCTCAGTACCAATGTGTACTCAGTACCCTCAGTGATGGCCTAGAGGCACGCCTGATAGATGGCGACCGCTGGTATAAAGATAACCAGTACCTATACTATGAGGACCGCATAGTTGTGCCTGAGGCACGACTAGACGGCTGTCTGCAGTGGGCACACCACAGTTCCGGGCACACAGGGTGCAACCGGTCTGCTGACTTCTTCAATGAACGTTTCTACTGCCCACTAACCCAGTCTGAACTACGTGCACGTTTGCAGTCCATAGTGGACTCCTGTGGCTGTCACGCCAGCAAACAGAGCGACTCACGTGACAGGGGACTGGTGTCCAGTCTCCCTATACCCTACTGTGCTAACTCCCTGTTGTACGCGGATTTCATCCACGGTCTGCCTAAATTTGGTGGCTATGACAGCTGTTTGGTGGTCACCTGTGGTCTCACCCGCTTCACACGTGCTTTCCCCTGCAACAAGAAGATCACAGGAGAGCACACTGTGAAGATTCTTGTGGAGGAGTGGTTTGAGCCCTATGGGGCACCTAAGGAGATCCACTCTGATGAGGATGTACGTATCCGGAGTGATACCGGATGGTACAAGCGAGTGCTGGACGCCCTGAACGTCCAGGTAACCACAGGTGTACCATACACGCACACGTCTAACCCTCTTTGCGAGAGACAGAACCGTGTGGTGGAGCAGAATCTGAGGATTCTGATGAAACAGGAGCGCACCAAAGATTGGGTACGCCTGTTTCCCTGGGCCGTCCTGGCCATGAACTCTCAAGAGAGTTCCTCTACCGGCTATACCCCCCACGAACTGTTCCATGGGGGGCGTCCTGCGTGGTTTTTCAAAACCCCTTTCCCAGAGGACTATAAGAGCCCAGTTGGGAACTGGCTGGAGCACCGGCAGGACCTGGCTATCTGGCCTAGAGCTAACCTGAAACGCGTTCGTGAACGCGAGCTAACCCGGCGTAACCGCACGAGACGCCCTGCCAGTTTCAAGGTAGGGGACCTGGTGCTTGTACACCACTCGCGATTGCCCACTTGGCCCCGCAACTGTTTGCAGGACCCCTACTTTGGGCCTTATCGTATTATAAGAGTTGATGGATCCAGGATCCATGTCAGGTGCAGCCCCCGTCTAGGTGGGGAGCTGTTGTGTGCTCCTAAGCAACTCAGACACTACCACTCCCCTGATGAACTATCGTGGGATGAGTGGCGTTTGCCTGACTGTGAGGTAGAACGTATCGACCTAGAGAACGCTGCCACCCCTGAGGAGGCAGACGAACTCGAGGAGATGACTGCCGAAGAGATGGCAGTCGATGGGTACTACGTGGTTGCAGGTATTGCACGCCACGAGTATAAACAGGGATGGAAGTTCCTGACCCTGTGGGATGGCTATGGGCTATCAGAAGCTACCTGGGAGCCCATGTCCGCCTTTATACAACCAGATGGGAGTATCAACCCCATCTTTCGTTCTTACCTCGTTGAGAACAACGAGGGTCAGTTGCTAACCCGCGCTGAGACCTTGTCCCAGCGTAAGAAGAGGAACTAACCTCTGAGTGCTGAACCTACCCCGGTTGTGCCCTGCAGTCCCATGCCTATGGTTGCCAGCGTGAGCCAGATGGCCGCTTATCAGGTCTTTTTGCGCTCAATGTTCACTTTAAGGTCCGTACTGGACCGCTGAAAGGCAGTTCGGGAGAAGAAGATACATAGAGTACTCTACACATGGCGCTTGGGCCTTATAGAATACTATACGTGCTGCCTGCGCTGCTTGGGGTGTGTGTGGTGTGAAAGGAGAAGAGGGGGTGTCGTGGTGGGTAAGAGGCAGGTGGTGGTTGTTATGATGGGTGGTGGTTGGTGGGGCCTGCCCCGTGGTCTTGTGATGCGGGTGGGCCCGTGAGTGGTAACACTTGGTGAGAAAGGGAGGACACTCGCATGTGTGGGGGGGGGGCCTGAGGTGTTCCTGGGGTCCGAGGGGCTGCACCTTGGGAGGCACACAGTGTGTGTCACTGTTTTGGAAAGAATCCTAGCCCTTTGGAGAGTGGCTATCTCTTCAGTGAACAGTGGGTGTGTTCATTGTTTCAGGGTTGGGGTGGGACCTGAAAAAATGTGAGGACTAAGACTTGCTGGGTCTTGCTTAATGAAAACCAAGAGGTCAAAGTACCAATCAGTACAAATCCAAAGGTAGATTTTGTAATGAAGGATTGATTGACAGTTGGTCAGTGAAAAACAGGCTTAATACTTGGGATTTGAGAGAGTGAGACGTAAAGACTGATGAATTTCAAGGGAATAATGAATATTGGGTGAGAACAATTGGTGCTGACTGGGTGTGGGTCCTAGGCCTCTGCCACAGGCCTGGGGAGGGTCACTCGTGGTGAATCACAACCTGCGTATGAGGAAGTGTGGCAGTGGCCGTTTGCTGTATGTCAGTGTGCTGGTGGTTGTGTGCTGTGTGTCAGTTTGTTGTGTGTGCCCAATAAAGCGGCTGAGTGTGTCTCAAGTGTGTGCGGTGTATGGTTCGTGACCGTGCTGGTGTCAGGTGGAAATTGTAGTAAACAATTGTGTTTTGTGTTCCCCTTGCTTTTGACATTGTTTCGAAAACCATGCTGTTTCACCCCTAGGGGAAAAGACAACAGGCCTCTAGCAATGACAAAAAACAGCAGGGCGCAAAGCCATTGGCATAGCTGACTGAAGTCAGGTACACTCGCAGTGCAGAGCTTAAACAAAGTAGTGTTCCGAAGATGGTGAACACTTTGAATCGGCAGAACACAGTCGCTGCCATTGAAAAGGGAAATAGAAGAAACCAAGGCAAAGGCGTTGCTGCGTGTCACCGCAAAAAGTGATAAAGGCGCCTTGGAGACGCCAACAGAGCGGAGGCGCGGGTTGCAATTTTCACATGTACTCGCGGACCTGGGCCAAACGAAAGGTGACTCGTGCATATATACCACTGGCATAGGCAGTTGGGGCTGCCAAAAGTGACATATAGGGCCTCAGGCCAAAGTCGAAAATTCAGATTCTCATCGAATCAGCAGTCATGCCAAGAGGGAATCAAACAAACCTGTTGAGCCGCCAAAACACAATCGTTGGCGGCTGCATAAGCATATACTCCCAATGTGGCTTCGCCTCACGAATGGCTTTGGCCAAAGGGAAAGTTGCATGCTCACTGTAGCAGGCACTCAGGCATGTAGGTGGGTGAAGGCTCAGGTTGGGCCTCCTTAAACTTTGGCTGTCCGCAATTTAAGCACTCTGTGCGGCGCTGGAAGTTTTGGTACGAACATGAGCATTGCCAGTCTCGCCAGGGTCCATTGATAATTTCCGTGACTCCTGGCCGTAGCAGGCTGCGGGGCTGAACAGCTCGTTCGGCGTAGAAAACTGGAGATGCAACCGCTGTCGCCGAGTTGTACGCACAGGCTGACACAGAGAAAGTTCGTTGGGGCTCTCGGGGGTCTCTCCTTGAAGAGCCAGTGGCGGCGGCGATGGATGAAAGTGGAGGAAAGTGGTCTGGGCTGGAGAAGTCGATATGGTCCAGACCTAGGTCGCAAAAATGGCGTCCCGTCGCTTGAAGCCTGAGAGAGGCGTCTTTGAATGGGCGAGCGCCGAGCCGTAATGGCAGACGGCGTCGAACTCTGCCTTGAATGCGGCGATGGCGTCGTTGGCGTGCCCGCGGACGGGTTTTGAAGCGCAGTGAACGGCATATTCGTTGAAGGAGGGCAGTAAAGCATACCACCAAGGACAGGATGAGAGTCGTCGTCGAAGTCGGCTCAGGAGTTTGGTCGAATGCTTGTGACGGGGCAGTTTGGCGTTGATCTTGGGGGCGTGGCTCTTCGTCGGGTTGGCTGTGGGCCGTCACTTCAAGAGTGCGACTGTTGGGCGAGGAAGTGCTGGTTGACGGTGAGCTTAGTGTGGTTGTTGTTGTACAGCGAGATGGACGGTCGCTTCTTGGACACACTGGTTGTCGAGGAGCTTGATCATAGTCAGCGGACTGGGCACACGGGACAGGGTCCGGCGTGCTGGCATTGTCGTCCAGGGCTGCACATGAAGAGGAGCGCTGGCGCTCAAGAACTTTGGGGCTTCGTGGAAAATCATCGATGCGGGCCAGAAGCTGCTGCAATTCGGCGTGCCGTGTTATCGCTTTCTTCAATTGCTCTGCTTGGCACTCAATGTACCGGTCGAGTGCGTGAGTAGGCAAAAGTGTCGAATGTCTGTAAAGGCTGCCGCAAAATCCTACAGCAGCGAAGGGGGTTGCCTCACCCTGGGGTGGGCGTGTGTCGAATTCTGCGGAGACATCCTGGCATGATCTTCGCAATAAAATTCCTCACAGAATCATCTGCAAAACCTCCATCTTTATTCATGATTCAATCATTTGATTGAATTTCTGACATTTGAGACACCGTGAAATGTGAAATTTATCATCTTCTCACGGTTGCATGACATTTTTACATTTGACCGACTGGTTGGTAGATACAAAAAGCACACTCTTTGCCGAAGACCTGATGGCCTAGTGGTAAGGCACCCGGAATGGCGCCGCAAGGTTGCTTGAGGGCTTCGGTTCGATCCCGACTCAGGCACTTTTTGTTTTGTAGAAATTGGCCAGGATATCTATTTACTGAGTTCTGCATTGCCCCCCCCGTGCTTGTATTTGAAGGTATCCCGGCACCCGCACAGTGTCGGCTGTGTGGCAGCCGGGGCCACAAGGAAGGGGATGACGATTGTTCCTTCGGCAGGAACATTGGTGGTTGCAATCTTAATATTTGGTTTTTTGCTACTGCCGACATGAACCATTGGTCAATCGCCCCTAACACTGGTCAACCAGTCGCCCATCCCCCCTTGCTTTTATAGCGAACCCCCTCCGACCCCCAACCGGCTTACTCACTCGCATTTATGGCACCCCCAAACGAATCCCACAGCCGAAATCGAGTCTTGCTGCCTGAATCGTGGCTACCAAAATCGAATTTGGGCTTCTGAAAGTCCTTTTGTGGCTGCCGACTTGGAGTTCTGGGTTCCGAAAAATACTTCTGGCTGCTGAGATTGCATCGAGTTCTGGCAGCCGATTTTACTTTTCTGCCGAAATAGCCTTCTGGCTGCCTTTTTTATGGTTTAATCCGGCGCGTGAGAACCACCCGAACAAACAGGATTCAGTGTTGGGGATATGAGCTGCGGGAAAGGGATCCATGCATACTTTGGTGCCCATCGAAGAGAAGGGGTTGCGCTGCAAATCCACTGACCCAATGGACGGATGGTGGCGGAGGCACGTGGCTGTAAAGCAGAGTACAACGGATGAACGGCAAACGCGCTGGCGTCAGCCTGCACAACGATGAGCTAGGCCCCTCATCTTTTGCCTCTGGTGGGATACGGATCTGTCCGTATTTTGTTGCATGGTATGCCCTGCATCTGAAGGCTGCATAAGCACCCCACCCACAGCTGCAAACACCTGTCTCCCGTGCGTGTTGAAGGTGTACATGTGCTTGGAGAATTTCACGATTTTCTTGCGCCAACAGGCTGTTGGCACCCGCGCCAAACTTGTTGGCGGAAGGGGAGAGGGGTAGGTTTCGTGCGCCAACAGCCACGCCCCCCCGCGCAGCGCCGCCTGAAGTATGGCCCGATAACCTGTAATCTCCATTGCCACTGTTTGACTTCCGAGTAGTGTTATCATGTACCCGAGCCAGCAAGCAAGCGTTGGCGAGGCGTGGGCGAGGCGGCGACTCCAATTCTGGCTTCGAAAGTTCCGAAACGGAATCCTGGCCAAACGCACCTCCGCTCTGCCCCAACCTGCCCCAACAATCCCCCCCTGCTCCTTGTTTGGAATTTTCCTGCCCTTAGATGCTCTTGGAGACTGCCCAGGCCAATTCGAGGATCACGGTCCTCGAAGTGGATACTGGAGGCTCTCCCCTCGGCAATTTATTGGCCCGGAAGCTGCAAGTTCAGGCATGCCCACTGCACGTCAGTGAGAGTACAACACTGGTGGGCGTCTGTGTCTCTCTTGTTGCCGACCGTGCAGCGCAGGGGGAGGGTGACGGGAGGTCAACGGAGCGGCAGGGGATTGATCAGTGCAGCTGCAGGGCTGCGGTTTCACATTTGCACACCAGCTGCCATTGGAAGGAAGTGGAGTGCAGTGGATTGTTGTGGGATGTTGGCAATCGGCGGTTGTTAAACGAATGCGATGGGCCAACACACCGCGATTGCAGGCCACTGGAGTGCATCCTGCTTTCTAGGGGGAGCAGCTGTTGGCAGACAGCGGTGGCTACTGGTGGATGGTGGGCGCATCAATAGTGGATGCTGCCCGTTGTGCTTGAGACCTGCGAGCCATTTCAGGTCGCCGTCGGGGCAAGTCGGCTGCAACCGACGTGACCGGTCCACTGTCGGCACCGCGCAGGCGACATCTTGTGATGAGACCAAGCTCACAAATCTGCGATTTCGGACAAATTTACTGACGGCTGCAGTAACAGTCGCGAGCAGTTGCGCATGTGGGCTGTCGCCCGCGTGCAGTGCATGCACGTTCCAGTGACATGCGTGGCGCCCAGGGCCCACCGCGATTTCTCTTTCCGCAGTTGACCCTGAACAAGCAGCGCAAGGTTAACCACTGGTCTGCCCTCACGGACAAATGCGTGGTCCTGAATCCGGCACCGCCGC
The DNA here is from genome assembly GCA_964036045.1 of Eutreptiella sp. 'Long Island Sound 2002'. Lineage (NCBI taxonomy): Eukaryota > Euglenozoa > Euglenophyceae > Eutreptiales > Eutreptiaceae > Eutreptiella > Eutreptiella sp. 'Long Island Sound 2002'. The sequence goes on from OZ038384.1 coordinate 86,298,318, forward strand.
CGGCCAAGTCAAGTATGTGTTTCTTTTCCCAATCAAATTGTACACATCTGCGTTCGCGCGCGAGCTGAAGCGGTTCCAATGCCAGGGTTTGTTTCTGACGGTAGCGGTGTTTCCGACAATAGTAGTTTGTTTTAGCTCAGATAAATTTTCAAGCACACAAGGTTAAGATTTTCTATGGGGCGGCTTTGGTGGACCAACCATTCTGAACAGGACATTGCGAACCGAAGGAAAGGGTGTGTTGAAGTGAAGCCAATAGTTAACCGGATGGGGTCTTTTTTTTCCCTCCCGTGTCCCCACTTTTCCGTCCGCAATATTTTCATCCGCGACTGTCTCGTCGGCGATATTTTCGTCCACGAGTTTCTCGTCCGAGACTCGTTCGTCCGCGAGTTGTGTCCATTCTGCTCAAGCAAGTGAAACGGCTCCGGAGGTTCTGAGGTATCGGAGGCATAACGATTAGAAGTATAAGTCGACACTGTTGCACCAGTCACCAGTCACCATGCAGACGATGGCAAAAAGAACTTCGCCGTCCATCATCCCTCATCCCACCACAGCCGGATGGGTGGAGCACCCGGCTCCCGCAGACATCGTCACCCCACCACTCTGGACCGATGACAGGGTAGCCCTGCAAGCCCTAGACAGCCACCCCGGACGAGGGTGGGATCGAACGGCCCGCGGTAGGTGGTAACCCCCAACCAAAGGAGGTGAAGTGAACGACCGCTGGTACACAAACTTATGTTCTGGCACTTGGGTATTCCCGTTTTCAATCAGATTGAGATTGTGGTTTGGATTGTGGTTTGGTTGGCCTTTCGCCATTTTCGCTAAGACTAAGTGTAGTATCTGTTCTTGTCGGCTGAATCTCCAGGTTGACCTCACTGGGCTGGTTGGTGACCGTGGGACACACCTGGTGTCCAGTATTTTGTTTTTTATGTGACGCGCATGTTGGTCAAGGTGGTTCGTGAGGTGAGGAGAAAGTGCGCGTACTTGTGGTCAGGATGGAATGTCAGCCCATTTACCATTGCAGCATGAATGCCCCTGTGGTGTCCGCGCCCATGCCGCCGCGAGAATTCACATGCAGTCATTCCCATGACTGTGAAGTTTGGGGAACGTTCGCTACCACGAATGACGCAGGACGTGCACCCCAGGGCCAGGCCCTTGCGGATCTTCAACTGTTGCCCATCGGTGGTGCGGTGCATCTCCAGTTCTGGGGGTGCCCCCGAGATAGCAGGGGATATGCAGCCCCAATCCACGCTCATTTGGGGTATGGGCCTGATGCGGCGCGGGATATACAGCCAATCCATGCCCATTTTTGGCATGGCCCCGACAGCCAAGAGACATGCAGCCACAACGCCCATCGTGGGTGTGGCTGGGCGACTACAGGGGATATGCAGCCACCATGATGCCATGTTGTGTGGATGCCGGATGTGAGTTGTGTTATGTGTCCATGTCAGTCCATGTCTGTCCTGAACATGTTGCCCATGTCTGCCGTCTGTGGGTCTTTTGCCTCAGTCCTGTTGCTTGCACTTCATCTTTCAGTGTTTTGGAGTGTCCCAGGTCCGTTCACATTAACCCAGTCACGCTTGCGAACGAAAGATCTTCTTCTTCAAGGGCAGGTCCCCCGCCCCCACCCCAGCGGGGTCCAACTGAGTTCCCTTCCCCAGTCCAAACAAAGCCTTAGCCGGCAAGCTTGGTCTTAGTCTAGTGACATTGTCACGTTGTCCAATTGACCTTATCTTTTTGACTTTCAAATAATAGCATCATATGTTTTCTGTGCATGTGGTTGCGTAGTCCGAGTCCGGACCCTCTTCGTGATGATGATGATGTTGTTGTTGTTGTTGTTGTTGTTGTTGTTGTTGTTGTTGTTGATGATGAATGAGAACTGGGAACTTTGTAATTGGAGCACCACCACCCGTGACCCCAACCAACACAAACGTGTCCACATCATACCATCCCTGGTCTGTGGGCCAAGGATGGTGGGGGGGGGGGTGGACCCTCCTCCTTGCAGGAAGGTAGGTATAAGGGAGGCTTGCAAGAAGGTCGATCCCAAGGAGTGAGTATGCAGGTTGGTGCTTCCTCACGCACACAGAAACACAGCGAGGCAGGCTATGGACGGCCTGTGGACAGAGGCGCGTGGACAGCAAAAACAGTCAAACAACCCCGGCAACAACCAGCACATCCTCAATACGCCAACTATTGGGCGCCGCTGACGCGCAAACGGCACACCACGCCACATTCAGCACAGCCCCAACACACCAACTACTGGGCTCCGCGAACGCGGAAACGACACCAGCAAGAGCACCGGCCGCAGCGGCTGACAGAAAGCAGCAACCCGATGCAACATGCGAAGGGAAGAACGGGTGACTGTCCAGGGCCCCGTAAAGGAACAACAACCAGACGGAATATCACACAGGGGGGCATCAAGGAGTGAGTATGCAGGTTGGTGCTTCTGGGTGTACGGTTTTGTCTACCTTTTTTGAGGAGGGAATCCTCCACGGGTGGATTGGTGGGTTGGTTGTCCGCCTGTTGGGTTGGAGGTGAAGCGGGCTGGTTGAAAAATTGCGAGAGATGGGGAACCCGCTCATGATGCCACCGTGATTTTGTCCCCATTTTGGAATTGCCCCACCTACTGGCATCATGACTTTTGGGGCTGGCACCTGGCATTTTTGCCTGCCCGTGGACACATTTCGATTTTCGACCAGGAGGGGGCAGAGGGTTCATCGGAAGGGTTTCTTTTTGTGGGTTGTGTTTTGCCGTGTTTGTTTTTGTTTTGGGTGAATTATGGTGCGGGGGATCCATCAATTTGATTGGTGTGGGTGGATTCCCCAGCCCCAATCCGCTTGCTGCGGACACTATGCAGGCGCGACGCGCTGACCCTGTGGTCCTGGCCCGCCGGTGTGGGGTTGTGGAAGTTAAAGATGGGCAGTGAACTGTCGCCAAAGGGGGGGGGGGAGTGGGGGGGGGGGGGGCTGCAGGTTTCAGTCGGGCTCGGCCGGGGAGCCGGCAGGGTGTGGAGGAGCGGTCGGGGGAGCAAACCAGTGGCGACTAGGTGGGCAGGTTCCATGTGGGCAGGGTAAAAACAGGGGGCAGTAAATGCCCAGTCTTGAGCACTAACGGGCTGTTGGGGCACGGGGGCGAGGTTGGCACAGTTTGCGCAAGAAGGGACTGCCGCGCGGCGGTGGCATCAATAAGCTGGTCGTGGTCGCAGTGGTCTATTGGATGTTAATGAGAGGCAATTTATTTGGTTCTTGGGGGGGGGGGGCTGCACCACGAGGTTGGAAGGGGAACCCCCACTGACTACGGGCAGAGGAGGAACATCATTTCGGCAATCCTGTCGGGCTAGGAGGGCAGGGGAGGGGAGTTGCCCCCCCCCCCCCTGACTCTAAAGCGGCACCCCTCTTAAGCCATTCCATTTACTGTTGCTTTCTTTCCCCTCCATCCCCCCCCCTGCCCCCCGTCGTGGCATCCACCAAATTTCTCGTCAATCTGCCCCTCTGTGAACCCCCGTAGAACAGTTGTTTGGTTGCAACTGCTAATTTTGATGCCTCGCCGCAGGTCACCCAGTCCCCCCCTTTTGGTAAGCCTGACTTCCCCACCTGTGCAGACGGCTCCAAACCACATGCACACATTTGGGTGTGCAAACACACACACACACTCACTCGCTCGCTCAAGTAAGAAAAAGTGCTTTTCCATTGCTTTGGGACATACTCTAGTTGTATTAGAGATGCACTGAGCATCCATGCATTTTTATCTTAGTATTGGTCCAGCCAAAAGTGGTGAGAACACATTTTGACCTATGGAACCAAACACCCAATCAGGATATGGAGTGGACCCCTTAATCCCCTTTCAATCAGAAGTAAAACATCTTTTCCTGAGTTGACTGAGCACTGACATACCTAAGGTAGAGCCTATGAATTTATCTATGTTTTTCCATGAATACTTATCTGCCCTAGTGGTATGCACCATAGGGGGTTAGGCACCTCTTCTTGAGAGGTCCTGGGTTCAATTCCTGGTCAGCCTAACTAAGTAGGAAGATCCCAACTAAGTAGGAAGATCCCATGTGACATGGCAGTGACCTCATCGCCACATACCATGCCACCTCAGCACATATGGGACCCAAAACAAAGAGTGCACATCTCCTAAGATGGCACTATGGAGAGAGAGTGATCCTGAGGCAGTTTTCTAACTCTTTTCCCAAAACATTTCAGCTATCTCTGTGAATATGCATTCATTTGTATCCTGAGTTGCAGTTTCTGTGAATATCTAATCATCTTTCACTGTTTACACTGCAGCCCTTCATGCTTTGATCCTGAATTACCTTCTCCTTGCATACTATTGGCTTGGGCTATCCTGGATTGAGTTGGCTTTACTGTATTTCAACAAACAAAAGCTTTTCATCATCCAAAACAAGCAGCAGGACACCCTACAGCAACAACAAGCAGCAGGAGAAGCAAAAACACAGTGCTGAAAACACTATAAACTTTTCTGGTAGCAAGAGGCAGCCTGTCTCTGTGCACCGGCAGCGACCCCGCGCCGTACAACCAGTGCTCCGAGCAGGCAAACATAAGCAGAAGGGTGGATTAAGATGGATCCAGGAAGAGTGGACGCCGAGGTGAAAACAGCGCCAGCGCCAGAGACACCGGCAAGGCCGGCGCCTGACGCTGTACCTTCGGTGGAGCCCTTACATGGGCCAATGGATACGGCGGAGGACTCCTTGGATGGCCTCCAGACGGCCTTTGGGGCCCTGTCGGTGAAGGAAATGGTCTCTCAGCCTCAGCCTGTGAAGAGGAAGAGAGGAAACGAGAGCGAGAAGGATGCTGGAGAAGGAGCAGACGAAGGAGAGGAGCAAGGGCAAGACCCGACGGATGTCCCAACCTTCGAAGGCGCACCAAGCGCTTCTGGCCTCCATGCATCACCCTCTCCCATAACCACCACACTCCCAGCCGCCGCTACATCCACTTCCACAACCAACCAGCCTATGGCAGAGGGCACAGGCTTTACTGGCATGCCTCACTACCCCGCCTATGGCATGGGCCCACCTACCACTGCGCTCCTTGAGGCAACTACTGCCAGTGAGCCGGTGGCTTCCAGCTCTGCGCCGCGTTGGTATGCGGCTGACCATCCCCATCCACTCCACGCCACGGGAACCTACATGGAAGTTCCTGGGTATGCTCCTGGGTGTACACCTGGGTATGCACCCCTGAGTGGGTTGAGGAGAGGACCAGAGTCTCTGGGAGGCAGGAGTAGAGGATCGGGAAGATCCTCCAACAGGTCCCTGACGCGGTCGGAGATCAACGAGGTGCTCCAAGGAGCCACTTCGAAAATCGTGAGCGACCTCACGCAAGAGATCAGGGAGAAACTACAGCCCCTGATGATCCCGTCCCATGCGTCACCTACGACAGTGGGGATGTCACCCCACCGAGTACAGGCTAACCACCTGGCGGCAGGGTTGACGAATACCCTGGGGAGCCTGAGGAGCCGACCGATGCCGACTCCTGCAGCAGTACCAAGAAGCCCATTCGTCCCGAGGACAGCCCAGCCGCCCTACAGTCACGTGACGAACTCGACGAGGGCCGAGCTGGACCAGCTGGGGCTGACAGCCCTAAGGGCTATGGTGGACGTGGAGCCTTATGGCTCCAGTGATCTAGGCGGAGACCCCTCCGATGATGGGCCGCCTTCGATGACTTCTTCTTCGCCATCGGATGACGAAGACCCTGAGGACCCCGAGGACTCCAAGGGTAAGAAGAAGAAGAAGAAGAAGAAGAAGACCCGACGCCCTGAAGGACGCCGAGCTCAGGAGGCGAAGGCTATTGCCACCTCCAAGATAGTGGTGAACCTGCCTGAATTCACAGGCAAGGACCTCAGCGAGTTCGCTGAGAACTTTGGGCGGTTCCTACGACTGACCGGCCAAACCCACGCGAGTGGGCGAGTGAAGTGCGACCTGCTCCTGCAGTGCTGCAAGACGAAGTACCTGGAGAAGCAGGTCAGGCAGATCGTCACCAACTCCGCCACCTTTGCCGACGTGTTGGTTGCCCTGGAGAGGCAGTACCCAACCTACGAGACCGACCTCTCCATCAGGGCCGAGATCCAGAACCTGCCCGTCCTGCCCAACAACCCCAAACCCGGCAGGGTCTCCGAGCTGTTGGCGGACCTGGACCACTGGGCTGGACGACTGACGCCCGGTTCCTACAGCAGCGACGACCTGCTGTTTTGGTTGTGCTCCAAGCTCCCCCGTGAGCTATGGGACGAGTGCCGTCTGACGGCTGAGCGCAAGGCTAGATCCCTCCGCTACGAGGATCTATGCGTGCTGCTCCTGGAGATGGCGCTGGAGAAGGAGAGCGACCAACACCTGAACCACTACCGTCCTGGTGGTGGAGGTTCTGGAGGCAAAGGGTACCAAGGGTCCCGACCTGGGCAGGGGACTACCCCCAAACACGCCCGAGCCCGCCTAATGGAGAACGTGAAGAAGCTATTCTGGTGTGATGCCAGAGATGAACAGGGCCACCTGCAGCATGCCTCCGACTGCGAGCAGCGAGACTGCTTTGTTGTCCAGGGGAAGCAGCAGGAAAAGATCACCGGCGCCAAGGTGAAGATGCCGGATCATTACCGCTGCACCATCACGTGTGCATTCTGCGGTAAGCGGAAGCACTATGAGGACGAGTGCTACCATAAGCAACGCCTATCGGCGAAGCTTAAGGGGGAAGATCCTGGCAAAAGCTCAGGCAAAGGTGGAGGCAAGGCCAAAGGCAACGACTCCGGCAAGGGCAAGTCGAAAGGATGTGGTCAAGGTGGTCAAGACAAGGGTCAAGGCGGACGAGGAGGAGGCGCTAATCGCCAGAACGACAACAAGAACAAGGACAAGAACGGAGGTAACCCCAACCCTAATCCAGGGGGGAACTCCGAGCCCTCTGGAGGGCAGTCTGGACCTACCACACGCTCACAGACGCAGGCCCAGCAAGAACAAGGAGCCAAGCGTGAGCATGAAGGTGGTGACGACGGCAACGCCAAGAAGAGAAGCCGTTTCATGAGGATGGCCCGCAAATTGCGGAACAAGGGGTTCGAGGTGACCTGTCCCGCGGAGTTCTGACGGGGACGCTCTGGTGGCACCCAAAACCTAGTGTTTTGGGTACGTATCCGACTAGGGGGACGTGAATACCTGGGGGTACTGGATACTGGAGCCACAATATCGATAGTGGCCAAGAAAACTTTACCTTGTGGGAGCCTGAAGAACACCATGACCACCGCCGCTATACGGATGGGGGATGGACATGTGGTGCACAGCTGCGGGGACTGCGAAGTGGAGGTACCTATGGGCTCCAAGACTATCGCCCATCGGTTCTATGTGATGGACACTGATGCCTTCGACTTTGTACTGGGTACTGACTTCTTCGTGCAGCACTCCCAGATACAATCCCTGACGCTGCAAGCGCCCTACCTCCTGTACGTGGACCACGGCAGTGGCAGAGAGTCTGTGCCACTGGAGCAGTCGGAACATACCTCGAGTTACCTGAGACTATTGAAGGAGGAGCCCTCGAACATGATGGCGGCCTCCAAAACTGAGGACTATCAACTATTGGGGGAAGTCCTAGACCAAGGTCTGAAGGAGTTGGGTTACTCTCGAGAAGACCTAAGTGTGGAACTGTTCGCCAGCGACAAGCAGCATGTACTGGACCTATACTGCAGCAAGGGGAAGAACTGCAGCTACAAATTTTACTGGCCCTCTTTCGGGATGGCCTACGGGAACCCCAGATTCAGTGAACTGGGGAAGGTGCTGACCAAGGTGGCCTTGGAACGTTCCCGTATGGTCCTGTGTTCCCCCGATTGGGGAGCCCATGGGGGCAACGAGTACTGGCGAACCCTCCTTGACAAGCTGACTATCAGCTCTGTGCGGTTACCTGATGAGGCCATCTACGTGCCTCTGGGACGCAAGACGCCCATTGGGAAGCCCGGATGGGGGAGTATGCTCAGCGTGGTGGACGGAAGTCTTACCACCATCCCCTGGGAAGATCTGGACCCTACTCTGGTCCAGGCTATACAACGAGAAAGCGATGGACTCGCCTTGGGTGACTTGAAGGATCGCCTACGACCTCAAGATGCTGTTGAAACTACACCCGGAGGAGATGAGTACGTCGTGACTGACACCAACGCCCCCAACTCTCCCTGTCATGTACCTGTCCCTGATGGAGTCTCTGAGTGTGGACTATCTGAGCTACCTAGCTCTATCCACTCAGACGACGAAACTGAGCACGACGCCTTCTTCGTGCAGACTGCGGTGGAAGAAGTGGAGAACGCCGGGTACGTCGCCCCACTAAAACCCCTACTCTCCATGAGGGTGGAAGACCCCGTGGATGAAGAGCTGGACCCTCGATCCAGGCTCAGGGAGTATGTGGATTCCAAGAGGAAGTTGGTGGCGAAAAAGCTATGCTACGCGAAACCTACCCGCAGCTCATGGCCACTGAAGCAAGGACGGATGGGAGACCTATCCCAACTGAAGGAGGACCTCGAACAGAAGATCACCACCTGGCAAAGGGAGGTAGATCTCAAGCTCATGAAGAGCGTATGGGGTGCCCATGTGAGGACCCCAGAGGAGGACGACCTCTCGGAGGAATGTGTATGTGAACCCCCTAAAGCGTGCCTATGTTGCCATCGTCCACCGGAGATGGTTGAGCAAGACCTTCTGTATGCCTACCAAGGGCTGAAGGATGCTACCGCGGGCGAAGAGTCGGTGGAGGACCACCTCCCGACGTCTATTCAAGGGGCAAGCAACTTACACTCCGACGAGGACATGGAGGACAAGATCAAGGTACTGGACCCGCGGGTACAAAAGCTGATAAGGACCTATCTGGAGGTGTTCGGAGAACTACCCCCTCCAGCCTCATGCGACAAGCTGGTACAGATGGACCTCAAGCTGAAACCCGAGTTCGTGGGTCACAAGATCCGGAGGAGACCCTATCCAGCTCCTAAAGAGCAGGCCGACGAGATTGAGCGACAGATACAAGAATGTATCGACGCTGGCCTAGTCCTGGAGTACAAGGATGGGGACTACCCCCTACACTGCAGCCCCTGTTTCCTGGTGGCTAAACCTGGGTCTACAGCCAAACGGCTGGTAGTGGACTATGGAGAGCTGAACAAGAAGACGCTGAACCACTCAGGGTCCATTCCCAATATGGAGTCTACCCTGGAGAAGATAGCCTCCTGTCGCTACAAGACCAAGATGGACAAGCGAAGTGGATTCTGGCAAGTGGACCTGACGCCCAACGCGCAGGAACTACTGGCCTTCATCACCCCTCAGGGGAGGGTATTCAAGTCGAAGGTCATGCCATTCGGCGTGGCTAACGCCCCCGCTCTGTTCCAAGAGCTGATGAACAAGATCTTGTCCATCCTACGAAGGAGACCTAAGGTGCAGGAGCTCATATCCCGTGGGGCCCAGATGGAGGCTCACATCGACGATGTATGCCTCGGGACCAATACCCAGGAGGATCACCTAATCCTCTTGGGTGAGTTCTTTGCGGTCTGCCAGGAGAACCACACACGACTCAAGCTGGAGAAGTGTGAGTTCATGCAGGAGACCATGCAGTACCTGGGGTTTGACGTTGGCTATGGGTGGTGGACCCCAGCGGCCTCTAAGGCCAAACCCCTGATGGATGCCAAGGTACGACACGAAGACCCCAAGAAAGGACTTCATGATGTACGCAGTTTCATTGGGGCGTGCAACTTCTATCGCCGCCACATCAAAAACTTCACCTACACCAGCGCGGTACTGACTGACTTGATCAAGAAGAGTACTACTTGGCGCTGGGGCCCACAAGAGCAACAAGCGTTTGACGAGCTCAAAGACAAGGTAGCCAACGCTAAGTGCTTGGGCGTGCCTAGGGCACAAGGGGAGATTATCCTGGTGACCGACGCCAGCAATGTGGGCGGTGGTGGAACGTTGTTCCAATGGCAAGCACTAGAGAAGGAGGAGTTCGACTCGGCCATTTCCCAATGGGGGACGGAAGGTCTCAACCGAGATGGAACCCTCAAGCACAGCTACCCTGACGACAAGTGGGTCCTAGTACCTCTAGGCCACTGGAACTGGAGGTGGAACCAGGCCAGAGGGAACTACTCCACCTATGAGCAGGAACTGCTCGCGGGTATGCTGGTGCTATCCTCACAAGCACGACTGTTGGGGAGTAACCCTGTGGTCTGGCTATGCGACCAAGAACCGGTCCGCAGTTTCCAGAAGGGCCCCCCACCTGAGAAGGCCAAGCTACGTCGCTGGTGGACCTACCTCAGTCAACTACGGCTGACGGTACACCATATCCAGGGGGTGAAGAACGAGTGTGCCGACTACATCAGCCGCAACAACTTCGACGCCCTGATTGGTGCCCGGTCTGAAGCGCTGGCTAAGGAAGCGTTCAGCCGTATGGACGTACACCTGGACCTGAACATGACCATGATACGCCCCCTGGATGGACTCCAACAATCGGAGTACCTACAGGAGTTTGGGGATATCTACCGGCGCCTGGAGAAACGCCTTGAAGCCCTCCTGGTCAACCAAGACCAGTGGAAGCGGGACAAGAGCTACCTCTGGCACGAGGACCGCATCGTGGTGCCTAGTGACCGAGTCCCAGCGCTGCTGAAGTGGACCCATGAGTCCAGTGGTCATGTGGGTGCTGACCGTACCCTGAGGCTGTTCAAGCAGTGGTTCCACACTACGTGGACTGACGACCAGCTGCGGAAGATGCTCCTGCCTATCGTGGACAAGTGCCCGTGCAGGTCCTGTAAACCAGGGGATATCAGGGACAGAGGTCTCTACTCGACCCTGCCCATCCCTCACTGTGCTAACAGTGTTCTATACGTGGACTACACGGAGATGCCGAAGTTCGGGGGCTATGACTTCGCCCTCGTGGTAACCTGTGGGTTGACCAGGTTTACCAGGGTGTTCCCATGTACCAAGCACATTACCGGAGAGGAGACTATCAAGATACTCCTGGAGGAGTGGTTTTGTGTCTATGGGGCGCCCAAGGAGATCAACTCCGATGAGGACGTACGAGTACGCTCAGATACTGGCTGGTACAAGAGGGTCCTGAGGTCCCTCAATGTCCAGGTGTCTACGGGGATTCCCTACTCTCACACGAGCAACCCCCTATGTGAGCGACAGATTCGTGTCCTGAAGGAGAATGTCAGGATATGGTGCAAAACTGAACGCACCAGAGACTGGGTGAGACTACTCCCCGTCATATCCTTGATGATGAACTCCCAAGAGAGTTCAGCTACTGGCTACTCGCCACATGAGCTATTCATGGGGCGCCCGGCATGGTTCCTACATGCCCCCTATCCAGAGGACACCCATTCTTCTGTGGGTGAATGGGTCCAAGAGCAACAAGCGAAGGTGGACAAGGCCAAGGCTATGCTCCAGAGAGTGAGGGAGCGTCAGTGGAACAAGAAGAACAAGCACCGTGTACCGGCCACCTACCAAGAAGGGGACTGGGTGCTGGTGCACCACAGTCGACTACCCGCCTGGCCACGCTCTACCAGCGATGACCCATACTTCGGGCCGTACAAGATCCTATCTGTGGATGGGCACCGTATCACCGTGCGGTGTTCTCCCCGGCTAGGGGGGACCCTGGTGTGCGCCGCTCAACACCTGAAGCGCTACCATGATCCTGAAGACCTCTGTGGGGAGGAGTGGGAGCTGAACGACGAGGAAATCGCCGCTCTGGACCTACAAGGGGCTGCCAGCCCTATGGAGGTTGAAGGTGAACTCCCCGACATGAATGCCGAGGAGATGGCTAAGGAGGGCTTCTACCTGGTGAAGTCTGTCCTACGCCACCGCTATCGCCAGGGTTGGCGCTTCCTCACCCTCTGGGAAGGGTTTGGAGTCGAAGAGGCCACCTGGGAGCCCTTCTCTGCATTTGTTCTACCTGAGGGACGCCTAAACTCAGTTCTGGTTGACTACTTGTCCCAGAACAACCTTGGTGAGTTGTTGAGGCTCGCCGAGACGCTTGCCTCCAAGAATAAAGCTAGAGACTGAACCTTACCCTTACCTGCCAAAGCGTATGTGTGAGTGTGCTAGGCCTAAGGTCCTGAGAGCAAGCCGCAGAAGTGGTGTCCTAATTATACCCAAGTCTGCGCCCTTGCTGAACCTGGAGGGTTGGCTTATTGATGCCACGGGGTACGCCCCGGGTCTCCCCTCCCCTATGCGCCCAATTTCTGTGCTGGCGCAAAACCTTGGGGGAATACCCAGAGTGTTAATCCAGGTATTGTTTTCCCTACCTACCTGTCTACTAAAGGGAGGGGTGGCCAAAAGCTATGAAGGCATGCAAAACGCCTGTTTGCTATGTGGCCAAAAACACTAACCTAACCCACTGTCACAGCCCACCAACCCAGCTAAAATTGCAGGAAAAGGGTGGGACAGTGACACGCCCCCTACAGGTCCTACACACCCTACAGTGGCACCATCCTGGTGGGCGAGCGCTGGGCAACTGGCTCTAGCCCCCACGCAGGACTACCACTCCTACACGCACACTCTACTTGGCGTTGCGAAGAGGAAGTTCTCGAGGGTCCTAGCGACCCACCTGTGAAGTGACAAGAGAACACAGCGCTGCTAAGCAACTGTGGCCTCACAGGGGACGCCACAACGCGTTTCCCCTGCAAGGGCTTGGAGGGAAGGAGTGCTCGCGTGTGCAAGGCGCAGATGTCGATGAAGTCGGACTCCCTGCTCTGCCACAGGCGGAGCGGAGTTACTTGTTTGTGTGATCTGCGCCCCTGTTTAGCAGGGCATAAAAAAAATGCTGCTGCACCACTCACCCTACCTGCCCACCTGTAAAACAAAGGCAAATGAAAGGGCGTTTGCGGCGGAGGAACCAAGGCACACTCCAGGTATTATACCCTTCTCAGTGTGCCCTATAATACGCTGTCCGCAAACACGCTGCATGGAGCAGCTACCCTTATCAAGCAAGCAAGCGTTAAGGGACTCCTCAGGTTCTCTTAAAGAACGTACCGAGGAGCCCCTGGGTAGCCTAAACAAGGTTTACCGTGCGCACTTCGCGTGGCCTACCCTTTAATGCGTGTGTGCATGCACGACTATGCACAATCACGTTGGGCAAACCTGCCCATCTCCAGAACAATCTTAACTCCACCAGGGGGTGGCCCCGCCTGGGCGTACCTACCTTACCTACCGCTGGGAAGTGAAGCAAGGAGAGAAAACAAAAGGGGCGCACGCGAAGAACGTTGCTATGCACTTGTGTGTATGACTAATCACCCTGATCTGACCGCTAATCATCTGCAATCTTTCTGATCAATCCCTCTACCGCGTCCTATCGTGGTTATCGTTGTTAACGCTGCTACACGACTCGTTCACGGAGACACGAGACGAGCAATGTGTATGCGGCATGCAAGACGAGCATACCTGTAGTTTATACCTGATTCATTGAAGTCTTTTCAATTGATTTTCGAATTCTTGAATTTTTGAAGCTTCTATTAGTGTGCGTGGAATCTGTATGTTTGTTTATTAATGTGTGTCTCGTCATTTTCAAGACTACGTGATACATACGTTTATAATTCCATTATTTTTCCATTTTCCGGCGCTTCGCTAGGAGCCGCTCCTGCGCGCCGCCATTTTGTACGTATGAATATCTGGATTTAAAAAATCCAGAGATGACTATAATTTCTATAAAAATGTGCTGAAGATGCACAATTGGATTCTGCTCAGGTGTGTCGTTTCAGAAAAATTCTGCGCCGTCATTTGACGGATTTTGGTGTCGTCGCTTCGTTTTTGCGTGGATTCGTCCATAATTCTCCCATTCCTGCCTCTGCAGATACCCACGCGCAGCCTCGCTGAGTAGGCCGTGTTCGGGCCGAAACGCAGGTGCCTGGAGAGACTGAGCAGAACCAAGACCCCACCAAGGGGCAAATTAATTTCTTTTCGACTCCCTACGCCCTAAGACAGGTCACAGGTCGCCAGCAGGTTTACGAGAACCCATGCGAGTGTGTATAATGTGTCTTGCGTTTGGGTTGTGTCGACGCTGCGTCTTGGAGGAAGGGATGCATATGCACATGTTTGGCATGCTCCCAATCTAACCCAACCAAGCCACAGGAGCCCCGGCAGCGCCAAGAGCGCTGAGTCTTCTGTAGGAAACTGTACAATCAGAGCAGCAAAAGGACGCCAGCCATGGTGAGCGCCCATTTTTCAGTGTGAGGGAGACTGTAGGTATTTTAAAGTAGATGTGGAAACCAAGGAAAGGCCAAGAACAATTCCCTTTTTCCTAAAATGCGACAGTGGTGGCCACCACAGCACAAGGGGGGAGTAAGAAAAAGTGCTTTTCCATTGCTTTGGGACATACTCTAGTTGTATTAGAGATGCACTGAGCATCCATGCATTTTTATCTTAGTATTGGTCCAGCCAAAAGTGGTGAGAACACATTTTGACCTATGGAACCAAACACCCAATCAGGATATGGAGTGGACCCCTTAATCCCCTTTCAATCAGAAGTAAAACATCTTTTCCTGAGTTGACTGAGCACTGACATACCTAAGGTAGAGCCTATGAATTTATCTATGTTTTTCCATGAATACTTATCTGCCCTAGTGGTATGCACCATAGGGGGTTAGGCACCTCTTTTTGAGAGGTCCTGGGTTCAATTCCTGGTCAGCCTAACTAAGTAGGAAGATCCCAACTAAGTAGGAAGATCCCATGTGACATGGCAGTGACCTCATCGCCACATACCATGCCACCTCAGCACATATGGGACCCAAAACAAAGAGTGCACATCTCCTAAGATGGCACTATGGAGAGAGAGTGATCCTGAGGCAGTTTTCTAACTCTTTTCCCAAAACATTTCAGCTATCTCTGTGAATATGCATTCATTTGTATCCTGAGTTGCAGTTTCTGTGAATATCTAATCATCTTTCACTGTTTACACTGCAGCCCTTCATGCTTTGATCCTGAATTACCTTCTCCTTGCATACTATTGGCTTGGGCTATCCTGGATTGAGTTGGCTTTACTGTATTTCAACAAACAAAAGCTTTTCATCATCCAAAACCAGCAGCAGGACACCCTACAGCAACAACAAGCAGCAGGAGAAGCAAAAACACAGTGCTGAAAACACTATAAACCTTTCTGCTCACACACACACACACACACACACACGCACACCCACACCCACACCCACACCCACACCCACACCCACACCCACACCCACACCCACACCCACACACACACACACACACACAAACACACACACACACACACACACAACTGGGGGTGGCGGGGGGCAGTCCAATGGCAGTTGTTGTCTGTGGACTGTCCTGTTCGTTCCTGCCATTTCCCGTCAGTCCGGCCCGAGCAGGCTCGCGGCGCCAGTGGGGCAGCCCTCCTCGTTCAATGGCCGGATGTATGCGGAAAAACAGTCGAGCCTACGTACTCGTACCAGTAACTGTACAACAGCACAGTGTTCACGGCAAAGTTACAAGTTCCACCTCTTACTCTTCGTGCTTGTTATGCTAATTACAAAAATTATCCAAATCCGCACTCGAAAGAAAGTCAACCGTAAACGATAACGTCGCCAATGTATTCAGGAATGGTCATAAACCAAACAGAGATCGTAGTGCGAAAATCAATTCACTTTCCTTCGTCACCAGATCGTTCAGGTCAGACTCAGGCCCCCACCGTATCCTCACGATGTCATCAGTGGTAGAATTACAGCATGTCCCACCACGCTTCCACCCCGCCACGCGATGAACCTGCGACGCCCGAGCTGCGAGAACAGACGCCCCCACCTCCGATGACCCCCAGCGACGCCTTTGCGACTGACGAGCTGCGGGAACAAGCGTTTCAATCGTGGGTCGAGACTCAACGTAACTCTCCAGATGTAACGGCAGAAGTTCAAGAACAAGAACCCGAGGCAGCACCGGCACCCAAATCCGAGCCGCAAGAGCCTGCAAAGAGTGATCCGCAGAATCAGGACCCCATCGACTTGACCGTTGATGAGCCTGGAACGAATTTGTCGCAGGAAGCGGAAGTGGACTCCATCGATCAGCTGCCGGACCCGAATTACTCGCCATACTCTCCGCCGCCCACGTCGGATACACATGCTGGAGACACACCAATCACACAAACCGGAGAGCAAGGGCCCGACACAGAATGGACCGGTGATGACGCGGAGGACAAATGGAACGAAGAATGGGAAGAATGGAATGACGAAGAATGGACGGGAGAATGGTCGGAAGAAGGTTGGACTGGCGGCGAAGATGCAGAATGGAATGACGATGATTGGGTTCAGGTGGACACGACGGCTGAGTGGTGGTATGATACCGAACCTCGGGACAGAAACCAGGACCACGCATGGTATGATCCGGACCCATCCATGAGGACTGACGACGAGTCTCACAGAAGCGCAGACGACCTCTCGCAAAGACGCAGCCCCGTGACGCGAGACGAAGAACCTCCGCACACCAGGCGAATGGATGATCATCACAGGGGTCGCACCCCCGGGCCGCGAAATGAAGAATCCCCGTATGCAAGGCGCATGAGTACCAACCCGTCGAGCCGTAGCCCCAGGTTGCAAGATGAAGAATCCCCACCCGCAAGGCGAATGGAAGATGATCCGTTGGTCCTGCGTGTGAATAACATTTCGAGCGATAACGTCGAAGAGATCTCCAACGATTTGGCGCGGTGGCTGCGAGCCCCTCTGGAGAGGTCGGCGTGGCGTGCGGCCGGGGAGCAAGGATATTGGATGCTGAACGTGCAGCGCCACGTGTGGCGGCAGGCCAACCCTACGAACACCTATCAATTGACCCGAAGGCTGCAAGAAGGATCCTACATCGTCCGCTGCCGACATGCCGACAGTACGCCGCCTTTTGATGCATGTATCCTGCCACTTCCCCATGTCCTCGCTGAAACCCACATCCGCATGAGAAACAGACCACAACACACGAACCAATGCAAGGAAAACGGAGAATTAGGTAAATACGAGCTTCACTCTAGGCATTGAATGCTTTTACATATTATGAATGAATCAAGGAAGAACAAATCCAAGATGATCATCAATGAATGAATCCAAAACAAACAGAGCAAAAGTCCTTGCTCCTTACATCATGCTCCCTATTACTCCCGCTTCCCTCAAAAAGTCCTACTAATCCCGCAGCATAAAAAACCAGCTACACTCCAGGCATGAGATGATTTCACATCGCACAAAAGAATTAACGAAGGACGAAAGCAAAGGTCCCTGCCCTGAGATCCCTACTCTTGCTTCTCATAACTTCAGCTCCTTTAAAAAAATTAATAATAATAATAATAAGAGAGAAGAAAGCAAATGACGATACACACAATCAATATCCAAACATTCCAACCCCGAGCCAGCCGTTCACTCATAATCAGGAAATCGAGCTGACAAACAAACAACATAACTAGACCTCGGAAGGAAGGCAAAAACCAGCCAAGATAACACATAACTCAGAACAGACTCAGCATCCAAACCCAAACCCTAACCCTTAACCCTAACCCCATCACAATCACGCCAATCTCTACTCTCACAGGAAGCGGTTGAAAACACCACGATACTCTGGACTTCCCACATCAGTAAACGAATCGAGATCCAAACCCTGAAGCAACAAGACCAGATGATTCCAAGCCTGTCAAATCACCTCCCCAACAGAACCAATTCCCTCATCCACTAGAACCAGCTGACAGCGTGCATGCCCCTCTCACCTTCTAAACCCTGAATCCGAACTCCGAACCGGTAAAGTACGCAGACCTGCAAAATGTGCATACATGCAAAGCTCGGTGCCCAATCCATACCTGAACCAACAAATCAAGAATTCAAACCATCAAAAGAATGGATTACGGTGAGGGTCAAGGTTATGGTTGGGGCTAGGGTCAGGGCTAGGACGACGAGGTCTCCGATCTTGTCATCCGGTTCCGTGGCGACGAATTCTCTAATCTGGGCGATCATGTCTTTGACTGTGAGCCACAAATACTCAGGGTAGTCTGTTTCCAACAATTCAATGTCTGGTCGGGGAATAGATGATCTCATCAACAAAGGGAACATGCCGAAGCTTGATACCAGATTCTTTGTCGGAGGGACATCGGCAACGTCTACTCGAGAGGGCCAGTGGGTGACGAGAGCACGGAGGTTGGGAGAGTGCCCGCCGATTCGGTGGAAGTAGCCCAGGTTGGCAGGGGCAATGGCTGCTCTCTGGAGAGCTGGTGATAGGTTGGCGAAGTCTTCGGCTTGCATTCTTTGGTGAATTGGAAAAGGCAGAGCTGTGTATACGGTAATGCTGGGAGGGTATTAGGCTTCACCGTCTTTCTCTTCTTCATGTGCGGGTGTTCGTGCTCATGTCCTCTGCCGACGGGCATTGATTTCACTTTTCCTTGATGTCAGCCACTGTCGTGCTAATCTGAAGGATGGTAGCCCTGACCTTGACTGATACCTTAACCCTAACCTTAACGTCGAACCACATTCAAATCACGGCAGTCCGAGAGACCTTCGAGAGACTGGCAACGGAAAGCAAAAAGGCCCTCATGCAGATTATCGAAGGAGAATGGAACTGCCCCAAGAATTGCCCATTCAACGACACCTGTTGGTGGGTCACAATATGGAGCGCCATGTACGCAGCATGGGCAACAAAGAATGGCCACAACCCCCCATGGTATCCAAAATTCAAAGCAAGCAAACTAGTTCACCAAGCAATGTTAGACCACTCCCTCAGAGCCACAGTTTCGGTCACAAAAATGGCCCTGAAACCAGGCGTGGACACCGCCACTTTCTGCCGGTTCAACACTGAAAAAGACTCCCCTGATCAGTTTTCGGACAACAGAACTCGCTCACCATCACGAACCCCCCCACCGAAAAGACCCGCATCGAATTGGTTGCCGCCACCCATCCCGACAGACGGCCTGCAACTGATGGGTCACTATCCAAGGCTGGACAGCTCCTTCTAGTACAATTCACTCCACACCCAAGCCCCTCGTAACGAGCACCCAAAGAATCCGAGTGTATCAGCCAGCTCACTAAAAAGGCCATCTCAATTGTTGCATCAAACAGACCCCTATGCGCAGTATGAAGATCTCGTACAGCAAGTGGTCGATAACTGTAGCAACCTGGAAGATGCCGATTGCCAACTCGCAGCCAGACAACTCTTCATGAGACTCCAGCGCATCAAAGCAGCAGCAAAAGTCCAGTACTTTTTTCTGAAAGTCCACCAGAGCAGACATATTGGCACGTTGCTCAAAGCGCACATGTGCGCCCTCGCTGCAGACATGCCGGCCGTGTCCCAAGCCCTCCATGACTGGCTAAGATACATGCGATCAAACGGCACGCAGGGAGCCCCACACACAGAAAAGGAGATGGGAGAACTGAAGACCATGTGGCAATCCATCCCGAAAGGAGCGGACTGGGCCATCTCGGCCACCACTCTATCATTCTCTCTTCATTCCGAAGAAAGTGCCCGTCTCCAACTCATCTCGGTACAAAACGCCGCGCAATGGTGGAACGCGGTCATTCGGAATCTTGCGGTCACCCCAGACCCAGATGACTTCACCATCATCAGAGAGGAACTGGAGTCTCTGGGAGCCAAATCTTCCACCAAGACCCCCGACTGGATCAACCAATGGGTAGGAGCAGAGGAAGATGACCCTCCCACGTCCGTGCAAACCCCTACTGCATCAGGGCAAAGCAGCATCCATAACTACCAGACACAGAACGCCGCACCGTATGCTAACCCCCACCCACAAACTTCCCACAACCACCCACAACCAACACTCCCACCAAACCAGTCGCCGTATCAAAGAGCTCAAGAACACAGAACCACCCTCTTGCCATTCCCCCCGCCTCAGACAGCCCCAGCACAGAACAAGAGAGGAGGTCTTGCACAAGGCCCGAAGCTCACACTGATGCTCACTGCGACGAAAGATTTGCCGTTCAAGAACCTGGAAGAGGCTATCCAGCAGCGATTCGGCTCGAACACGGGTCTGTCGCGTGGCGCAATCCAGCGGAACTTCTGGTTCATCAACGGGGTGAACCCAGAGGACTGGCAAGCCGTCTCGGAGTGAAAAGACAAGGTGTGGATCCCAATCAGAGACAATAAGTTTGTGGGCATCCACTGGAAAAATGAGAAAGGGGATCCATACGAGCCGATGAACCCAGCCAAGAAAAGAAGAACCGAGAACACCCCACAACCAATGGCCCCTCCCCCATCACCACCGGCACCAGCACACCTCCCAACCGTCATGCCCCAAGCACTAATGAACCCAATGATGAATCACATGCTGCCCTCCATGCAGCAGATGTCACCCATGCCTCCGAATCCATCGACGATACCACCGTATCAGATCCCAATGCAGAATCCCATGATGCAAATGCCAGCTTTCAACCAGCAAACATTTCATCCACACACCACAATGCCAACGTATTCACAGCACGTATACAATCCTTCACCAAATCAGCCTCAAGCCATCATGGCTCCAGCGGCACACCACACTCCCATCAACCAGCAGCCGCCCAAGACTGAGACGCCAGCTCCCGACAGGCACGAAGAAGTGCCGCAATCCAATGTATCCAGATCATCAATGTCCATCCCTGCAGCCCCAGGGGTTCCGCAAGAGCGGAAATGACTTCCCATTGTACTGCCGAAAGCCACATCCTGTGCGGCCCTCTCTATCTTCATCCTTGACTGCCTGCTAAAGAGAGGGACGACGAACAGACAGACTGTTGCCAGTGTACTCACGGACCTACACAACTGGTCCAACAAATGCCAATCCGACCTCAAGTTCAACCCCCTCTGTGAGGACCCACCGGAACTGTCGACAAAAGCTCACCACACACTTCTGCACATATGCACACGATGTAGCCAAACAGCAGCTCACAACCGAGAAAGAAGCTGCACCTGCTCAGATCTCACACTTCACGCCACACCCTGTCTCAAATGCACATAGTGAGCAGCAGCAGCCATCAAAAGCCTGTATCACCTGACCCCCCTCCAACAGTTGCCAAACGTGCCAAACTTAGTCATCATCTCTCACATACGCATCATCCATGCCTGGCTACAAGCCTACGCAGAATCAGCTGACAAGCACAAAAATGCATACACACCTTCCTACCCCATAGTATCAGCCAACAGTGTACTGTTGATTTGGTGCAAACGTGTAATGTGTCCCTCACCTGGCCATTACAATGCGAATCAGTACCACTCACAGTATGAATCTCACGGGGGTTACCACACCCTCAGTACCAAGAATCATGACTTTCGGAGAACAACTGTCTGGATTGATGGTCCCACCTGTCAACAGTGTGGCAGACCATCAGGCTACAGCATGACGGCGCACTCGTCAGTCCCCACCTCATCCATCCATCTGAAGATCCCAGCGTGCTGGCACCTGCCAAAAGAATCTGCCATCACAGCACAAATGGCCTCTGCTTGCACTGTTTTCTCCGGCCCCTTTCAACTTGAAGGAGTCTTTCCCATCACAGAAGTAAGAATGTGGCCATGCAGCCCTCGAACACCAAACGACATCCACCCCAGAACAGTCCAGCAGTATGCAGAAATGCAGCATGAATACAGCCGAGCACCTCCACAGCACATGCAGCCCAAAGCCTCCAGCTGGGCAGAACTCATTGTCATGGGCATCAACTGCGGAAGTCTGGAGAAGAAATTGCATCAACTCTATTGCTATCTTATCCTGGCAATGCCCGATGTAGTCTGTCTGCAGGAGGTGTGGACATCCATGCCGGAAGGATGGCTGAACGGACTGCCGTATCAACACGCAACATCACAGCCCTTCCGAGGAGGGGGTCTGATCATCCTCGTGCATACCCGCCGCACAAACAAGCAGAAATGGAAAATCGAAGCCAAAGAGCATTCCCTGTGTGTGCTCATCAACCCAGGTCACCCTGACTCACTTGCCATTGCCACTGTGCATTTTCCCCCAAGAATGAACCCGGAAGCCAAAGCAAAGCATTGCGAAGCAGTAGCCAAATTCCTGACGAATGCTCATGCAACAGTATCACTCATCCAAGGAGACCTCAATGAAAATGTCAAACGAAGCTACAAAGGATGGCTCAAGCGCACACTCGCCAAAAGCTGGAAAGAGTATCATTGCCCCTACACCACAGGCCAGCCAACAAACCACGTCATAACTCGGAAAGGAGTCTCCATGACGGAAATAGACTGGATGTTCCTCCACAGCAGCACCCCATGCGTGGCCTGCACCAGAGATCAACTGCCCGGCCTCAGCACCCACAATGCGCAGCAGTACACCCTTGCTATCGACCGCGACCAGATGAAGCCGACAGACCCCTCTAACAGGAGGTATGATTTCCGCCACCTCAACCAAGAGGACTTCCAAGCAGTGGCGAATGCATGTTCCATTCTATTTGTGTGGGCCAACATCTCAGAATGGCACCCCACTGTTGTCATGCACATATACTTCAAGGCCATGGATGATATCATACCTCGTCGCCAATCGAAGATGTCTCTCACATCAACCGATGCCAGACCCCTAGCAGCAGCACTGCAATCCCACAGCGGAAGACGCTCAGCTGAAATTGCTCAATGGTGGGAAAACAGGAACAACAAAGCGATGGCAACGAAACTCCACTTCCCTCTAGAAAAATTGAAAGGAGTCTCCATCACGTCGGCCACAACCCACGCCATAAAGCTGAAGAAGAACAAATTCCAAGTCGTGGACAAAATCAGCGCTGATGGCAAGTATTTTCCCAAAGAAAAGGCTAAATTTCAGGAAGAGATGCTCCAGCAATCACAAGAACTGTACAGCGGAAGACCTGAAATAGCCCTGGACATCGAGCATGTGAAGAAAGGAATGGAGCTAGCCCGGATGCACTAGAGGACAAGCCCGACTTCCTCACGCACATGCTGAAGTTGCAGCGCGAACACAAAGGCCTCCCCCTGGAAGACCCCGCCGGCAAACCTCCAGACTTTCACGAATTCACCGATCTAGTACGCCGGCCCTCCTGTGAAGCCACCTCTCTCGAACAACTACGCCATGCACTCGTCAGCCGACTTGACGGATTCAGCCTCTACCTGTTCACTTCCCTTTTGCAAGCATTCGCACAAGTGGCTCATGACCAACTACTTTGTGCCGTACTCCACCTATGCCTGATAAAGAAGCAACCCAAATGGCTCATCCCCAACAGTCGGCCCATTCTCCTAGAACCATACCTTTGTCGACTGGAATTCAGCAACGTCTTCCTTCGTCAACAACAACGGTCTGAATGGACCGCCTGGGTCCCCCCAAGCCATTATGCATACAGGAAGCAGCTATCACCACAGATGTGTGCAATCACATGCAGATGACTGACATGGTGGTTCGCCTACTACCATGGCAAAGTATTCATTATTGACTGGGATGAGAGCAATGCCTTCTGCAACACTATTCGAAAAGACATGGACCGCCTCTTCCCAACAGAAGCACTCCATGTAGAAGAATGGGTAGAACACTTTTTCAACTCCTTCGAGATCTATGTGGTGTCGCCATTTGGGCTAGCACGTCCATACAAGATGCGTCATGGAGGATCGCAAGGAGACTCTATGGGAGTTGGCCTATATGCTACCACCACGTGTGCACGTACCAAATTCCACCAAGGAGTACTCTTACAACACAAAAATCCCACGGACCCCTCTCCACGAGCAGAGCAACACAAGTTCAAGAGTCTACTTGCCCCCTGGGATCCACTCATCAAAGTACTCGAGATCGTGTGCAGCGACGGCCGCAGAGGATTCGCCACCACTCTCCAAGACATGGCTCATATGTACAACACCTACAACCAAGGCTGCTGACTGACGGGAGGATCATCAAAATGCAAGAAGATCAAAATGTATGGAGCAAAACCACAGAATGGCACTTTGGTGTACGTTAATGGCGAAGTGGAAACGATGCAGGACCAATTTTCCCTTCAAAAATCAGACCTCAAGATGATTGGAATTCCCCTCATCCCAGGAGAGATTCCCAAAGAATCACTACTGAAATTCACCAAACGCCTCTCTATCCTGCAAGGAACACTCGCTCGCCTGCAGCCCTCACTCATCCTCATCCTCCGCATCCTGGTCACATACACACTATCCGTGGTCGACTATGTGTTGTCTGCCATCCCTGTGCAAGCGGAATGGGTCCAACCGCAACGGATACAAATCAAGAGAATAGTCTGCAAAGCGCTCTGCATCCCAATCCGCACCCCGAACAAGATGCTCTGGGCAAGCCTGGACCACATGGGCTTTGCAGTTCCTCATGTATTCACT
Source organism: Eutreptiella sp. 'Long Island Sound 2002' (assembly GCA_964036045.1). Classification (NCBI taxonomy): domain Eukaryota; phylum Euglenozoa; class Euglenophyceae; order Eutreptiales; family Eutreptiaceae; genus Eutreptiella; species Eutreptiella sp. 'Long Island Sound 2002'. The sequence goes on from OZ038384.1 coordinate 86,322,553, forward strand.
CGCCTACAATGCCAATACATCAAAGGCCTTTTCCTCGCCTGCAACAGCAGAAGCACATACACCAGAGAAACCACCAGAATGCTCATGCTGTACAGCAAGCCCGAAGTACCTCCACACCCCGACTGGATAATTGCGCAGCAATGGATGGCCCAGCATGGCATCTCCTTCCACCTCCCCGCTGATCTCACAGAATGCCCCATCCGAATCGAAGTACAACACATTCCCGAAGGCGACATCATCCTCATGTCCGACGGCTCCAAAGAAACGGACGACCAGGCATGGACAGCGCTTGTGATCGATATCAAAGGAGTAGCGCTAAAAGCCAGCTTCGCTGTGAGATGCAAAGGAGGCAGCAGCTGGATTGCAGAATGGTGCGGAAAATTCCTCAACATGCTGCTCATCCATCGCTTTGAGATCGATCCAAAACGTATCAGGGGAGCCATATCCGACAACCTGGCAGCCATGCACGGAGGCGAGGGCAGCAAACCGTCCAAGTGCATCTGGATTGACGCATACCGCATGGCATACGCGCAGTTCCTATGCGAACACAACATCCCGGAATACTACATCCCTGCGCAACACAACACCAAGAGCAACGCCCGGGTGGCCCTATGGCAAAAAGAAACCGACGACATGGCGAAATCAACTCTGCAGCACGCAGCGGAAGGCCAAGTACCAATCCAGAAGCACTGGACGACTTAATGCTATGCTTTCATAACGGAATCCTGGCAGCTGACATCGTACGAACACTGGATGCTCAGTACAACAGCTCTCTGGCAGCCAGCGAATACCCTGGTGACCCAAAATGCAAGGTTGTCTGGCGCAGAGGACTCATTGAAGGCAAGTACACCAACGCCGGACTGACAATAGCGTACTGGATCCGCACAATCCCCCACTGTCATGAAGGAACCAAAGATGAATTCTCTTGCCCATTCTGCCGCACTATGGCACCGGCTGGGGTGTCCACATGCAGTCTGCTTGCATCATACCTCGCTCGTATGCGTGTGGTCCTTTTGCCAAAACTGCAAACCGCCTGGCCATGGATGAATACTCTATTGAGTGGCTATCGCCAGCCGCCTTCACCACCACCAAGAATGATGAAAAATACGCATGGGGACTAATTCCAGATTTCTTGATTGACTCCTACATCTCTTGGTCCCCCCTCAGCGTATGCATCACCTGGTCAGGTGCGGTTCTCCGCGCGAAAAGAACCCCTCTCACCACAGATGATGCCGTAACCATCTCCGCAGAGTATCTAAACAGCCTAGGCTCCATGAGATTATGGCCACCTGATGTACGCACAGAACGCCTGATTACAGAATCGAATCCACACGGATGGTCTCAAAACGGAATGGAAGTATCATGTCATTGCTGCGGCGTTCAACTTCGTTGGGCGTCAGAACAGCTCACAGATGGGCGACACCAGCCCGGTCCCATTGAACCTCCTTCCCCCAGCCGTCACACCTCTATCCTTCCACGCTAGAGCTGAATGCCCTGCCCCTAACCCCAATCCACGCACAGTATACATATCACTTGTCTCGCCTGCCGATATCTATGCACAGTCAATGGTTGTCACATTCAGAGTATCCGAAGAATTGCACATCAGCTTTGACAGAGGACTGACTCCCTCTGCTGCCGGCAAGCTCACACAAGTTCTATTGCAGGACGAGTGGCCAAGCGCTCCACGAGATCAGGCCCATGATCCAGAACCTCCTGCACTTGATTGGGATAACATCTCCACATCCGCAAGCGAATCTTCGCTGGAATCTGCTCAAGACTCAGAGAATGACTCAGACTACTTGGACTCATACTGAAAGAATGAATGAATGCCCAATGTGTTCATGCTGCCTGCCGCCTTCATGCTCCCAATACTTACCCAATACCTCCTGCAACCCAAAAAAAAAGAGAGAGGGGGGCGGACGGCAGGCCACAGATCAATGAAAACAATCTCGTCTCTCACTCAAGACCCCCAATGACCAGCTCATAAAAAAAAAAGCACCATCAACAAACCATCCAAACACAACAGAGGCTCACTTCAAGGCAGCCAAACAGACCGCCCACCACCAAAGCACGGAAAGAGAGTCATCAACCCCCCTCATCACCACCACCACTCCCCGAGGAAGCAACAGAACAGATCAAGGCATGCGAGTTCACAGCAAAACAAGAAACCCAATCCAAAATCAAAACCAGACAGATTCACAGACCACATGAATCCCTGATCAACACCCAAATCCGAAGCTCAACCTTTAAGGTCTGCAGACCACATGCATATCCAGATCATTACTCAAAAGATCTCTCCTTCCACGCTAGAGCTGAATGCCCTGCCCCTAATCCCAATCCACGCACAGTATACGTATCACCTGTCTCGCCTGCGATATTTATGCACAGTCAATGGTTGTCACATTCAGAGTAACCGAAGAATTGCACATCAGCTTTGACAGAGGACTGACTCCCTCTGCTGCCGGCAAGCTCACAAAAGTTCTATTGCAGGACGAGTGGCCAAGCGCTCCACGAGATCAGGCCCATGATCCAGAACCTCACGCACTTGATTGGGATAACATCGCCACATCCGCCAGCGAATCTTCGCTGGCGCTAATCTGCTCAAGACTCAGAGAATGACTCAGACTACTAGGACTCATACTGAAAGAATGAATGAATGCCCAATGTGTTCATGCTGCCTGCCGCCATCATGCTCCCAATATTTACCCAACACCTCCTGCAATCCCCAAAAAAAAAGAGAGAGAGGGGGGCGGACGGCAGGCCACAGATCAATGAAAACAATCTCGTCTCTCACTCAAGACTCCCAATGACCAGCTCATAAAAAAAAAAGCACCATCAACAAACCATCCAAACACAACAGAGGCTCACTTCAAGGCAGCCAAACAGACCGCCCACCACCAAAGCACGGAAAGAGAGTCATCAACCCCCCTCATCACCACCACCACTCCCCGAGGAAGCAACGGAACAGATCAAGGCATGCGGGATCACAGCAAAACAAGAAACCCAATCCAAAATCAAAACCAGACAGATTCACAGACCACATGAATCCCTGATCAATACCCAAATCCGAAGCTCAACCTTTAAGGTCTGCAGACCACGTGCATATCCAGATCATCACTCAAAAGATGGCAAAAGCAGCGGGCGAGCCACCCCGCGGCGACCAAAAGGAGCCATGCCGAGGTAATGGGGCCGGCGGTGGGTGTGCGTAGTCCTCATGAGGGCATGACACACATATATAGTCATGCCGCCAACATGAGGTGACTGCCATACTCCCTGGGGAAATACCCCCCAGAATATACACCGCCCTGCCAATACCAATACCAATACCAATACACACACACACACGCACGCACGCACGCACGCACGCACGCACGCACGCACGCACGCACGCACGCACGCACGCACGCACGCACACAGATGCTGAACGACAAGAACAAGTACGCCGTGGAGAAGGAGGGGAAGGTGGAGTACGTGGACGCCGAGAAGGGCGTGTGGTTCCGGAGATTCCCGCCCGTGTTGATGGTGTGGCGTTGCCGGGAGGTGCCGTGGCGGGTTTGGTGGATGGTACGTCTGGAGGCCGTGCAGTGCATTTTTCGCACAGATTGGCATGTGCCACTGGTGCCCAACCAACCGAGGTTGGCTGGCGCGTCCCCGACAGCGGTTGGCTGGTCCACTGGCGATTGGTTAAGCCACAAATTACCTCGAAGAGAGGTTGTTAGATCAAGCGCAGGCACGGGCGCCATATACCCCCCTCCCCCTTTTTGGGTGTCATTCGCGTAGCATATTCCAATGGGTGATATCCGATGTCTAACCTGCAAAATCATCATTTTGGGAGACAAAATTATCTCCCAATAAATTTTGGAATTTGATCCCTCCTTCTTGGGTACCACTTTGTAGAGGGTGGTTGGGGGTGGGGGGGGTACGGCCACTGTGCGTCGATCCCGCTCAAGCCATCGCTCTTCTCTCCTCGAGTTGCCTTGCCGAAGGCAATAGAATTTGGCCAGTAATTGCCAGCGGCAGGAGATTCACCGACAACAGTGGGGCAGTAACGATGGGCAGTTTATCTGTAATCACCGGACCGGGGCTTGTACATTATTTATTCAAACAAAGAAACAAACATGTGGGTATTCCTGCCCTCAACATCATGAGATAAGGTGATGAGTTGGCTTTGACCATCAGGAGGACTCCATCCGCAGCGTTCATGGTCAACAACCTCACGCTCTCATGAACCCAGACTGCACTGCACCCCAACCCAGGGCTACTATTTCGGCCGCGGAAATCGGACAAACGTTTATTTTGGATGTGCGGTGTGATGCATCAGCGGCGGTGGGCCGCGCCTTGCGGGCGCCGTGTGGATACGATTGGCGGATGCCTATTGTTTTGCCGGGTTGTTGGCTCATCGGGTGCAGTGTTGCTGAGTTGTCACCCCATTCCACCGTACCTGCCTTGCGCCCCTGCTCTAAGAAATGTCTTGGTTGACGGTACAAGCCACTTCAGTCGTTCACATTCACGTTCATGTTTGGGCATGTACCCCTGATGGCCCTGCTTCCCTGCCATTGCACAGCTGCATTTGCGGCGGTTTGAGTACAACATCAACACGGACAACATGGGCAAGGTGCACGATCACTACGAGTATTTCGAAGAGATCGACCTGAAGGATTTCATCGTCTCAGACGACCCCATGTTCGCATCCAAGCCCCCGAAGAAGCCCAACACTCCCAATGGTAGGGGGAGCACGGAAGGGACTGAGACGCTGGAGGAGGCCAATGATTTGGATGACGAGCCAGAGCAGTTTTCGAACGGCGACAGCAGCCGGACGCACACCCTCACGGAGTCCACGGGTCAAGAAGTCAGCTCCCCCGACTCCTCGGACACGGAAGTATGTTCTGCACCCGCCTCCACCACCAGACCAGAGACAGGCAGCAAAACCGGCGATAGGGAGGCCGTGAAACTGCTGATGAACGCCACAGTGTGCTGGCCTCCACAAGAGAGTGAGGAAGGAGGCCCCAACACAGCGCATCAATGACGAGAATCACGAGAGTGGGCAGGGCTTGATCGGAACTTGGGGGGCTCCTCCTTACCAGTCGGCCATCCCGCACAAGATCATCCCACTGGGGCAAGCAACGTATGGATATCAACTCATGGCCCGACAGGGGTTGGGGGGGATGTGGACACCAATCGACATCAGCCCCCAAACTTCCAATTCCTTGTCGCCTGTTGTCTTACCCCCCTCCCCAAATTTAGTACCCTCCCCAATTCACCTCGAAGAGGGTCGTTAGATCAAGCGTAGGTGCGGACGCCATATAGAGTGGTCATTCGTGCAGGATGCCCCAGGTGTGGTACCGGATGTTTAACCCCTTGTAATCATCATTTTGGGAGAGAAAATGATCCCCCAATGAATTTTTTGATTTTGACCCCCTTGACCCCCTGTACCCGGGTCCCGCTTTTTGGGAGGGTGGGGTGGGGTGCGGGGGATGGGGGGGGGGGTCAAAACTATTGCGTACCCATGGCGGGGGTCTTGGGTCCCAAATCCCGGTACCCCCAGTCGCTCCCCCCCCATATGGCCCCTTGCCAGTGAGGATTTAACCTTTTCACGCTGGTTAGGTATTTAGTGGCACCTGAAAATCACCTGGCAGAGGTTGTTAGATCAAATCCAGGCAGGCCTGCAAAAAGGGGAAAAAACACCACATACCCCCCCTTCTTTGTTTGTGTACCCTACCTCGAGGGGGTGAATTGTTTGTAAACACATCCCCCAATGAGTTTTTGGGTCTGGACCCCCCCAAACCACCCCCACTTGAAACCCACTTTTTGGCTTTTTTTGAGGGATGTGAGTGGGGGGGGGGGTCAAAAATGTCGAAAAAATGATCCCCCCTTTTGGGTTGGTCAGAAATCATGAATCTTTCGGTTTTTTTTGGTTTTGAGCCAAAAAAGTGTTTTTTGGTCCCAACTCCATAGGGTTTGTATGGAGCGGAGGGGGACGAGCGCTGATGCAGTTTATGCAGTTTTTCGTCGCTTTTGCTTTGTCAGCGTTTTGGCAACCTTACTGACCCCTTGGTACCCACTCTCGGGTGTGCAAGTGGGGATGTTGTGACAGCATATCTCTTGGGGACATTCATTGTGCGTCAACTCGGTGGGTTTTGGCATTTTTCCCGGAGTTTTTGAATTTTTCGTCCGATGCGCCAAAATATCGTTCCCTTGGGGGGGGGGGATATGTATACTTTTTGAAATCTGTGAGAAACGGCCGTTTCAGGAATGTATGGGTTAGGGGGGGGATCCAAAACCATATTTTTGCAGAATCCGAGGCCGAAGTTGGACACTGCTAGGATTTTCAGCGATCTGCCTGCGCAGCTTGCACAGGTAGCCCAGGTCCCCGTGCTGGGGGAAGCTCTAATATATCGCTACCTCACAACACAATCAAATAGGCTATATTGATGAACTTTGTCGTGCAAAATTCAAAAATGCAAGAGTTAGGCCTCAACGACACAATATGATAGAGATACTGGCCGTTTGGTGTCAAGGAGTAGACAATCGCGAACTTGTCCCGACATGCACATGAATCTCGTTGCTGTGAACCGATTGTACGAGGTTTCTTGGCCTGCTTGGCAGGATGCCGAGTCACTGGCACCCACTCTGCACCCCCAGAGCGAGCCCTTTTGCGCACCAAAGGCTTTTGTGGTGCATCAGGGGAAGCAACAGCCCGTGGGGTGAAATTTGTATGCGGACATGGTAGCTGCCTGGTGACAAAAAGAGGCAGCAAGCAGCACAGGCATCATCCAAAACGGACAAATATCTCAAACATGTCTTTAGTACATCATGCAGACCCGGGTGTTCCAAATAGCCCTTTTCAAGGGCTTTCCGAATATACCCCACATGCTCCCACCTCCGGAGCACTCAGTTGGCAGAAATGAGGGAATAATGGCACCAAACCCCGAAAACCCACCGATTTGGCGCAATTCCGGATGTCCCCGAGAGATATGCCTACTGGGATATAAAAGGACGTTTTTTTGCAGTCTCTAGCCTTGCCCATGGCCGGTCAAGGCCTGTGTGAAAGACGCGAAATCACTGTTTCCACCAATAATGGCTTTCATGTGTGCATGGAGTGCTGCGCAACTTGCTGATGCAGTTTTTCGTGACCACTCACAACGGCCATCCAGGCTATGTAAAATGTGTTTTAGGCAGCATTTATGTGTTTTTTTTACCCTATTTGGGTATTGGGTGTGTGTGTGGGGGGGGGGGGGGGGGGGCTCCCGATCGATTGGCACACAACCTGCTGATTCAGTTTTTCACCCTGTACAGCTCAAGAATCGAAGTTTCTGAAACTTTGTTTTTTGGTATCCTAGCCATTTTGAACGATCATCCAAGCTATGTAAAGTGTGTTTGAGGCAGCATTTATGTGTTTTTTTACTCCATTTGGGTATTGGGTGTGGGCAGGGGGGGGGGGGGTTCCGTCTACGCTCAGGGGAATCTGCACCCAGTGGGCCACCACTAGGGGCCCTAATGCGTTCCGTGCAGCCACCAGCCACCAGTGCGTGCAGGGGATCCGGCACCCAAGGTGCCAACCCTAGGGGCCTGCAGCACAACGCCGTTGTTCGTCTGCGCCTAGGGGATCCCGCGCCCAGTGGGCCACCACCGGGCCCGTGCGGAGCAGGGCACTTGAGGCTCACACGCACGGAAACACAAAGAGGCGGGTTGTGGACGGCCTAAGGACGGAGGTGTGTGGACAGCAAAAACAGTCTAACAACTCCCACAACAACCAGCACAACCCCGATATGCCAACTGCTGTGCGCCGCTGACGCGCACACGCACACCATGCCACATCCACCACAGCCCTAGCACACCAACCACTGGGCTTCGCAAACTCGGAAACAACACCAGCAGGACACGGGGGGAGGGCGACTCCGCGGGTCCTAGGACTCCAACTCCCCGCCCCGCCCTAGGGGCCTCCGGCCAACAGTTAGTTGCCAAAGGTGCCGCCCTCAGTAGTCCATGGGCGCCAAAGGCGCCCGACGCTCCATGGGCACCAAAGCCGCCCAAAGGAAAATTTTGTCCACTTTGCACCCCCGTACTATCCTTAAACCCAACCCTGACCCTAACACCCACCCCAACCCTCAACCTAGTCCTAACCCTACCTCTAGCCCTAGCCCTAGCCCAAGCCCCAAGCCTAGCCCTAGCCCTAACCTGAACCCTGACCCTAACCAGGATTGAATATTGGGACCGAGCTGGTGGGGTAAGGAACATCATCTGTGAAAGTTCAACAAAAAATGAGGTACGCACTGGAAAGTGGATGAGAGCGGCTCAAAAGGGGCTCAAAATGAGTTGTATTCATCTATTTGGGCACCACTAGGATCATTTTTGGAAAACCATGGTTTTGACCCATTTTTGAGCCATTTGTGGTCCCAAAACAGCCCATGTTCAAGGCCCTTTCGGCCTTGAGAGGGGCCAAAATTGCTCAACATGGGCTCAAAAAGGGCTCATTTCAATTTTTTGTGCACCCCAAATAGTCCAAAAGTATCTTTGGGAAACCGCATTTTTGATCCATTTTTGATTGATTTTTGGTCCCAAACCAGCACAGTCCACAGGGTATTGATCCACCAACAATGCAGCAGTGCATGTGCAATTTTTTTTCCTTTTTATTTGATCCAGCTGATTTTCCAGGTTTTTAGTGATGTGCAAAATCAAATAATTCGTAATTTTGTGAGCTGGCAAAAAACTGTGTTACAAATTTAAAGGTGCATGATTTGATTTTTGTGATGCATGGGGGTAGCACAAAGCAGCCTAACCAAGGGCAATGGAGTGTTCATGATGAGCAGAAGTTCTGAAGGCAAAAACAACCTCAGCTTTGACATTGTGTTAGGGTAGAACCATAGGCCTGAAAACATGCCCATTGCCATGAGGGCTGTGTAAAGTGAGCAAACAACAGCAAAGTTGGGTGAGAGGTTTGGTCTCGAAAGAAGAACCCCCCCCCCCCCCCGAGATTTTTTCACCAAATTGCCCTCGCTTTGCCTGTCTGTTACCCGTTTCTCAGGTATACAATCGTATGATGGAAACAACATTTTTGTGTTGGCACACTCGGAAAGAACCACATCCCCACCCCATTCAACACCCTCCCCACAATGTTGGAGCCGAGTGAAGGGCCCATGCACTACTGCCACGGTGCCCTGCGCTTGGTTCCATCTACAACTGTGCTATTTTCCACCTATAAGAGTATGTAACCTTTTTGCTTCGGGGGTCACAGTCAGTCTGAATTCGCTATATCATTTTGCCATGCAGCTGAAGCTGGATATATCCATTCTTTTCTACAAAACAATCAGCTTGATGAAAGCAGAACATGGTTTTTTACCAAGCGCTACGCAGATGAAGTATGTGGCTTCGGTGATAGAGGCAAGAGCTAGGAGGAACGCCAATATGGCATGGCCCATTAAGATAACACCTACGCTTACAACCCATGGTCCAGGTCTTCAACGGCTGTTTTCCCGAGAAGGATGGAAGTAGATACCATAACATTTCATTCAATACAATACGTGTCACACACACCATTACGCCAAATGGTACATGCTGAAGGGTTTGTTCATACTACTCTCTATTTGAAACAATGAGTATGATTTCATGAAAGTAGTAATGTATTACATCCAAAGTTGGGTTTGTAGAGGCTTTGCAATCATGCCCTGCGCAAAGCATGGCATAAATTCATGTCTGACAATATTCCTGCTTCGGTCACCAGAAAAATTTTCATTGTAGAGTTTGAAACGTGGCTTGACCAACAGGATTTCAGGCAGGCCTGCTCGGATGAGGAACAGCAAAAGCTCAAACGTATTGAAAGCATGCATCGCAGGTTTGAAGGCTTCTTCATTAATGCAATAATGCTATCAATTGCATACTGAAGTGAAAACTATAGACCGCCCATTTTTGAAGTGGAACGATATGAAACAGGTTGTTGCCAAAATGGCCCAAGCTGAAGGCACCATCATTGCTCCAGTAACCTTGCTAAGCTATATGCGCAACAACTAGACAACATCCAATTTGCGGATGTAATCTTGAAGGTGTTGAATGATCATGAAAACAGTATGGTTATCAAATGGGATGAGAAAAGCCCTATCCTAACTAATAGGCTGCCTGTCGCCAATGGCAAATGATGGACTGGTGTGCTGAAAGACGGGCAGGAGTGCTGGTCAGAGTACCACCGAAGATCCGGATTCCCGATCCACAGCATTACAGATTTTTTAACCCACAAAATCAAACAATGGACTGTATTTGCTGCGGATCAGTGAAGCATTAAAGACAAGAAAGGTAGAACACTTTGGGTTGCAATGAAGAAGAAGTTGCTGTAGTTGGCAACAACATCGTGGTCTTTCAATACTCCTCAACGTGAAGCCAAACGTAGAAAGCTGCAAGCACACATTACCATAGGTCAAGCACATTATTTGTAATGGTACCCTGATGCCGGTTTCCGTTTTGCCAATACTGGTAAAACCGTCCCCCCTGTGCAGAGTAATGGCATATCCACTATGCAATACAAAGGTTCTTTTATTCCAGCTGAAATACAGCGGTCCGTTTGGGAAATTGAGACCCAATGGAAAAAGTCATGGCTGACTCTTCGAAAGAGAGTTTCGTTCTCCGCATCAGCGCCCTCAACGCTGGTCAGAGATGAGCAGATAGCATCGGGGCTCTTTCGGACAGCATTATCTCTAACAGTGCGAGTAGTACCTCCATTCCGAGCCCAGATCCCAAAACTTGAATGCTGTCTTTTCAGGCATCACCAACCAACTCGACAAATTTCCGTGAGCCAAGAGAGTGTTCATTTGCTCTTTACTACTCAAAAGAATACTTCTGCCGAAGTCATTTTTCCTGCTTCCACTGAAAAACGAACAAACAACAATGTTGATTAGTCTGCTAATGAAGGGGGCAGTCCTATTAAAGAACGCCTTCGCAGAAACATTTTACGCCCCCCCTTGTACCAAAGCTCAGAGGAAGCTAAGAAAGAAGCAGCCTAACGGTAAAAAGTTTCACTGCAGGTCGCCATACGCCCGGCGAAAGAAAAAACATCCGGCACATGCCAAGTCTCAAGGATTTCTTCTGTTTAGGACGACTAGCGGCCGTACAAGTTGACATCAAAAGCTCCCACCAGACCTTTGAAGTGCCCCCACTTGAAGTTTGAAAATGGGTATAATTTGCAAAAACAAAGTTCGGCGCTTTAATCGACGCATCACAACGCTGATTTTGAAGGAGCAGTGTTGGTGATTATTCATGGATGTTTTGTTTCTGCGTACGCTTTGACACTTATCAAAGAACATGAAGTTTTCGGGGGAGGCGGGCTAGCCATTCCCATTGCTTAGAATGAAAAACACACCATAAGTAGAAAATTGAATGACGGACAAAATTTCTATCAGATATTATATTGATAAATTTGGAATTGGGTTATTTGTCAAAATTTGTATCCCGAGTGAGTAATTTTGTGCACAGATGTCTTCCAATCTCTGGTTGGCGCGTTGAAGTAGCGGCAATTGATGAAGATTCCTTCGCCAACCCATTCAAAGCAGGCATTGGAGTTTTAACAAAAGTTAATACTTAGAACCATACTTAGACACTGCCAAGCTCAAGCACTACGGCATGGAAAGAACCTACATAACAGAAGACACAGAGCAATGAGACATACAAAATCATCCATTGTATTCACAAACATGATAAGAAAATCAACCCTTATTCTTCAAAACTCAATACAAATGTGTCAATATTGCGCGCGTCTAATCACAATGTGCACCACGACAAACTACAATAGTTTTTTCGAGGTGTTTTCTTTTTTGACCTTCTGGTCAATTTGCAAAGTCGTTCTGTATTTTGTGCATGCCATTGTGATTTGATCTGCCTACAATTGTGTTTCCGCTATGGTATTTTCGTCCTACTCTGCTTTCATCTCATCGCTCTGGGCTCGAATGACACCCAGCCATACGAGACGAATGATGTTGGAATGATTTGATGCACTTTCGGCCAATATGTTGCCCGTCCTTTGGTACCTATAGTAAGCAAGGTTGACGGAGATGGGTTTGTTACAAAGGTGTGGGGTCACTATTTTCTTTGGCAACTTGAGCAAGTGCCACTCGCATGCGAGAGGACCACACTTTAAGCATGTCCTGCACAGAAGTGCCCTTGGGAACAGGTGGTGTCCTTTGGGCTTGGGGGCTGTTTTTTGCCGATGCTGCATTGTTGTTTGAGTACCGCTCGCTTTGTCGATCTAGATGTGGTCCTGAATGCTTACGTAGTCATATTGTTGTTTTTGTTAAGCAGCGGATTGTAGCAAACAAAAGGTTATGGTAGGTCATCCTTGTCTCTAGGCTGTGATGCACGTAGGTTTTTGCATTTTTAGCATCTCCATTTTGAAAATCTCAATGTGGCTTCTCTGCGGATGGTGTTGATTGCCTGATTTTGATCGATGGGTCTATGGTCCATCGTCTTGTAACCACTATGAATGTCAAAAGGGGCTAGTTTGTACCGCTGGCAATCCACGCTCGACATCTGACCTAATACTGGTTCACCAAGCGGCCACAGCGATAACTTTTGCAAGCAATTTTCTGCAATTGGGTTGATAGCAATGACTTTTTGTTTAAGTGACGCCCTTTTGACATAGACTTATTGGAAACTTTGGACCGGGGACCATGTAGTGTAGAGAGTTGCATGCTGCTTTAGTAACACCGTTGGTACCACAATTGCTCCCAGGCGCAAAATGCCCTGCTTGTGTCATATTGTTGAACACATGGGCGAATATGCTCGAGCAAGTCCCGAACGAATTGTAAACAAAACGAAAAATTAATTTGAAACTATTATCCTTCATATTGAGCAGCGGTTCAGACGGAAAAAGTGGACGATGATGCTTTCGTCTTCCGTGCAGCTTGGCCCCGATGTACCAACTCAAAGCATCTGAGCATCTTGGCTAGCTCTTTTCCAATAACACAGCATGGTGAAACCATCATAGAAATTCTAGTTTGCATATGGTCATGCAAAGCATAGGTGCTGTTAGCAGTGCGCAGCCACGTGCTACATGCTGCATGACTTCAAAAAAACTTGCAAACGCACATGTGTGCACATGCTCCATTTCGGAACTTTTTTTTTGCATGGTGGTTTCATGCCCAAATCAACACAATGCATTGCTACACCTGCGAGGTTCGCCTGCGGACGGCCGCATGTGTACCACAATGGAAAAAACTATTTTCTGCTCAAAGTGTTATCACACTTTCCAGGGAACTCGAGGCAGATTTTGGCTTGAAATATGGGCTCCTTAGTGAAGCATATGTTAATGTGGAAAAAGCGATTTGAATGCGAAGAAGTGCAGCATCAAATACGAAACGAAAATGTCCACTCTCGGCAGGAATAATACACAAAAGGCTGGCAGAGCAACTCACTGAACTGAGAGTTTGAAATTGGTTCTGGCCGCGGCTGTCAAAGATGCCTTAAGCCCAACCAGACTCATCATTCTACTTCTGGTGGTGCTTATGCTGGCGCTCATTCCTGGCAGCAGGAAATGGAACATGGTGCTGAAAAGGGACACAGGAACACAAAGCAGGACACTCATCAACCCTATTTTGATGGACCAACTTTATGTGTGTGTGCGAAGAGGGGAAGGGGTCAGGAGCGACTATTTAATGATTAATTCTTTCCAATTGCTCCTCCACAGCCTGAACTAACATTTACATGAGCTCTTTGCAATTGTTATGGTTTTTTCCAATTGCTCTTCGGCGGTCAGCACAAGCTCATCATTGCAGCACACAAACATTCATCAAAATTTCGAACAAAATCAAAATCAACAAACCAAAGCTTAGCAATATTTTCAGTAGTGCGCCTGTCAGCATTCAACAAAGAATCCCTCAGTATCCACAAGAGCCTCAAAAACTTCAAAATCTGAATCATCAGATGACTCTACCTCGTCAATGGTGTCATTTTCCTCTTACAGCAAGTCATGGAAAAGCATGGGCTCAGGCATTTTCTGTGGCAGGAAAAGTAACATGTGAGCAAAATGGAGTGACCCAAAAATGAACACCGCCCCCCCCCCCCCACTCAATTGAAAAAAACACGCCCCCCTTTTTTATTGATTGTCCACTTTAAAGCCCTCACCAGGCCGCAGCATTGTTTGCAGGCTGTTCAAAGCATATGTACACCCCTGAGCTGTGCAGGGCGCCTGAGCTGGTTGGGTCAGGCACGGTGCTCCGGTCAGTGAGAGCGAGTGACTCTCGATTGTGGCTGGGTGAATGCCCAGTTGGCTGCTACCCGCGCCAACATGGCCTGTGCTGCTGCTCGGGGGAAGCGGAGAGCCAAAATAATTGGGGGGGTAACGGAGCGGGTTGGGCTGTCAGGGGGAGTTGTGGTTGAGCCTATGTCTCAAGTGGGTGGCCTGAGGCTGCGACCCGGGGCACTAATAGCAGCAAACAAAGGTTCGTAGTGTGTACATCCGTGATCAATACAGGGTCAATACCCATAGGGGGCGTTTTCGCACAGCGCGGGCACAGCGCCAATTATTACGTTGCTTATCCCGGGAACACCCCTCAAAACCACCCCCCTACAGAAGCATGCATGGTCAATTCAAAGCAGCATGGGGTGCAGAATTCAGGACACTGGGACCCGTGGCAAGCATCCCACCAGGGACTAAACAAAAAAATCCCTGGTGCACCAGCAGGAGCTGTAGGGTGCAGAATTCAGGGCCCTGGGACCCGTGGCTATCGGTGGTGGCACGGGCACAGCGCACGGTGTGCCCCGATAGGCTCTCACAACATTGCGCAACCCTTGCACGATGGCAGGGTGTGGTTAGCCAACTAAAAAAGATGTAACAAAGAGGTCCCCAGAAAATAAATCTGGTGGCACAGGGGATGGGGCCCCACCCGAGGGGGAGGGGGTGCAATCTGGATGTACCAATGGGTGCAGTGGTATGCGTGTGTGTGTGTGTGTGTGTGTGTGTGTTTGGGTCAAGGAAAGACCTATGGAGGGAGCAAAATCGTGTCGAAGGTCTGGATACGGAGATGTGGTGATGGTCCCAACTTATATGGGTGGCTGCAGTGCTATTCGCCTCCCCACCCCCGTCATCCAGAAGCCCCCCCCCCCCCCCCGCCCCTTGCAACAGCTGCATCCACCGGCAGCCCCCTTCAGGCCCCCCGCTGGACAACCCACTGTAGTCTCTTTCCTCCAGCCTCCGGGACCACAACAACCCTATTTGAGGTCAGCAACCCTATGCGGATGATTGAATGGAGGGGGAGCAGTGCGGGTTTTGTTTTGCTGCGGGGGGAGGGGGGGGCTTGCCTGATGGGCATCGTTGTGCGGGAGTTCGTCTCCGTCGTTTCACTGCGGGTGGTTGTTGCGGATGGCATGGCCTCTTTTTCCTTCCACGGTGTTGTTTGACGGACGTCAGGATTGGGATGGGAGCGGGACATTGGTATGCCTGGGGGTGGGAGAGGAGTGGGGCGTACTGAAAAGGCATCCAGGTTGGGCCCACATGATGGGTGTGAGGGCAGGGGTGCAGGGGAGGGGCGGTTCATTAGCCCGGAGCCAGTCAAGGAACTGAGTTGTTGCAGACTTCAGTGTCCGCCGGCGCGGCCCAGGGCGTCATAGAATTGCCGCTTGCGATCAGCTTCGCTCTGCCGGGGTGGGAATGAGGAATTTGGAAAGCAGGGAGGCGGGCACCATGATGCAGATAAAGTCCCGCTTGTTGCCCTTCGGGGGTTTGGGAGACCACTGTTGCTGAGCTAGTGCATTAAAGGGCTGAGGCCAAGTCTGAATGTGGAGCTGGCGGCAACCGCCGGGAAGAGAGCCATGTGTGCTAGCGGGTCCATTTCATGCTGACCCTGACAGAGGTGACTGCTGTATTGGCGAAGATCATCGTGCAGAGGCCATGTGTCTACTTTTGGATTACCCGAAACCATTTTGAATGGCTGGATTGCAAACCGGCTGGATGCCCTGTGGAGATCAAAACTGCTGCGGACATGAATGTTGAAGGGAGCGTAGCGTGCCTTGGGAAGAGGGAGCGAAGGAGAGAGGGGGTGGTTTTGTGTGTCGTGAAGTAAAACGCCCCTTAGGACCTAGGACGAGCTGGACCAAAAGGGGGGGTTTTGGCATGACGCCATGGTGTGATGATCTCGTCTGCAGCTGGCGGCGCCTACTGGCCGATCGCCATTCGCTGCCCTTCCCTTGGACCCTTTCCCTCCATAGGCGGTGGTGCCCATCAGCTTCTCACCACCCTTTGACCTTCCTCTTCCTCCTTGCCCTAACCTTCCCTCTCCCCTCCCCTTTCCCTTCCCTTGGCCTTTCCCTCCGTAGGCCACCGTGCCCATCGGCCTCACCACACTCCTTCCCTTCCCTTTCCCTTGGTCGGTTGTGCCAACGGAGCCCCCGGACTTACCCTGTTTCACTTCTCTGCGTCGAGTCCACGCAGAGGAAGGCAAATGCCTTCGCCGTTGGCCAGGTGCGTCCAAGCGGCCATCCCAAGCCGGCGGTGAGGTACCTCTCCCCAACGGCGGCTGGTGGGCCCTGGGATGGCCACTTGCGGGGTCGTTTCCCCGACGGGGGCACATAACAACCTTTCTCCTCCAAGTTCCCGCGCTCAGTCCATCCTTTGGCGAGCGCAACACAAACCCCCTACCCTCTCCTTCATGCCTTTGCTGCGCGGACGGGGGTTGTGGGGGATGCGTGGGTGCACGGGGGAGTAGGATGTAGCGGGTGACGTGGGGTGGGCCTCTTACCGTCGCTGGCCGCCCACTTCGTTGCGCGACTCCCCGGACCACCTCAACATAGGAGCGAGTTGTTGTTGGGTTGACGGTGGTGTCCCGTGTTGGGTGGAGGTGCGTAGGGCCCCTTGCTGGCCCCCTTCTCCCGGCTTGGTCCGGGCGCTTGACGACGTGGTGCGTCCCTTTTCTGGTTGAGTTGCTACGCGAGGGAAGGAGTCTCTCCCCTGCTCGCTTCTCAGTGCCAGCACGCTGGGACTTACTGCCGTGGTCACTCCCTTGAGAGCGCGGCCCCCGGTGGGCTTGCGTTGCCACATCGGGCATCTCGCTGAGGCCCCATTGGACCCCCCGAGAAGAACTCGGTGCACGTGTAGAGTTCATTGATTTGTTGTGGTTGGTGTTGGTCACCACCCTGGCTAAAAAAGTGCGGGGGTTGCCTTCCCCCTGCCTGTTGTTTGGCCTTGCCCCCTACTCCGCCGGCGAGAAAGCTCGCTGCGCGTTGTGGTAGCCGGGGCCTTGCCCCCTACTCCGCCGGCGAGAAAGCTCGCTGCGCGTTGTGGTAGCCGGGGCGCATCCAATGGAGACTGCGGCGCCGTCTCCATTGGGCATGGGTCCAGAGGCCCGTCCACGGCCGTACCTCAGACCACATCGTTGTGCCTTGTTGCTGTATCACTGGGGGCCGCGGCTCCCCAGTGTGAGTCTCGGTGGCTGGAGGATCTTCTCCTCCCCAGCAGAGCCATGTTGATGGTGTGAGACTCTCCTTTCCATCAGGCTTTTTGCTTTCATTGTTCTTCTTTCTCCTCCCGGCGCCGGGTTGCCCGTCCCTTGGGTTCCTGGGTCGCTTGGCGCCCGGTCTCAGTCCCTCTTGCTTCAAGGCCTAGGCCATGCCATGGTGCGTTCCGGGTCGCGCCTTTGTGCTCGGCACTGCGCTGATCAATTTGCACCCCGTCACCTTGACGCCGTCGGAACTGTGGGACCGTGCGCTTCAACGACCTCTTGTCACCCGCGGGTGGGGCTTGTCGGCTTCTCACTTGGCTTCCATCTTCTACTCCTTGTACAGCCGGATGCCTACTTGCTCGGCAATCACGTTTGCCCTGTGCAAGTTTTGCATCAACCTGGTTGTGTCCTCCACTGTGAAGTTGATGCCCTCCCCGATGATGAACACCTCCGGCTCCCAACGTCTCACCTCCGGCACCCATACCGTTGAGGCTAGCACTCGCACTTTGTACACCTGGTCTGGTGCCAATAAGTACATGTTGCTTCCTGCCTCGGGGTAGTCGGAGAACCACCCTCTCCTCCTTTTCTCAGCGAGGATCCGGTCCGCTTGGATGGCACGGACGTGGTGCGTGTGCCACCGGAACTTCTCATGGAACAAGAGGCGGCGGGTCCGTTGCGGTCCCGACCCCGGTGGCGGTGCGCCCTTCGGTGTACCCTCACCGTGGCTAGCCCCCATTCCACTCGCATGTTCGGAACGACCGGGCCTTTTGCTTCCCCACAAGAAAGACCAAAAACCCTCTCCATCCCCCTCCGTTTCTGGGTTTTTGGCACTTGGTGGCGCTTCCTCCGGGGCTGTTTGCCCCGCCGAACTTGTGCTGTTGCAGAAATTGGATCGAAAGTATGTGGGGTTGAACTGGTAGTTGGGTGGTTCCTCCGCCGGCCTTGGCGGTGTCACCCCGGGCGCACTTTTCCATCCCTCGTAGCCGGAGGTCAACCTTTTGAACAGGTGGGTGGCTTTGGCAATGTTGTTCATGTTCTTGTCCGGATGTAACCGTAACACCCACTTTTTGTATGCGGCCTTCACTTCATCCATGGTGGGTGCACTACCCACTCCAATCTGTTCAAGAAAGCTCCATCCTTCAAAACCCGGGGGCAGCACCTCAACGGGCTCAACTACCTCCGGGACCACCTTCTTCTTGTCCACTTTTACTCGGCGCATCCCTCCCACTAACAACACTTGCACTTTGTCCTTGTAGATCTCCTCCAACACCCCCTTGTGGCCCTCCAACTCCGGTTGTCTCATCCCTACTAGCCTCACCCCATTCCATAGTTCAAATGTTTCTTCCTGCCCTCCCATCTCTCCTTCTTCACTCCTTTCCTCCTTTCTTCCGTGCGGTTCATTGTCTCCCGCCACCCCGCGTCCTTTTGTTTCTTCCCCGTGCTGTTGTTGTTGGGCAGCTTTTGAGTCCTCGGCGCCTCCCATGTGCTCCACCTCTTGCACCCTGACCCTATCCAATGACACCAAAACCCTTCTGCCACAGTCCATTCGGAGTCTTACTTTTCCTTGTTCCTCGATGATGCTTTCAACCTCACCTGTCTTCC
Source organism: Eutreptiella sp. 'Long Island Sound 2002' (assembly GCA_964036045.1). Classification (NCBI taxonomy): domain Eukaryota; phylum Euglenozoa; class Euglenophyceae; order Eutreptiales; family Eutreptiaceae; genus Eutreptiella; species Eutreptiella sp. 'Long Island Sound 2002'. The sequence continues at coordinate 86,341,569 of OZ038384.1, forward strand.
CCTCCAATTCCATCTTTTTCTTCATGCCTGTTAGTGCTACTCTTCCCCCGAGAACAATGCGATGGCCATCCACTCCAACCACTTCCGGTCTCTCGGAGTCACTTTGCTGTGGTTCGGCCCGTGCTTGTGGCTTGGGGGGTTGTTCCTCCAGCGCCACCCCTGCATTCCTCGCTTTGCTGCGTTGTTCTCTCCTTCTCTGCTTGTGCCTCTCTCTTTCCTCCCGCAACCATTTGGCTGGCCTTGCCTTTCTGCACCTACACTGGAACACCCTGTTGCTGCGAAACACCTTCTTCGCCTGGGAGACTGTGACCCCCGCACACTTCAAGTGCATCCAGTGCCCCTGGCTGCACCTCACTGCTCCCTCCTTGGCCCTCAACGGTCTGCAGCATAGCCCACATGCGTGCTTGGGACCACGCTTTTGCGACCAAGCTTCGGGTCCAACCGTGCTCGCTGTCCCGTTGCTGCTCGTGCTGCTATCACTCTCCTCATTGTTGTCGGGCTTGGTGTTCTCCTTTTCCTTAGGTGTGCTTCCTGCTCCCAACCATTTGGTCCACCACCTGTTGTTTCCCATGTCCATACAACCACCATCCTCGGCCTCCACGAGGACCACCGGTACTTCCTCCTGCTCCCTCCCAACCGGGTGAGGGTCATCATCATCCCAAACTCCAGCAAGATGTTCATGATATAGGTGATCCACTCCCGGTTTCTTTCGGCGGATTGCGGCACATCTGTTTGCCACCTCCATGCCCAAGACAGACATTGTGTAGGCCTTTAGACCCCCCTTCAGTGGGGCACACGCCACTTCATCCGCTGGAGAGGTCCAACTTTGCACCACTCCAACTGCTGGGCCTCCTTCCGGTATAATTGACCATAGCGTTTGGCCAATTGTGTTGAGGGTGCACACGTCCAAGGCTGATAGCACCGGCACATGTCCTGGATGCGTGTGTATCCAACCAACCAATTTTCCTCCCAAGGATGCGCCCCAACTGACCGCCTCTGTGAGCGCCTCATCTCCCACTGCACAGTGGTGGCTTGTTTGTACGTCGTGTCTTGGTATGTGTAGACCCCCTACTTTGACCCCATTTTCGGTCCTTGTCCCCCACAACAATCCCATGGTCTCTTTCCCTTGGCTTGCCGCTTCCCGGACTGCTTGGTTCCATGTCTCCAATATGTCCTTGGGGAGCTCCACTTGCCATTCACCCTTTCTTGGTTGTGGCTTTGTTCGTCTTGATTTCCCCTCCTCCGAGGTCACCTTCTCTTCTGTCGGCCCCCTCTCTTCGGCTTCCTTCAACCCGTGGTTTCCCACTCCTGTTGGGTGTTGTACCTTGCTGCGGTCCTTGTTCTTTGTCGCTTTTGGACCTGGTTGTTCGTCCAACACCCCCTTCTCCACCCCATCCACTGCCACTTCTCGAGATGGTTCTGGCTCTTCCTGGCCAGGGGCATTTCTTCTCTCCTCCTGCCTTGGTTGTTTCTTTGTCTCTTCTTCTTCCACCACGTCTAACTCTGGGTTCTCCTGGCTTTGGCCTCCCGCTTCCTCTTTCCTCAGCCCTTGCAACCATCTCAAGATTGATATGTCACTGTTGGTGTCACTATCTTCTCCATGTCCTCCGCTTTCTTCACCTTGCTGCTCATCCTCTTGCCGCTGCGGTGGATATTGTTCCTTGTGGCTTTGGATTTCGCTCTTCTCCTTTTGCTTGTGGTCTTCTTCCTTCTCCTCCTTCTCCCCCACCTCTAGCCCCACTTGTGGTGATGGACGAGGCCCTCCATGGTCTTCGGTGTGGCTCTTCCTCTCTTGCCTTTGTTGCTCCACGGTCGCCTCATCGTCCACCACCTCCGGCCGCAAGTCCTTGTGTCCCTCCATTTGCCCTCCTTCGCCCCTTGTCTTCAAGCCTTGCAGCCATGTCAAGATTGATACGTCACTGTCGGTGTCACCGTCTTCCACTTCTTTTGTTCCTTTGTCGTCTTGGCTCTCCCTCTCCTGCTGCTTCGCTTGTTCTTCCTTTTGTTGTCTCTCAACATCCTTTGTCAGGCTTTTGTTGGTGCTTGCAGCCTCCGTGGTCTCGGCGCACCCAACTTTGCGGTTGTCGCTTTGCGTTGGCGCCACCAACGGTGGTTCCCTCAAGTCCACAACCACCACCGTCTCCCGCCACACACCACAGTTCTTCATCTCCTCTTCCTCTCCGACGATCTCAGTTGTTCTCACCCCTTGTGGGTGCGGATTTTTGGCTTCCCTCCTTTGGGGTTCCAGCCCGCCTTCCGGCGGTGTCCACACTTTCGGTGGTGGTGGTACGTGCTCAAACGGGCAGCTCTTTCTCCGACACCTCCACCCGTACCAACATCTCTTCTTTCTCCTCTCTTCTTTTGAGATCTCCTTCCTTACCCACCGTTGCATCCGTCCAAACCACACGTGCATCTCCCCCATGGTGATGTCTTGTCCACCCCACCACACTCGCAAGAACTTGCCCCATTGTTTCTTTTGCTCGTGTGTCCCATAGCCTCGCTGTGTGGCCGTTTTGGTGATGGTTTGGATCGCCTCCTTGAATAATCGCAAAACTGAGCACAACCTCAATGCTCTGATGTATTGCCCTGTCAATACTCCCAACCTTTGGGCGTCCAAGATCATGCTATCCCTCACTGGATATCGCCTTATTTTTATGGGATAGTCCTTCTCTCTCCAATGCACTCCGGTTTCAAACTTGATGCGCCCTTTCTCATCCTCTCTCCACCACAAGTCAGCCCCCAAGAAGACAAGGTGGCCTCCATCAGCGGCTCTTCGGACCGTCCTTTTGAGTTTGTATGCTTCCTCCCCAGGTACGACGCCGGTCAAGGAAAACATGTCATCCACAAAGCGATAGTTGTGTTCCACTTGCTCCGGCCTCCTTCCTTCTTCTTCCGCGAACCTCTTCTCCGTCCCATAACACGCCAAGTTCGCCAAGAAGACGGCACATTTCAGTCCCATTCCAAAACCTTTCTTTTGCTTGTACACCACACCCCCTTGCTTGACATATCCGTTGTTTAGTACCCACTGCACCATCTCCTTCACTTCTCTCTTGCTCCAGCTGTCAGCTTGGGGTTCCTCCCCCTTTCGTCCAAGCCACCAACCATCTTTTCCGACCCGTAGCTCTTCCTCCTCTTCCCCATCCTTGTCCTCCTTTGCAGTTTGTTCTTCCCAGTCCCAAGCCTCCTCGATTGCCTCCAACACGTTTGTGGAGACGTAGTCTTGATCCATGCTTGGGTACATCGCCACGAAATCTCCCACTTCCGCCGAAGCTTTACATTGCGCTATCAATTCCTCCTCAAATCGGACCGGCTGCATGAACTCCTCCACACTATCTATCCACCACACCCTCTTCGGGTTCCCTTTCTTCCTCCATTCCACATCCTTGCGTTTCAAGCTTCTGCATACTTGCGTTAATGCTTGCACCAAGACCTCTCCGACTCCTGCTATGCTTGCTTCCGGCTTGTCTTTCTCTTCTTCGGTTTGTTTCCTCGCTCCACTAATCCATCGTATGTTTTCTTTCTGGGCCTTCCATATTCCATATATGTACGGCAACCTTCTGTTGACTGCGAGGAGCCTCTCCGCGTGGTAGTCTTCGTGGCGTTGTAGGATGGCCTCCTCACTTTCCGGCGCGACCTCAAACCCATCACTTTGGAGGTATATGTCCCTCCGGTGCTTGTATAGTCGCTTACATACGCCAACCCAGTTGTGCGGGCCCCTATCCTCCTTCAAGAATGCAAAATCTTTCTTCATGTCCTTCACTTTTTGCATCCCTTCCGTCCCTTGTGGCAACGTGTGAACCTCCTTGTCCACTTGCCACATCACTTTTTTCTTGATCAAGTCTTTCCAGCCTTCGTAGTCCTCTCTTTGCCCTGCTCCACTTCGGACTTTGTACTCGATGTACTCCGTTAACCCCTCTTCCAAGTTGTGGAGCACCTTCCATTCTGGCTCTTGCTGCTTGAATTTGTATCCTTTTTTCTCCACGTCTTCCATTATTGGACTATTGAAGCCCGCCATCTCTGTCACGACCACATGGCCCCTCCATACTTCCTCCTTCCTTGGATACGGCACATGCTTGAAACAGTTGCACGATGTCACCCATGGTTGTTCTTCTGTCTTGAGATGCCCAAATTGCTCATCCCATTTCACAAAGACCCTTTTTTCCTCCTCTGTCAATCCTTCTTCCTTGTCGATGTCCGTGTAGTTCAACAACCACGTGGAAATTGGCGGGACATTCTTCTCACACACCCACATGGTTTCCGCGACCTCAGGCTCCGGGTGCCTATGGACTACTTCAGGGTCTCTGAGGACATCCCTGATTCTCACTTTACCCCAAGCCTTGTGCGTGATCAAGAGCTTGATGTAGTCACCCATGGGCTTTCTCTTTTCCTCCTTTTGGGTGTTTATCTTGGTCCTCAATGCTCTCTCGAGTTGTTGTACGTCTTGTCCGGTGACTCCATCTCCATATATCACTTGCAAGAACTTCTTTGCTTCCTGCACCAACATCTTTTTGACCACCTCCGCCACTGTGGTCTCCCTGTTGTGAATCTTTTCCAACGTTCTCTTGAGGCTTTTCCTCGTCTCCCCCCACCTTTCTTCCAAACCTTCCCTGTGCGCCCTCTGGAATGTGTACCTTCTGTGTGCCCAATCCCTTCTGGCCCCTTCCCTGTGCTCCCCTCCTGTCGTTCCCTCATTGAACCCTTTTGGCCACCAACTTTCCAAGTGTGTGGCCCAAAACCCCTCCCTCATGCTTGACCTCCTCCAAAACGGCATGTGCCCTCTTCGTTGTCCGGGAAACCTCTCCACGGGCCATACTATCCAATCCGCCATTGATTCACTTGTTCTCATCACCCTACTTACCAAGTCTTCATCCCCCCAACGGTTGCTCCATCTCTTCTTTAACCGTGCTTGGTGTCCATTGTACGCTACTCCCGCGTACGCTTTGCCTGTCGGCTTGTGGTACATCATGTATGCTTCCGCCACTCCTTCCTCTTCCCATCTTGGGATCCGATGTTCTTGTCCACTTGTCTTCCATTTCCATTGTTCTTCCTTTATTAGTTGCCACAATCGACGCAACTTTTGTGTTTTGGGACCTTCTTGCCATACTCTGCGGCAATCCTCGAAATGCTGCTGCCATGTCCATCTCACCTCTCCTTCCACTGTTGTTCGTTGTAGTGGTACCTTCTCTTTGTACCATGGATAGTGCATCCTCCTTTCCATTCCCCTACTTCTCCTTTCCTCGGTGCGTTCCATTCCTTGGTGATGCTGATGCTGGATCCTCAGACGGATTCCTCTTCCACTCCTTGCTTCTGTGTGTTCCACGTGTTGTTTCCCCTTCCCTTTGCCTTTTCCTCCCTTCCCTTTGCCTTTTCCTCCCTTCCCCTTCCCTATCCCTTTTCTCCTTTCCAATTCCGGTGTTTGGCTCTGCAAGCGAACTCCTCCGCCCTCCTCATCATTCACCCAACCTAGGTCAACCGTTCCTCCCCTTCCGAGGGTTCCCTTGCCTTTTCCTTTTTGGGCCGTCCTCCTATATAGAGCACCCCAATAGTTGGTCACCTTCAATCCTTCTTCTGGCAGCCATGTTCCCTTTCCACCCTTGCTCCATCTCGTGCCCTGTCCTTTTCCACACCTCACTTCTCTCCACTGCTCCGACGCTTCCGCTCCATGGCTTTGTGACCAACGGGGTTGTTGTCGTGCCTCTTCTTCTGCACGTAGAGCGCCTTTCGCGCCATACAGCCCCCGTGTGGGGGCACTCCACGTCAGGCGTGGTATGTGGGGGTTTTGGCATGACGCCATGGTGTGATGATCTCGTCTGCAGCTGGCGGCGCCTACTGGCCGATCGCCATTCGCTGCCCTTCCCTTGGACCCTTTCCCTCCATAGGCGGTGGTGCCCATCAGCTTCTCACCACCCTTTGACCTTCCTCTTCCTCCTTGCCCTAACCTTCCCTCTCCCCTCCCCTTTCCCTTCCCTTGGCCTTTCCCTCCGTAGGCCACCGTGCCCATCGGCCTCACCACACTCCTTCCCTTCCCTTTCCCTTGGTCGGTTGTGCCAACGGAGCCCCCGGACTTACCCTGTTTCACTTCTCTGCGTCGAGTCCACGCAGAGGAAGGCAAATGCCTTCGCCGTTGGCCAGGTGCGTCCAAGCGGCCATCCCAAGCCGGCGGTGAGGTACCTCTCCCCAACGGCGGCTGGTGGGCCCTGGGATGGCCACTTGCGGGGTCGTTTCCCCGACGGGGGCACATAACAACCTTTCTCCTCCAAGTTCCCGCGCTCAGTCCATCCTTTGGCGAGCGCAACACAAACCCCCTACCCTCTCCTTCATGCCTTTGCTGCGCGGACGGGGGTTGTGGGGGATGCGTGGGTGCACGGGGGAGTAGGATGTAGCGGGTGACGTGGGGTGGGCCTCTTACCGTCGCTGGCCGCCCACTTCGTTGCGCGACTCCCCGGACCACCTCAACATAGGAGCGAGTTGTTGTTGGGTTGACGGTGGTGTCCCGTGTTGGGTGGAGGTGCGTAGGGCCCCTTGCTGGCCCCCTTCTCCCGGCTTGGTCCGGGCGCTTGACGACGTGGTGCGTCCCTTTTCTGGTTGAGTTGCTACGCGAGGGAAGGAGTCTCTCCCCTGCTCGCTTCTCAGTGCCAGCACGCTGGGACTTACTGCCGTGGTCACTCCCTTGAGAGCGCGGCCCCCGGTGGGCTTGCGTTGCCACATCGGGCATCTCGCTGAGGCCCCATTGGACCAAAAGGGGGGGGGGGGTCCAACCCCCTCCCCCCGCCGAATTCTCACCAACCCCTGCGCCACCCCCGTTCTGACGCAACAACCCCAGTTCCCACCAAAAAAAGCACAACCCCCCGCATTCTCACGAAAAACGTTTGTAAAAACGGGGTTTTTCTTTGGTAAAAATGCGGGGGATTGGTACGCACCACAGCAGCCCCCACGCCCCACCCACCCCCCACTCAAGGTACGAGTGCCCAAGGCAAGCCTAATGCACCATATTGCAGGATCCGTACACTTCCCGCAGAGCTTTGTAGGACCACGGCACCGGCCCGCTGCGTCAGCACCCCGAAAGTTGGGCAGGACCCCTGCATGTTCGCGCCTTGAGGTGCTCTGCTCAGCCCACACCTCGGGGCTCACATGAGCCCCAGACCGCATCGGCCGAGGGCCTCGGCTGACTCTGTCCAACACAGAAACAGTGCGGTATGACAGAAGCGTACATGCGTGCGCGTGTGCGTGTGGGCGTGGATGTGCGCGTGCGCGTGCGCGTGCGCAAACCCATTTGTGGTCCCCGCCCCGGCCGGGGAATGTGGGTGCCCCATCAATCTGTACACAACCCAGCCACTGGACCTCTGCACCTGCCACAGCTACGTGTACAAACTATACGATGTGCTACTTTACGGCATTAAATCAGAAACATGTGCTGCCACGCACCTACTCCGTGGCCGCAATAGTGGCATCCCCTAAGGCACCCAGCAACGGGGGACAGAGAGAAGTGCAAAGGCAATGACACTGGGGCCCACATGCCTTTGGCGTCTGAGTTTTGGCACTTAATGTATGTGAAAGGAACAATTGTGTCTTCCGAAGCTCGGGCTGTGGCTGCATTCGGGGTGCCCGGCTCTCCCCACCCTGTGGCTTGGCCTGCGGGTGCACAACTGCTGGGCTGGCTCACTGCCCCAGCAGAACCCACGGAGCCGATTCCGTGGTTCAACAAGCGGACGAGCTCTCGTAAAGGGTGGCAATGTCAACCAATAAGGCGGTAAGGTGCACTGGTAAATTGGTGAAATAGTCTGAGTTTGAGGCAAATTGTCAGGGAAGAAACACGACATTTATGCAGGTGCAGGGAATGTGCCACCCCCTCAACAGAAATAGTGACCTCGCAGCTTGGAAGCATCCCAGAAATCTGCAATCTTCAAAATAATGTGAATCCGAACCAGAGAAGCGGCAATGCCCTCATTTCACGGGGCCGGTGATTAAAGAAGAGAAGCGTAGATATCTAAATATAGCTGATGAATCCTTGAAGCTTCTCCTCAAAGCTTTGGAAGGTTGCAAATCATATTGGACAGGGAGCCCTTGGGTGTAGACAATTGTAAGGGTCCAAGAAGCTGCAATGTCAAAGAGAGTAGAGGGAGGCAAATAATACATGGCAGACTTAGATGGCCAGCACGATAGAAATGTAGCCTCTTTGAACAGGAGTCATGTTGTGATCCATGGTATGGTAAAAGTGTGCCAATTTTTGCCGGATCTGCCTCGCAAAGGATCAAATGGCTAACATAAGAGGGCAAACATACACCACATTTCCTGAGGACAGGCACTTGATGCTATCGACATCAAAGGGTCGTCACCCTCCGCAACGGAGAAGCAAAAGCAGTGGGCACAAATCAACAATCATCATATCTGTCATCGATTGGAGACCGACTCTGATGCACATGTTCATGGTGGCTGTCCTGTTGGGTTGGACAGGGGAAGGGCAGATGCGGAGATGCTTGATCATGTGCTCGTGATTCATGTAAATGGACGCGCTTTGCATTTCTGTGAGCCTTGAGCCACGATCAATCTTGGTCAGCACACGATCGCAGACGAGTTGCCGTTTTGAACGTCCTGCTGCACTTAAGCACATCGACAACTGGAAAACCACTCTGCCACCGTGCCCTTTGCAAACAAATACGTAGACCCTCAATCTTGACTCACCAAAGCCGCATCAAATAAACTCGTTTACTTATTGCATTCGTGGACAAAACTCACGTGCGAGTATTATTACCGCAGTGCACACGCAGTCGCCACTGCGATCCGCAACCATTCGGACCTGCCGGTCATGCAGCACCGCCGCTATCAGGCAGTACCCATGCAGTGCTGCATCCTTGGCCCACGCCTGCTGCTGCGCATGGACCCACAAGGCAGGCGAGCTGCACCAGACTGCGGGGGATCCACGACATTCCAGAATGGTCGCCCACACACTTTCGGTGCTCTTCCGGCCTAAAAGCAAACCCCCAAGACCGTCGAAGCGGAGCACGTGCACCAACCGCGACGCAATGGCGACCAAAACCGCAGCGCCCACGCGAACGCACGCGGGTCAAACAGTCAGCCCTCGTCAGTCGTTCAGCTTCCACCGTCAGCCATCGGTCGAGAGCTGGCGACTACACGCCAGCCGTCAGCGCCTGCCAGCCACCGAGTGTCGGCCCCTTACAGTCCCGCTGCTGCGGCAATGCGCCGTTCCTGCACCACCGCAGTTCCTCAATGCTTCCTTTCCGTAGTACGAACTCTCCATCAAACACGTGAGCGGTCCCTCCTCGAGGTGCCTTGCTTAAGGCAATAGAATTTGATCTTCCCCAAGCCCAAACTGGGTCAAGAAACAACAATTTTTTTGGGATCAGCAGGTCTCAGGGCCAAAAGCCCCCCCCCCCCCCCCCCAAGAAATATTAGCCCATTAGCCCCCCACCCATACCGGACGAGTGCCGTCTTTGACATGGGGGAGTTGACGCAATCGAGCCCGATGCAACCGAGGGCGGCGCTGATCCAGCCCTCTCACCAGCCCACCACCCCTCTCACGAGGCGTCTACGACTCTCACACCCCTCACCAAACCCTCGTGGCCATCCCCAACTCGCACTGAACACCGCTCCCTCGTCTCCCGCCAGGCTCATGATACCACCCTCTACCACACTCATAAGCCCTCCACTGCTGTCGTCTCTACCCAATCCTTCCCAATGTTCCCAACGGGCAGCTGCATGGGTGCGTGCCATTCCCCGCGGCGCCGTGACGCAAAGTGACTGACAAGCCGGACCTTGGACCTTGCACACCTCATCCAAATTCAAGCTCGGGGCATATTTCTTCAATGTGGATGTGCCTGCCGTTGATATACACAAACGATGAGGTCTTCAGTGCTTTCCCATGCCACCACAGGCTATTCATCTGAGCACAACGCACAATTCGTGAACAAGGGCCATAATCGCACGCTGCATCTGACGCACAGACGTCAGATGCAGGACAGCAAGGCAGGACGCTTCAATCATTCTAACTACCGGGCGACCTCGACGCACGCGACGTTGCCGGCCGTCACCCGTTGCTGGCTTGACGGCCCATCTTCCCCCTTCAAAACCCGGGATTGTGACCCTGTGTCCACTTTTTGAGCTCAAGCATCCAGAGACGAGCACCACACATTTTGGAGGTTTCTACAGCCGCCCTGCTCACAGCCACAGACACCACCGCCTGCGTTTGCGGTCGGCACTCAGTATCAGTGCACTGGCAGCACTTGCGCATACCACCGCCGATGCGCATTGGCTGTGGCCCCGTTGAAACCACGCGTGAACAGCACCTCACATCCCACTTTATTGAAGTCCTACCTCTCCCACAATCTTTCCTTTTTCGTGCTCAACGGGGCTGTACTGACCGGTATTAGTGTCCCGGCCTGTCTGAGATGGCACAGGGAGACAGCAAAAGAGGGCCAGAATGTGGTAGAGGTAGTGGGAGAGTGCGATCTCCGGACTCCATCGGAATCGGTATTATTCCCTTCCTGAAAGTGAATCCCGTCCAGCTCGCGGAGTCACTGAACGCGCCTGCTAGAGGAGACCGGGGTCACCGAAACTGGCTGAGAGAGGGATATGGCTCCATGGCAACCCAGAAGAGGGCGGGCGTTGTAGAGAGGGTCTGCCGGATGCCTTCGTCGCAGTCCGTAACATCATCACCCCGCAACCGCTACCTTGCCATTGCTTCTGGTGGGCCCACGCAACCGAACCCACGGCGGCGCAAATCGACTGATGGCCACGTGGGTGTGCGCCCTGTGACGCAGGGGCCGTCAAGTTTGATGAAAGCAAAGAAACTCGTGGTGCTTGCGGGGCTCGCGATCTCGGGTGCACCTCAAATACGAAGCATTTACTGGTCACCCCTCGACCAACAAATAAAGGGGGGGGGGATTTCGCGCCAAGTCAAATTCGCTGTGGTAAATTTCGCTGTGAGAAATTTCGCGGAGCCCCATGGATTTGGTGTGGTACCCCCCAGGCCATTGCTTAGTGACCCCCGGGGGGGGGGGGGGGTTAAGTTGGGGCCCGGGGCCTTGCCTAAATGACGAAGGACCCAGACTGTCGGGGGTCCAGGGATGAGCTTAGGAGCGCCGATTCATGGCCTTCCCCGATCCCCGCATCCGATTGATGAAATTGTCCCAAACTGTGTTGAGCCCATGCGGAGCGATGTGCGATGCGCAGCGCACATTGCATCGGGCACTTCACTCATCGCATCGGGGTGGCATGCGGCAATCGCTGCGCGCTGGGGTACACGGGGTGCGACAAGGAGAAACACCGCCACCACGGGGCCACAGCACGTCAGGATACGGGGCACGCCTCATCGCAGCACTTACCACTTCGGCCGCTTGCTTCTGCGTCGTCGGATGCGCATCCGACCCAAAATGGAACGCCAACGGGCGGCTGCTGGTGATGCAGTTGTGTGGGGCCTTGCCGGCCGAGGCAAAGCACAGCTCCGCGGTGCCTGGCGGGAGCGCGCTCTTGGGGGACACGTGTTGCACGAAGTGTTGCCCGTAATCCAAATGGATGCGGCTCTTCCAGAACGGGTCCAAAGCCGCTTTGCCAAGGACACCTGTCACCGAGTCCGTGACACTGGCATCATCTGCAGCAGGGGACGTGGCAGCCCAGCAGGAGCCCTCCCAGTTCAACACCGTGTGCGTTCCCAAGGTCGGGGGTTCTTTGGGAGAATCATAAAAGTGAGGCTGCTTTGGGGGTGATGCTGCCGTTAATTTGGGTGAGGAGATGAGGCTCAGAAAGGCGGGGCGGGGCGGGGGAAGGGGGGGGCGTCTGTGTTGTTCTTATTTGGCCGTCAACGCGCACCGGTGATTTCCCATCCATGGCAACTTTGCGTGGAGGTGGCGCCGCTGACAGGATGGGTTCCATGCGGGTAGGTGCCGAAGGCTTCTAACCGGAGGTCAGTGGCAGTGCTTGAAATTCTACACGTGTGCAATTCTTGAGTTTCATAAACTTGCGTCTGGCTAGCAACCGTCACACAACTAAAGTACTACACCTCTCCCGTTTTATCCAGCCAGCAAGCGACAACACGCAACGCGCAACAAGCAACAAGCAACAACACTTCTCGTTTCCGTTTTGCTAATATGGCCATGCCATGACTTCGACTTCTACCCTCCACATCTTTTGCATTGATATATGCCCTTCCCAAATCCAGTGACCCAACTCACCGGGGGCAGCTCAGCGTGGGCCTAAACCCCTTCAAAATGGCCAAAGGAAAGAAAGCAGATGACAAATGCTGGGACCGGACAGTTTGCCTATGTCAAAGAGCCCTTTGGTGGCCTCCAAAAACACAATATGTCCCAAAATCGGCGCCGTTTGGCGGCAAACAGTTATAAACCAGAAATGGACTGTATCTTGGGCTACTTGGCTCAAAAACGAATTACAAGGGCACCAACTCCACAAGCAAACCCCACTGAACTAGACGCCCAGACCCCTGTACCAGGGCGTGCTATGACCTGCTAGAGCAGCGCATAGGGCCAAACCTATCAGGCTTAAAAGTCCGAAAAATGCTAACAATCCCAGAAAGCCTGGAAAATGGACCATTTTAGGACCAAAACAAGGTCAAAAATATTTAAAAATGCCCCCCCCCCCTTTTTCCTTCAAAAAATGGTCCTCGGCTGTTTGGGATGCCCAAGCAACTATTTCTCACCTATTTACAGCCTGTTTTAACCCACTTTCTTCGATGCATTGAGACATTCCAAGCCAAAACCATCTCCATGGCACCACAAGGGGTGTAGATTGGAGGATAAACTACCAGACCCCTCTCCCCAAACATCTAGCTCACAAACAACAACAACAACAACAACAACAACAACAACAACAACAACAACAACAACAACAACAACAACAACAACAACAACAACAACAAGCAACAACAATTACATCCCAAATGCGTTTTGCAAATATTGCAAACGGAATGTTCCAGTTTTGGCTCAAAACTACTGACTCAATATGTGGCCTTTTTGAGCACAACACAACACAACACAGCGCAGCACGGCACAACAGCACAACACAGCACAACACACTGAGTACTCCCCAGCTCTACTCATGGGCTGGGTGCCGGGTGCGAAGCCCCCAACGACAGGGCCCTGGCACCACCCTGACTAGCAGTGTCGGGTGCACGCGCGCTCCAGCGCTAAGCACCACCCCCACGGGAGCCCGCGGCCCCCTAGTACCGGCCGCCAGGGCTTCGGGAACGGACCAGCGACCCCTAGCGAGGACGGCTGGTACAGCCTCCCCCTCCTCTCCCCCCAGCACGCCCGCCCCCCACACAGGGCCCACTGCAGAGCCCAGGCATGTGCACCCCAGCGCTCCTGCTTCTGCCCCCCCCTGCCGCCGCCCCCATGTGCGCTCCCGTGCCCCTTGGCACGCGCCTCCCCCATGCACTTCCCCCAACACCGGCCCCACTCCCAATGGAGGCCCATGCCCGGACACTCCCTGTCACCCCCCTCCCGTGCCCCAGTGCCCCCCCCCGTGCCTCAGGTATGGCAGCCAGCAGCGTGGAGGCCCCCATACCGGGGCTTCAGCGACGCGGCGGGACCGGGACGGGTATGTGGGGTGTGCGAGTGGGTGAGGGAGGGTAAGTATGGCAGCGAGGCAGTGCTGCCTGTCCCAGATGCCCACTGCGGACTGTAGACTATCACGGTGCCTGTCGGACGCTCTGCAATGGCCAATGCAGTGGCCAGACAGCACAGCACGACAGACAGAGGCCAGACTGTCTGCAGTGTGGTGGCAGCCTCCTGCGGCAGTACGGCCATGCATGCTGCCAAGTGGCAGCTAAGACGCCTCCAACTACGGAGAAGGGGTCCCCACAACCCCCCGGAATGGCTGGCGTGGCCCCGCTGGTGGAGCGGTTCGAGGCCACGCCGCCGTTGCGCGCTCACCAACTCGTGCCGGATTTTGTTTGGGTGAATTGGAATGTATTAGAATGGTATGAAGATTATTTAAAATTTGACCAGCCCCTGTGGGCACCCGTCCAGTAGGACACCCGGGTAAAACTATCAAATATCCTTTGAGGTAAAGTATAAGGCCCCCCGACCACTGCTAGGGTAGGACTCCCCGTCCCCCGAGCTGGTGGGCCTGGGCCATTGGGAACTGCCGTCCCCCGCAGGCCCTCCATAGGCACCGACCGCCGCCTTGGCAGGACTCCCCGTCCCCACAGCTGGTGGGCCCGGGCCATTGGGAACTGCCGTCCCCCGCAGGCCCTCCATAGGCACCGACCGCCGCCTTGGCAGGACTCCCCGTCCCCCCAGCTGGTGGGCCCGCGCATTGCGATACTTCCACTGCCCACGTCCCCAGGCGGTGTGGCAGTGCATTGCAGGAGTTGCACTGCCCACTGCCCCCAAGCAGTGAGGCAGTGCATTGCAGGACTTCCACTGCCCACTGCGCCCGGACAAACAGGCAGTGCGTTACAAGAGTTCCACTACCCACTGCGCCCAGGCAGTGTGGCAGTGCATTGCAGGAGTTCCGCTCTTTCAACGGCGACCACTTCCTGGGTAGGACTCCCCGTCCCCCCAGCTGGTGGGCCCGTGCATTGCAGAAGTTCCACTGCCCACCGCCCCCGGGTAGTGAGGCAGTGCATTGCAAGAGTTGCACCACTGCCCCCAGGCAGTGAGGCGGTACATTGCAGGAGTTCCACTGCCCACTGCCCCCAGGCAGTGTGGCAGTGCATGACAGAAATTTCAGTGCCCAATGCGCCCAAGCGGTGTGGCAGTGCATTGCAAGAGTTGCACTGCCCACTGCCCCCAGGCAGTGTGGCAGTTTATTACAGCAGTTCCACTGCCCATTGTCCCCAGGCACTGAGGGAGTGCATTGCAGGAGTTCCACTGCCCACTGTCCCCAGGCACTGAGGCCCGTTGGGGTCAGCCGTCCCCCACAGGCCCTCCATAGGCACCGACCACCACCTGGGCAGGACTCCCCGTCCCCCTAGCACGTGGGCCCGCGGCAATGGGGCTTGCCGTCCCCCGCAGGGGCTCCATAGGCAGCGAACGCCGCCTGGGCGGGACTCCCCGTCCCCCCAGCTCGTGGGCCCGGGCCGCTGGGGGGCCGTCCCCCACAGGCGCTCCTTAGGCAGCAACCACCACCTGGGCAGAACTCACCATCCCCCAAGCTTGTGGGCCCGCGCAATGCAACACTTCCACTGCCCACTGCCCCCAGGCAGTGAGGCAGTGCATTGCAGGAGTTCCACTGCCCACTGCCCCCAGACAAAGAGGCAGTGCGTTACAGGAGTTCCACTGCCCACTGCGCCCAGGCAGTGTGGCAGCGCATTGCAGGAGTTCCGCTCTGTTAGTAGCGATCGCCTCCTGGGCAGGACTCCCCGTCCCCCCAGCTGGTGGGCCCGTGCATTGCAGGAGTTCCAATGCCCACCGCCCCCGGGTAGTGAGGCAGTGCATTGCAAGAGTTGCACCACTGCCCCCAGGCAGTGAGGCGGTACATTGCAGGAGTTCCACTGCCCACTGCCCCCAGGCAGTGTGGCAGTGCATGACAAGAGTTCTAGTGCCCAATGCCCCCAAGCGGTGTGGCAATGCATTGCAAGAGTTGCACTGCCCACTGCCCCCAGGCAGTGTGGCAGTTTATTACAGCAGTTCCACTGCCCATTGTCCCCAGGCACTGAGGGAGTGCATTGCAGGAGTTCCACTGCCCACTGCCCCCAACTAGTGAGGCAGTGCATTGCAGGAGTCCCACTACCCACTGCCCCCAAGGCAGTGTGGCAGTGCATGACAGGAGTGCCAGTGCCTACTGCCCCCAGGTAGTGAGGCGGTACATTGCAGGAGTTCCACTGCCCACAGCCCCCAGGCAGTGAGGCAGTGCACCGCAAAAGTTGCAGCGCCCATTGCCCCCAGGTAGTGAGGCAGTGCGTTGCAAGAGTTCCCTTGCCCACTGCCCCCAGGCAAAGAGGCACTGTATTGCAGGAGTTCCACTGCCAACTCCCCCCAGGCAGTGTGGCAGTGCATTGCATAAGTTGCACTGCCCACTACCCCCAAGCAGTGAGGCAGGGCATTGCAGGATTTCCACTGCCCACTGACCCAGAGCAGTGAGGCAGTGTATTGCAGGAATTGCACTGCCCACAGCCCCCAGGCAGTGAGGCAGTGCATTGCAGGACTTCCACTGCCCACTGCCCCAGGCAGTGAGGCAGTGCATTGCAGGACTTCCACTGCCCACTGCCCCCAAACAAAGAGGCCGTGCATTGCAGGAGTTCCACTGCCCACTGCGCCCAGGCAGTGTGGCAGCACATTGCAGGAGTTCCGCTCTGTTAGTAGCGATCGCCTCCTGGGCAGGACTCCCCGTCCCCCCAGCTGGTGGGCCCGTGCATTGCAGGAGTTCCAATGCCCACCGCCCCCGGGTAGTGAGGCAGTGCATTGCAAGAGTTGCACCACTGCCCCCAGGCAGTGAGGCGGTACATTGCAGGAGTTCCACTGCCCACTGCCCCCAGGCAGTGTGGCAGTGCATGACAAGAGTTCTAGTGCCCAATGCCCCCAAGCAGTGTGGCAATGCATTGCAAGAGTTGCACTGCCCACTGCCCCCAGGCAGTGTGGCGGTGTATTACAGCAGTTCCACTGCCCATTGTCCCCAGGCACTGAGGGAGTGCATTGCAGGAGTTCCACTGCCCACTGCCCCCAACTAGTGAGGCAGTGCATTGCAGGAGTCCCACTACCCACTGCCCCCAAGGCAGTGTGGCAGTGCATCGCATAAGTTGCACTGCCCACTACCCCCAAGCAGTGAGGCAGGGCATTGCAGGATTTCCACTGCCCACTGCCCCAGAGCAGTGAGGCAGTGTATTGCAGGAATTGCACTGCCCACAGCCCCCAGGCAGTGAGGCAGTGCATTGCAGGACTTCCACTGCCCACTGCCCCTAGGCAGTGTGGTAGTGCATTGCAGAAGTTGCACCGCCCACTGCCCCCAGGCAGTGAGGCCGTGCATTGCAGGAGTTCCACTGCCCACTACCCCCGGGCAGTGAGGCAGTACGTTGCAAGAGTTCCACCGCCCCTTGCCCCCAAGCAGTGAGGCAGTGTATTGCAAGAGTTCCACTGCCCACTACCCCCAGGCAATGAGGCAGTGCATTGCAGGAATTGCACTGCCCACTGCCCCCAGGCAGTGAGGCGGTACATTGCAGGAGTTCCACTGTCCACTGCCCCAGGGCAGTGAGGCACTGTATTGCAGGAGTTCTATTGCCCACTGCCCCCAGGCAGTGTGGCAGTGCATTGCATAAGTTGCACTACGCACTGCCCCCAGGGAGTGAGGCAGTGCATTGCAGGAGTTCCGCTCTTTAGGCAGCGACTGCCTCCTGGGCAGGGCTCCCTGTCCCCCCGGCTGGTGGGCTCGCGTATTGCAGGAGTTCCACTGCCCACCGTCCCCAGGCGGTGTGGCAGTGCATTGCAGGAGTTGCACTGCCCACACCCCTAGGCAGTGAGGCAGTGCATCGCAGGAGCTCCACTGCCCACTGCGCCCAGACAGTGTGACAGTGGATGACAGGAGTTCCACTGCCCTCTACCCCCAGGCAGTGAGGCAGTGCATTGCAAGAGTTCCACTGCCCACTGCGCCCAGGGAGTTTGGCGGTGCATGACAGGAGTTCCACTGCCCACTGCCTGCCGGCAATGGGGCAGTGCATGACAGGAGTTCCACAGCCCACTGCCCCCAGACAGTGTGGCGGTGCAAAGCAGGAGCTCCACTGCCCACTACCCACAAGCAGTGAGGCAGTGCATTGCAGGAGTAGCGCTGCCCACTGCCCGCAGGCAGTGAGGCAGTGCATAGCAGAAGTTCCACTGCCCACAGCCCTCTGTCCACAAGTGCAGTGTGGCAAGGCACACACAGTGCAGTGCGGAGCACAGCACCAAGCAGTGCGGCACCGCACACAAAGTACTGATGGTGCAGCACAGCACACACGGTGCAGTGGGCCCACTAAACCCTGTGTGACCGTGCACAGGCGTCGGCAGAACAGTACCGGCCAAGTGCGATAGAGCATAGGTCCCGGCTGTACAACAACACACCAGCACACAGAGCGCACTAAGACACACAGCCCTCCTGTTTACCTGTACCCGTGGGTAGACATCCCGGCCATTGCCTTCTGGTAACAGCGCCTTCGGCACAACACAACACAACACAACACAACACAACACAACACAACACAACACAACACAACACAACACAACACAACACAACACAACACAACACAACACAACACAACACAACACAACACAACATAACACAACACAACACAACACAACACGAGGTACGAAGCGAGGCTGCACCAGACACAACAGCACCAGCACCAGCCCAGGAGCGGGACTGAGCCCAGAGCAGTGCATGGGTGATCACGCAGGACAAAGTGACATACGCTCCAGAATCCAGGCGACCAGCTTCTTGAGCCACTTGACACTCGCCATGACAAAACCTGTGGGTACAACGCACAGCCCTCCGTGCCTCGTCAAGAGGGGAGAGGTTTACTCAAGGGGACTGCCATTTCCAGCGGCAGTTTGACCAACTCTTTTTCTTGGCAAACATAAGGTTTCAGAAATGAGCCCGTGCCTTCGGTGATATGAGGTCCCTGTGGGGCTGTGGTTGGATGTACAACTGCACACGCTCGCTACAGCGGTCCAGCGGGAGCAGCGCGCAAGTGCCAGAGATTGCTTTGCCCAACCGCTTCCAACCGCCAGAAACCACTTTGTCACCCTTTGCCTTTTGATCTACAGGACTTGCCGCGGTGGGTGTTTCTGCCACAGCCTCAGGATGCACCACCACGGCCCTTGCTTGAGGACTCAAAGGACTTGCCTGCGAGAAACCAACAATGGCACAGCACACATCTGGTCTGATGACGCACGCCACGCGAACTACATCCACGATCAAACACCACAGATGAACGCCACTATCACTGTATCCTGTCCAGCCCAACCAGCATCCGACTATGCACTAGTACACCCATGCGCTTTGCACTCGTCGAGTGTGCACCTCTCCGACGATCTCCGCTACGCTGCCTCCTTCCTACCCCAGCCACACATCTAGCACTCTCCCGTTTTGACATCGCGGCATGTATGCCACTCGAGGTCTCTTGGAGCATCGCCAACACGCTATCAGACAGGGGCCTGATGGCTAAGCACAGCTGCCACCATACTTCTCATGGGGACTGTGGCCTATCTGGCACCCTCTTGAGGGTGTGACCCATTGCGACTCTACAATTGGTACCTGCTCGCCACTAACGTAGCATCTTGATGGGCTTGCGGCGTTCAACCGACTCTCGTTTCCCTGCGTATACAATGGGGTGGCACAGCCACCTTGGGATACGTCACTCCCACTTTCGCTGACGGCACTGTGATCCCTCGTATTGGGCCAATACCGAACCACACAGGCCAAATTGTTCCAGCCACCCCATCCCCTTCTTGCGGGGACGGTCTCGCTGGATGGGGCACAATGTCTATTTGGTGCTCCCCCAATGTTCGAACTCCTCCACATATTGTGGCTACTCTGCCATCGCGCCTGAGACCTCTTCTTCTTCGGGCACAGGCCTGAGCTAACCCTCCTAGGACACCACTGTATGCCCACATCACCCGGGAATGCCACCTGTGTGTTCACTCCCTCGCAAGTACCCAGTCTGCTGCACACACCAATCCCCACGCACCAAAGGTCGAGGTTTGGTTGGCGCCGATGACGAAGTTTGCGAAGCGCGCCCCCCACCACACCAAATCGGGGTGCCAACGCTCCGCAGACGTTGTTGAATGTGGATTGGGGTCAAAACACACCTGCGTCCACCCAGCGGTAAGGCCAGCCCATGGGGTTCGGTGCCCAGAGGTTGCACTGTGTGGCCTTATATCGGCAGACAGCCTCTGCCCCCAACACAATAGGCTTGTCAAGGGCATTGAATGCGTGGATGAACTGCGTCGGGAGGCCGTTCAGCACCACATCGCCAGCGTCTACCCAAACCACCGTCATCTGCAGAACCCAAACCAACGGCATTCATAATGACAAGACCCAAGAGTAAGGAACAGAGCGGAAAGCCTAGGATCCCAGATTGGCGGTTTGGTGGACCACTGCCGGATAAAGGTCAACCGACCACGGGCATCGATCCCACAGGCAATGGATAGCTATTGGCAATTCCCTCGGGGCGCCTCATGGTCGGTTCTTGTGTGCCCAATGTTTCATATTAGCATTTTTTAGGGGGACCCTTTGAGCAGTTGCAGCACAGAAGTGCACAGTCTGATGGGAGCGTGCGCTAGTCCACTTGTTTGCCAATTGACCAAACTTTTCGTTGGCCAATCTTGGAATGCCCCGCTCCTTTACCAACGGGCCTTTATGCACACCCTCCTCCTTTTCACCGAAACTTTTGAAACTTTTGGGGTCGGAGTGGAACTGGTTCGAACAGCCCCCCCGCTGCACACAAACTTGTGTGCTCAAGGGGGTGAGGGCTATTTTGGAAAGGCTTGTACATAGGAAGATAATTCACATGGGCGCTGTACACCGTGGGGACTTGCACACGGGGGCTGCACGCAGGATCCCTCCCTTTGAGGCACCCCTTCCGTGCTTCTGAAGCGCTGACTCCTTAAGTTGAACCTCCTTCAGGGGTCTAGGATGCTGGCCGACCTACTGGTGACGCATGATATCCCATGCGCACCATCGCGTCACTTACGCGGCCACAATTGGCGGAACAAATCAATCCTCACAATGATCGCCACCACACATGTCGGGTAAAAGAATTCTTTTTTGGCGGGGGTTGAGCGCACAGGGTTGTTCCGGCGCCTTCGGCGTGCTCTTCTTGTGGGCTTTCTTGGTGGCCACTAGGCAACAACCTTTCAAAAAGGACAGGAGGGGGCATTGCGGGCCACTGTCCACGGTGGGTTTGTGCTCACCTTTTACGGACAATAGTCACGTGCCACACCCTGGCCGTAATACTTAACACCATGGAATGGTGAAGCCGCGTGGTCCCAATGAGGGGCCGAACCTATGGACGTCATTGAAAACCCCTTTGCATGTTTTGCCGGCATCACGCTCTGTGCACACAAACCCACACCGGTGTGCACGTGGTACACAAAATGTGCCTCACGATGCTCCTCCGAGACCCCTCAACACAATGCTCATGCAGATGCACGGGGCTTGAAGGGCATCTAAACCGGTCCCTCCTTTTCTCTAGCCGGTGTGGCGGTGGGACAAATCAGTGGAAATACCTCATCTTCCATCGGCTCTAGCACTTCCCTCGCCTTCTGGAATCGCTTCGAGCCGCGCCACTCCTGCAGGAACGGGTCTTCCCAACCAAAAATGTGGAGCGCTATCCCATTTTGGGTTGCCGACTCCAATAGGCTACAAAACTCCCTACACACAAAGCAGCGCACTCAATTGGCGACCGTTCACGAGTCGACATGTGATGTGAGCGTTGGGTGGGCCCACCTCGTCCATATCCTCCCCCGTTCCCAATGCCGGAGCCCCTAGCTACTCCCTCTTGTACGGCACCTTGACCCTTCCACGGTGGGCGCTATTGAGGATCGCAATTGCGGGGGGAAAATGGGTACGTAGAAGCCTCCAGGCTAGGAAACAATGCTCAAGCATGGGCGGTAGCCCTTCTAATCAATCACAAGCAAACCAAATTCAACCACAATCTCCTCGAGGGTTGTCCTGAGGACCACATCATAACGCACATGTCTAATTTGTTTCCCCGAGCCACGGAGAACACCCCACAGCGTTGATATCAACACGCACCTGTATGGTTGGTTCAATATGGTGAAGAATGTTAACGCAGAAGTATTGGCTTGGTTCTGTACACCCGGCAACGGCATCGTTGGGGAAGTGTTTGTCGGGCGATGTTCCTCTCCTGCCTTCGAGATCACCACCGCCTGCGATCAAATGAGTGCGGGCGCATTCAGAAATCTTCATCCAAAGAGATGCGGTTTGCTGATGCAACTTCCAAGAATTAAAGTTTACCTCCTTACATCGGTGACCGACAGATCACAAGCTTTACCTGCACCCACTGGGTCATGGCATATGCCACCACCACGCACAAAAAAACAGCGATGATGACCGTAACGGATCGTATGGTGATATATGTCGGTAACGCCATGGCACAAAACTGGTGACAATCGTGGGTGGCCAAGATGAGGCACATCCAAACACAACCCAAGAACCCAGCACCCTCCACCAAATCCGCCAACGTCTCGAAGTGCCAACAACCGGGTTTCTATGGCGTATGGGGGCACACGATGACGCTCTTCAAAATTGCCTTCGAAAGCTCAACAAACGTGCTTTCTTCTAACGACACACGCAAAATAGTTGTTGTGGATCCTTGCGGTCCACCAACTCGCCGAGCCTTGCCACCAAGCGGCTACGTAACGACGATGATCAACTTTGTACACTTGGTTTGCGGGGGTTCGAAAGCGCCCCCCCCCCCCCCCCAAAAAAACAACTACTTGGCCGCAAAATACATTTGCACCCATGATAAGAATTTCTTGAATATTTATTTATGTTTCAGTGCATCACATGAACAACATGTCTTTTCCGTTTTATGCGCCATATGACACCACCATAGACTGCGAAACTACCGGCTAGCATGTGTTTCCCGAGTTCTCAACTAGCTCATACCCAATACCGCAAGGCACCACCAAGTAGGGTATCCCTTCCCCATTATAACATGGAAACATGCAAACATGGTATTTGGCCCTTGTGTCATCCCTCGGCCTTCGATGATGGTGATCCATACTCCGAGCACGCACAAACTGTAGAGAGCTAGGCATCCGTGTATGTTCCAGAGCAAAGATGGTGCACACTTGATTCCACACTTGTGCAATGCGCAAAAGTGCACGACCAAAAACAAGTGCAAAGGAAAAGACATGTCTTCAAAGGATGGGATGGTCGTTCCAACAATGGTGACTTCTTTAGGTAGACACCAATTGTAAAGAGCTAGGCATCGATGTACATTCAATGTGCTTTCAAATGTGACAAGGCGGTTCGCGAAGAGACTCATGGTAGTGCAACACTACGCCACCGGCCGGGTGTGTGGAGGACAAAGACTGATATGGTGGGGAAAGTGGGGGAACCTCTTAGGGACTTCTCGGAGAAGGTGAAAACACAGTTTCCCCACCTTTCTCTAGTGGCACACCCTCACATATTGGCCAGTTAGCCAAAGCAGGGTAGGCACCAAGAACACATGCACCCCATTGCAACACAACACAACAACTCCAAGCAGCCGATCGTGCGGTGAGGGTCCTTCGCACTCGGTATATCACACGCTTTTGTCTCATGGTCGAAACAAGGTGTACTTGCGACGGTTACCACAATGCAGGCACGATGCGTCACATGCCTAGAACATGACATCCAAAACATCGCAATGCACGGTCAATTTGTCGCTATATGTCGATACAACATGCAAGAACCGGCAAGTGGGCACGCGGGAAGCAATGCGAAGCAACATCTCAGTCCGGATGTGTAAAAATCCACAGTCGCGACCTATGTCATTACAAAATAAATACAGCTCTATCCAACGGTATGAAGCTTTCCCACAATTTTCGCCTGTTTTGGTGGTACCCTTTATGTCCGCGCGGTGGGGTCGTGATCAACTATAAGTGGGACCAACCGAAAAACCGTCCAGTGCGACATTGAACTACTTGTGGTTGTGTAAACAGCCAGATGCCCAAATGTGCCCCTTGTAAATGCGTTGGTGCGGTCACTTGGCGCTATCAAAAATGCGCGCTGCTCCGCTGCGCCACTTCATCGTAGGGCAAGAAGACTTCAGTGTCTTCGGTCTCATTAGTACTAGCTGCATTAGCTTTGATGGACGTGTGCTCATAAGTTCCAATGGCCATTGCCGCATTTGCCGCCGAATCCGGGAGTGAGAAAATTGAGACATTCAAGTTCCAAAACAATGCAAGTCCATAAGCAAATGTTTGCCGGTAGAACGCAAAATCGCCCTACACCAATCCCACATTAGTCAATTTGTAAAGTTGCTTAGAAGCACGTGCCGTGTTCCATTTGGCCCCAGTCCAATTTTCAGCAGCTTGCACGATCTTTTTGAGCTCAAGTTCATCACGAGTAGCTAAAAGTTCTGACCACCACGCAGCCTCCGTGAACAACTTGTCCCATGCTGCTTCGAGCGCCGCAGAACCATTTGTATTGGTCAAATCTGCGATGAACGTATCATAATTGTTCATTTTTGACAAACTCTTGTACGAGCACGGCAACAAGGACAGCCTCAGGGTTGGGTTGACTCAGTCAAGTTGATCACGAGTC
This sequence comes from Eutreptiella sp. 'Long Island Sound 2002', assembly GCA_964036045.1. Taxonomy (NCBI): domain Eukaryota; phylum Euglenozoa; class Euglenophyceae; order Eutreptiales; family Eutreptiaceae; genus Eutreptiella; species Eutreptiella sp. 'Long Island Sound 2002'. Next base: position 86,365,791 of record OZ038384.1, read on the forward strand.
ACGATTTTTTGACTCAGTCAAGTCAAGTCACAAGTCACGCCGCTGGTCGACTCAGTCAAGTCACTATATCGCGCGGTGACTGTGACTGAATAGGCACTAGGAGGAGTCATTGATCGCCGGTTTGACTCCCACTGTGGTTTGTACCGTGGCGCGTTGCCAATCGCTCAGCCGTGTGTACACATCAAGGCCTTTGGATCCTCCCTTGGGGCCATGGGTGCACATCAAGGCCTTTGGATCCTCCCTTGGGGCCGATCCTCCCTTGGGGCCGTGGGTGCACATCAAGGCCCTTGGATCCTCCCTTGGGGCCGTGGGTACACATCAAGGCCCTTGGATCCTCCCTTGGGGCCGTGGGTACACATAAAGGCCCTTGGATCCTTCCTTGGGGCCGTGGGTGCACATCAAGGCCCTGCCGGCCTGCCGGCCTTTCGAAAAAAATTGAGTATGACTCTCATGAGTCAAGCTTTTGGGGCAACTGAATCATGACTGAGTCACTAGTCACAATCGCCGATGATTGCCCCGAGTCAGTCATCAGTCATCGATTTTTTGACTCAGTCAAGTCTCAGTCACCGCTTGTGGATTCTGAATCAATCAACCCAACCCTGGACAGCCTACCGCCGGCAACAAAGAGTGTACACGCGATAGCCGGCGACAAGAGAGGGGGGCTCAAGGGGGTGGGTGGTTTTAAAATATTGGACTTGCCCCCCCCCCAAGGGGCCCAAAAGCTTCCATTAGGTGTAAATATGTCATTCCAACTCCCTCCTTTCTTCACGCCACCTTGGTTCAGGCTCTGGACCCCCCCCCTTTTTGCACCCCCTAGCCTGCACAGCCTTGTGGTAGGGTAGGGTTCTGGAACCTCGTGTTTGCTATATCTTGGGCTTACCGGCTCATGAAAAGGTCATCTAACCACCAATGGATGCGGAATTGCAAACAGCTCGCAGTGGCCCGTCTTCCTAATCTTCCGCTAGAAAGCACTTTGCAACAAACGACACTTGTATAGTGCCTCGTCTTGCTAAATTGGCGCTCCAGAGGGGGTCTAGAGGGGGGGAGGGGGGGCTTGGTGTCAAGCCTCACAGGTCAGCGCCCCCCGTGGGTGGGGAGCAATCAACCCAGAAAAAGAGTGGATGTGCTGGGAATGCGCAAAAAGGTAGAAATGGGTGAAACAAGGTGTAAATTCAAGCTGGGGGGGGGGGTCAAAATCAAACTTGCTTCATCACCCGTGCCGTCACGGGGTCCCCGCACACGCCACGTTCCCCCTAGGTGCCCAGAGAATCGCCCTGAACACTTTTTTGACCACTTCTAATATTTGCAGCATTCGTGCGAAAAAAAATACTCCACACAGAAAAACAATGCCGGGGGTTTTTTTAGTGCGGAATTTTTTGTAGTGCGGATTTTTTTTTTAGCTAATAGCTAAAAAAAATACAACCTGTGAAAAAAAGTCCGCATCTAAAAAAAAATACATCTACGGGGGCCTTTTTACCAGTGAAAAGCGTCCCCATGCCCATATATTGGGGCCTTTTTGCAAGTGCAAAGTGTCTCGATGCCCATATATAGGGGCCTTTTTGCCACTACAAACTGTCCCCATGCCCATGTATGGAGGCCTTTTTGCAAATGCAATGTGTCCCCATGCCCATCTACGGGGGCCTTTTTACTAGTGCAAAGCGTCCCCATGCCCATATATGGGGGCCTTTTGCCAGTGCAAAGTGCCCCAATGCCCATATATGGGGGGCTTTTTGGCAGTGCAAAGCGTCCCCACTGTTTAGGGTTAAAAAGAACCAATCCCGTAACAACCTAACTGTCACCTGGGTGGTCTGAAACCTAAAGCCAGCATTCTGAAACACTTTCTTGACTAGTTTCTGGATGCGTTTCACCATGGGACCATGGTGCCTCTGCATCAGTTTGTAATAGCATTTGTCCTGGTACCTAGTGCATGAATCGTCCGTTGCACATAGGCGCACAGACATCATAACCGCTGTGTGGTGCCCCATCATCCATGGACTATGAACCATTTGCAACTTGCTTGCCGGGTATGGGTTCCTTTGGTTTGTGAGCCCTCTTTTCAATAAGAAAAAGTCTTTTATGAGGTTCTTCTCGAACTCAGCATTAGCCGGCATACTCTCGGTGGGGAGGGGATGTCAACAATCCCGATCTTGTAATATTGTTTGCACACCAAGTTGGGGGTTGGTCTTGAGGCTGCGGGGAGGGGGGTTGGATAATCGAACTTGGGCCGCTCGTGTCATGCAGGGGTCAGTGGGGCGGGAGACCACCAGCAATAGTTCTGCACAGGTTCCTATCCCACGCAAGTCGGCGCCGTTGGGGGGGGGGGGGGGTAGGGGGGGGCGTTTCAACAGTTCCGACGGTTGGGGGAGGCAATAAGGGAAGGTCTTTCCTGTTACCCGTTTCCATTACTGCTGGAGCTATCGGAGGGGGGGGGGGTGCAGGCCAGCTCAGTTATCCCACGCCTCTGTCTTGGGCCACATGTCCTTTATCTTGAGGCACACACCCTGAATTTCCTTGGAAGGGAATCTGGTGAATGACTCCAGAAGGGATAGGAGGAGGAGCTCGGGAAGCTTCTAGGAGACCGGGGCCGTGGCATAGTGCCTAGCCTGTTTTTGTTGCTTCCAGTGGCCCCACTCTGCCAAGTTGGCTTCAGTGCCCGCCAATACCTGGAAAGCGGCCGCACCCATGCGCCCTTATGGGTGCCATGCAATGTGGCCCATAGGTGAATGCTGCATGCATTCCTTTTGGGCATCTCTGATTCCGTTTCTATCACCATCATGATGGGGGCTTGCATGGGGTTGTTGGGGTGTTGCAGTCCTGCCACATACTTTTTCAAATTTCCAGATACAGGGACAGGGGGTACTGATCCCGTTCTTTTGCCCGCTTTTCATTGAAAAATTCGATCCAGCCCTTAAAGCTGATGCCGACACTCTCTGAATCGCCTGAGAGCATTCGGTAGACAATTGTGTCAGTTGCAAAGAAGTACACCCTAGGCCACGCCCAGTGAATTCGGGCTCAACCCAGGTATTCGAGGTGTTGAGCAATTGCATACACTTTGGGAGGGGGGGGGGGCGGTGATTCTGGCAATAGCGGCAACCTGGAGCCAATGCAACTGCAATACCGAGGGGGGCAGAAGCCGGAGTTTCTAAAGGACCTTGATCCCCAATACCAGGCACGCTGCCGCTGATTTGCCCATGTGGCGGCTGGCAATAGCACATATCCTAGCTTTAAGGGCCTCTTCAAGAGATGCAGAGGGGGGTGAGACCTAATCAAAAGGTTGAGATGAATAGAAGAAACACAAACAGACAGTGCTGAGAATGCTGCAGAAATGCGAACTCGAGGTGATGCACTCCACAGTAAGGCACAAGTGCATCTTTGTTCTCCAAACCTGGTTGGACCTCAAATACACACTGAATCAGCAGGCGTACGTTAGCAGACAGGAAAGCAATACAAACAGTCCACGGGGGGGGGGGGGCATGGAAGCGCCTCCCATACCCGTAGCACCTCATGGCACTCCACGTGCACATTGACCACTGCCTTGTGTGTGTTATCAGGGGCCCACACCCATCAGGCTATGTTTCCAGGGGGGGGGGGTTATTTCTTGGAGGGGAGTATTTTGGCCCTGAGACCTGCTGATCCCAAAAAAATTGTTGTTTCTTGACCCAGTTTGGGCTTGGGGAAGATCAAATTCTATTGCCTTAAGCAAGGCACCTCGAGGAGGGACCGCTCACGGTCCCTGTAGTATCCCTTGAGGTGGGTGCACAGCAGTCGCAAACAGCAAGATTGCACAGTTCACAATCCAGTGGCTGTAGCAAATCACATCATGCCATCCGGTGCTTCATGCGATATGGACCGCAGTACGGAAAAAAGTGGTTTTGGGAATTTCCATCTGAGAGCTGTTGAGGCTGAAAACTGTATGGGCAAGGCATACATACACCAGTCCCTCGGAAGGACCCCACCCTGGCACCCCATGGCCAAAAGGGGTAAAGAATCGAAAAAAGTTTTTTACATGGGGTGTCTCATCATTGTGGGTGGTCACAACAGAGGAAAAAACAGTTTGCGAAATTTGGACTGTTAAGCTCAAAGCGCTCAAAGCCCCCATCGCCGGGTCGGAAAGTTTTTGCTGGCTCAAATGAAAAAATTATAAAAAACCATGATTTCAGGGTCAATTGGGGGTCCTCGCCACAGAGGTATATCAGCCGTTTCTTGTTGTAGAACGGCACGTCCTCCAATGATCGCGACCCCTTTGGTCAAATACGATGTCTTTGATCGTTCGTACCCCCCCCCCCCCCTGTCCTGCCCCACCCCAGGGAAAACGGTCCCCCGCCACCCCCTGGGGGACGCCCCCCCCCCCCGAGAATTGCACTGCCACCACACACACACCTTTTCAGGCACAGAAACTGCACTGCAAAACGAAAGAATACAGTGGCAGGACTGTGATGCCTTCACGCTCATAAGAGATGCGGCAATGTGCATCACCGTGCTCGGAATACCCAACGACCTGCGCCAAAACAGGTTCCCCTGTGGAGTGGATGAACATTACATTCATCCCAGGGGTAAACCTGGTTGCGCTGTCAAGTTCCTTTCGGCAAAAATGAGCAAAAATGTCCTGCCAAGAGTCCAAGGGATACAAGTGGCAGTGCCTAACAACACAGTCACCCACACAACAACACAGTGAGGCCTAACAAACATTTTTGTGTTGACCAAGTGACGCCTCCCCCGCCCCCCCTCTCCCGGGGAAGGACAAGGGGTGGGGCAGGACAAGGGGGGCGGGGGGGGTTACCAGGTGCTGCATGGCCTTGCTCTTCTCAGCGTCCACGGTGGCTACACAAAGATCCATCAAGCCGCTGCGTTGGCCCACCGTTTCTGTCTCTCCTTCGGTGGCGGGGGAAGGGGGGGGGGTTGGCACAAGGCCTTGGTGGTTGGCTCTGTTAGCTTGTGGCGGCGCCTATTGGCCTCTCGCCCTTGAACCTTCTGCTATGCCAAGCAGGCCTCCGCACTGCCGCGGGCATCCACCTGCCTGGGGCGGACTCCGGAATGCAACTTCTGCCCATGGCGTCCTCCCCTGATGGCCTGATCAGTGCCCGGTATGCGGCAATCAGGAAGACCCCGGGCTGGGAGGTGCTCATCACAGGATCCCGGGCTGGGAGGTGGGGTCTGGGGGGGGGGGGGGTTGGCACAATGCCTCGGTATCTGATCCGGGGGGCGGGGGGGTACCCCACCTCCTCCAATGGTGTACTGCCATTCTATTACTCCCCTGCTCAGAAGCACCAACCAGCACACCAACAGAGACTTCATGGCACCAAACACACGTACACACAAAGAGACACACAGAGACAGCCAGGGAGGTGCTCACCACAACCAGCAATGAACGTCACACAAGGGGGGAGGGGGGGGAGGGATGTTGCCTCGTTCTCAAGCGGGGCATTGGCCTGGGGGGTCTTTTGGCACGTGCCACGGGGTGTGCCAGGCTCTTGATGACGTCCCCTGCGCCGCTTCCTTCGGAAGCCACCTCACATCCGTACGCGGCACTAGCCCACGCCGCACCCGCCACAGCCTGCCTGTGGACGGCGCGCGCAAAGGAGTACGCACATGGGCGGTGCACACGCTGCCTGCCTGCCTGCCTCCTGCTCCCTCCCCCCGGGCGGTCGGCCCCTCCCTGAGCCATGCCCAGGCCGGTCACCTCAGCACCAGACTTGCCACCAGCATCTGCCAGCTCAGACATGATCGGATGCAGCAGGGTCCTACTGAGCCGCACACTGGACGCGGCACGTTCCTACTGAGTTCTGGTGGTGCGGGAGGCGGGTATTACTGAGTGGCCGTTGATCCGGGGCCAGTTCGTACTGAGAACCAGTTCCCGTGCCAGACGCTAGTGGCATGTCCGCTCAGCACAGGTCCATGAGGTATAGGTTCACCGATCGGATGTGCAGCTTCAGGCTGTGGACGTCGCAGTGGTTCCGCGAGGGCCGGATCCGGCCTCCCTGGAAGCGGTTGCCCTGGCTGAACCGGCACTTGTACGACCGCTTGGCGTCCCCCCACTCCGCCGTCCACTTGACCTTGACGGTGCGCAGGTCGTCGAAGTACTCCGGCTCGACCATCCCGAGCTCCAGCTCGAACGTGTGCGAGTCCGGCGCCAGCCGCGACACGCGCAGCTGCATCCACATCCCGTGCACCTTGAAGACCTTGCTGGCGTACGGCGTCGTGTCGTGCAACGGGATCTCCGGGTACCACTTCAGCCGCAGGAGGCTCCCCTTGCCCCGCTCCAACTGCGCCACGCGGTCCTCCAGCGCCCGGGCCTGCGCCCGCAGCGCCTCCGCATCTGCCGTCGCGCGCGCCTGGGCGCGGCCCTGCGCCTCCAGGCGCTCCAGCAGCAGCTGCACGTGCCGCGCGGAGGCCTCGGCGTTGTGCTGGTCGAGGGCGCTGCCCTTCAGGACGATGTGGCATAATGGGCACGTCACGGTGGCCTCGGGGCAGAGGTGGCCGCGCTTGACGCGGGCGTGGCAGGCGTGGCAGTCGACCAGCGCGTCGGGGCAGGTCGCCGCGTGCGCGGCCCGCACTTGCGCGACACCGCGGCGCCGCAGCTGCATGTGTCGCGCACGTACGGGCACTCCGCTCGGTGCCCCTCGCGGTCGCGCGCGCGGCAGCGCGCGCCGCAGCGGTCGGCGCCGTCCTCGGAGCTCACGAGGGCGCACTGGACCCAGGCGGACGGGCACTGCCTCCGGTGGGACGGCAGGTCCGCGGCCTTGACCTCGGCGCGGCACCCCTCGTTCGGGCACACCACGAGCTGCTCGGCCAGGAGCTGCTGCATCATGATGTTGGGGCTGGCCCCCGTGAAGCCCGCGCGGCACGTGGGGCAGGCGGCAGCCTGCACGATCGCTGTGTTCAGGCAGTCCTTGCAGAACGAGTGTCCGCAGCCGTTGACGATGGTTGGCCCCGTCATGACGTCGTGGCAGATGGCGCACTTGAACACGTCGTCAACGGGGCGGGCGTAGGTCAGGGGGGCGGCGGGCGCCGGGTCGTCCACCGGGATCCAGTCGGCCGGGAGCTCGCAGTCTTTCTCCGCCTGTTCGGAGCTCTGCAGAGCTCTGGCGCGTTTCGCGGGCCGTGAGTCGCTGCCTTCCATTGTGGTGCGCTGAACACGGAGCGGTGGCGGCGATGCGGACAGGAGGACACGCTTAATTTGCGCGTTTTTGCTGCAATGAGCTCAACATGTCGTTGCCATACCAGGCGCTCAACTTGTAACCTGTGCCAGGACTCAGAGAGTGCCCAACACCAATCCTGTTGAAAGCACCCGTGGGCATGCCCCAAGGATTAGCAAAGGTAGTGACACACAGCACGACACTCATGGAGCCACATACGAGGGCTCAGCGTTTGACTTCCCACACCCTCCGCCCTTGCAAGAACAACTTCAAAGCGCTAAAAATGACGGAACCCACACCACCCGTTGTTTGCGCGCACCGTGCAAAGAGCAATCCGGATGAATGTGCCAGGGGGTTGCGGCCGGCAAGGCGCCACGGCGTGCAAATGCCGCAGGGGCGTGCAAATGCCGCAGGAATGCAGAATGAAAACCAGACCTTCTGCAGGCGGCGCGGTAGTATTATGGAATCGAGTGCGGAACGTCGTGCGGGTGGCACTTACATTGCAGCGCCCGGGCCCTGGCACGTTCGAGCAAGGCGCACTGGCTGTCATGGTTGGCTCATCCTCACCGTATGCTATGTCTGGTACCAGTCACGAGGGGTGACTACAACCGGTCCTGATGCGACATACCCCCCAGCTATCTGTCAAAACTCGGGGGGGGGGGGGGGGGGGGGGGGGGGGGGGGGGGCAGTGGGGGGGGGTCCAGCCGGGGGTCGGGGGGGGGGTCCAGCCGGGGGTCGGGGGGGGGTCCAGCCGGGGTCGGGGGGGGGGGGTCCAGCCGGGGGTCGGGGTCGGGGGGGGGGGTGTTCCTGCCGGGGGTCGGGGGGGGGGTCTGGCTGCGGGTCAGGGGGGGGCGTCCAGCCAGGGGTGAAGGGGGGGGGGGGGGTTAGGCTTACGGTTAGGGTTAAGGTCACCGAGCTGGTGGAACCAGTCTTGGTTTTATAACCCTTTTTAGTGTCTAGGGTGGACCTACCAGGTTTAGCAGCAGCAGCAAGCAGCAAGCACGCGCGAAATGGGAAAAAATCAGAACTCCGTCGTGGTGCTTCGGATTTGGCCAATATTTTGGTGGATGATACCTATGGGTGTGAGGGACAACCACACAAAGTATGACCCAGACACTCATGCAACGGTGGCGGCCGGGAACAGCTGTCGCAAGTGGCGGACCTCCGTTCCAAAAACTGCAATTTAGGGCCAAAAACAGCCATTTTTGGACCAAAACAGCCCTAGAACCCATTCAAAACGGCCAAACAAAGGAAACGGTGGGTACACTCCACGTGCGGCTTGACTTTCCCGTGTCAACGAGCTCTTTGCGGCCCTCTAACTCCACCACATGTCCTTACATCCGTGGCAAGGGCCCGAGGATATCGGCAGATATCCGTGGCATATGCCCGGGATACAGCAGCCACGGATATCTGCCGATATCCTGGGCATATGCCACGGATATCTGCCGATATCCCGGGCATATGCCACGGATATCTGTTGGTGTTCAAGTCAAAATTCTCTTGGTATATCACCGCAAAGACAAGGAATTTAAAGGGGTTGAAAAAGCCGCCGAGATTCTTGCACGTTACCAAAAGCCTAAGGAGCTCGAGGTGCCTCACGAGGAAATTTGTAAGGAGCCAAAAGCGGAGCCTTGCGTTGTCCATGCTAGTCCTCTTAAAGCTGTTAAAGCTGAGACTGTGGTTGTTCTTGGTAGTCCTATCAAGGCGGAGCCTTGTGCTAACAACCCAATCGTGCACACAGCGTCTCCAAAGCACGAGGTCATTGATCTCACAGCGGAGGAGGACTATGCTACTTTTCCCTTGACACAATTAAGCGAAAAGGAGAACATGGTATATGAGCGTGAGATGTATCGTTCGTGTGCATGGGTAGCCCAAGCCACACCTGCAAAGGCCCCCACAAGCCAAGATCTCACGGGCATCCCATCTCCTTTTGACTCTGCTAGGTTTGATGGGCCACCCACGAAGGTTCGCAAAGTTCAGGTGAAAGAGGAAAAGCAACAATGCTATTGTTGTGACTATCCTATTACGAAGAATGCTGCATCTGTGACTTGTGATGTTTGTCATGCTATTTACCACTTGTCATGTGCCAAGCTTCGGTTTCCTCCAAAGCATGGATCGTGGGCATGTGAGACATGTATGACCGAAATGATTGCTTCCCAGTAATTGGCACCATGACCTCATGATACTTGCTTATTTATGGCTAAGTGTAGTGTTCCTTTCATACATATTGGCATCACATTTTCGCATCGATAGAGAGCACATTGTGTAGTGCTCCAACTTGGACGTCTACATACAGATTGGCATCACATTTTTGCATCGATAGAGAGGACATTGTGTAGAGCTCCAACTTGGACGTCTATCCACAAAACTTTCCAAAATTGTTGGCGTCCTCAATTGTTGTGTTGTGCATGGCTCAAGTATGCAATGAGGGAAAGGGAAGGGTTGGGCGCATCTATCCCGTGGCATATGCCACGGATATCTGCCGATATCCTCGGGCCCTGATGCCACGGATATAAGAATTGTGCCTAATGCCACGGATATCTGCCTGTATCCCGTGGCATAGGCACGGATATCTCCCTCCGGTCGATATCCGTGCCTATGCCACGGGATACAGGCAGATATCCGTGGCATAGGCACAATT